>VXBI01001411.1:635449-817738 GCA_013397375.1 Toxostoma redivivum | reverse complement strand
CAGGCCCCGAGCCCCGCCGCCCCCGCCCGCTGCTCGGAACCCGCTCCTGGGGCCTGGCACCCTGCGGATGGTCCCGCTGCGCCGCCGCCCGCCCCATCACCTGGCGGCTCCCTGCTGCGCTTCGCATTAACCGGGGCTCGGGCCGCGCTGGCGCCTCCGCTCCGGCCACATCAGCTCTCTCCGCCAAAGCCGACCCCAGCGCCGCCTCCTCTGTCCGGTCCGTCCCGTCCCGCCCGCGTCGCTGCTTCGCTCTTTCCCTGCCTTGCTCTCTGTTTACTTCCAGCGGCGGAAGCGACGCGGACCAGCCAAAATGGCGGCGGGCGGGGAGGCGGCGGCCCCGCCCTCCCCTCAGCGCACCCCGCCCGCGGCGCCGCGGAGCGAGGGGCGGTGGCGGCTCCTCCTCCTCCTCCTTCTTCCTCCTCCTCCGCCCGCCGGGCTGGGCCGCGGTTCGGGACTGGGTGCTTCCTGCTTCGGGCAGCGAGGGAGCCGGAAGGTATACCGGCGTACCGGGGCTAGTCGCAGAATCATTTGGGTTGGAAAAGTCCTCCGAGATCATCGAGTCCAACCTATGATTCAACACCCCCATGTCAACTAGACCATGGCACTCAGTGGCTCCTCTGTGCTGCATCCAGTCTCTCCTTAAATATCTGCAGGAGTGGTGACTCCACGAACTCCCTGGGCGGCCCATTCCAATACTCAGTCACACTTTCTGTGAAAAAATTTCTCCTGATGTCCAACCTTAACCTTCCCTGGCGCAGTTTATGACTATGTCATCTTGTCTTGTCACTGGTTACCTGGCAGAAGATGCCAACGCCGACCTGGCTACACAGGAGATGTAGAAAATGACAAGGTTACCCCCTGACCCTCCCTTCAGGCCGAACAGCCTCAGCTCCCTCGGCTGCTCCTAGCAGGACCTGTGTTCCAAGCACTTCCCCAGCTCCACTGCCCTTCTCTGGACACTCTCCAGCCCCTCAATCTCTTTGGTGCAGAGAGGGGCCCTGAACTGGACACAGCACTTGAGGTGTGGCCTCCCCAGTGCTGAGCACAGGGGGACAATCCCTGCCTGGCCCTGCTAGCCACACCGCTGCTGACACAGGCCAGGATGCCACTGGCCTTCTTGGCCACCTAGGCACCCTGAATATTACCAGCAATGGAGCTGGATCTTCAACACCAGCACAGCCGGTTATGTTCTGTGATTTGAAAGCCCCATGGAAGGCTGGCCTTAGGAAGAGATGTAATAGGGAAAGCAAACCACCAATGCATCCTGGGGCTGGAAGGCGCTGGGAATTATGTGTTTGGGATTTTGCCAGGCAGAGAAGACAAAGTGAGGTGTGACATTTCCCATGGGTGGCAAATGCCTTGTCATCACGTGTCCTTCGTGCATGTGGTACACTCCAGTACACCACATTTTTCAGCCCTGTTAAGTGTCCAAAGTCTTTACAGTTGTTAAGATTCACAAACCTTAATTATTCATTTATTGCATGCTATAGTAAATAAATTACTGCTCAAATTGTTGTAATCCCAATTCCTATCGTTAAGTTTCTTGGAAACAGCACTTACGATCTGGTGCTTGCCCCAGTCTTGAAATGGCTTTGAAACATTCTTCAGTGGTCACTCAAAAATGTCACCATCCCTGAGATCTTTAAGAAGCACTTTATAGAAATGCATTTCCTTGCATACATTAAGTCTGTTTTGTTTGTTTGTTTGTTTGTTTTTGTTGTTTTGGTTTTTTTTAAGTCCTAGTTCCTTGAGATTATTAGTGGCGGGGGGAATAAAGACTTGTTCAGAAACAGGATTGCTTTTCAGTGATAAATATAAATTTTTGAGTTTCTGTGAGAAAATAGTCTCTTTTTCTCCATTTCAGAATGAAATGGGCTGTTTACTAAAGCTCACCCATTATAGTTCTGTGTATATTTATGAATCTACATCCAGTCTTCAGCTTTTCAGGAAATGCAACAAAAATCTGGAAATAAGAGGTGAGTTATCACCTCACCTTGAGCAGATTAATGAATATCTTAGACAACCTTGTAATAGCAAATATGTGACTGTATAATTTGCTCAGTTACATGAGACAGCTACATAAACCTTGGTAGGTAGTGAGATGTGTTTATAAATTAAGCCAATACTGTCAAGGAACATGCAAAAACTGTTTTGCCATCCTCATGTGGAAATGTTCCGTGTCTTCCATTTCAGTGCTTAGGAATTACCTTTTCAACTCTTGTGTTCCAGTTCAGACCTGTTTCTAATGGTGGGAAGATAACAGCCCCCAATTACAGGTTCTAGTAAAGACAAGTCATATTTGCAAGTATGTAATTTGCAAACTGCTGGAGATGTGGCAGGCAAAGTCAGACTGACTGAGGTTGTCAGGTTGCAAAGGTTACAACTAGACCTGGGCCCAGTCTATGGGGAGAATGATCTCTTTTTTATTAACAAATACAGAGAGCAAGCAGCTGCTGCTTCTCCTGGTCACCTCTCTTACTGTTTTAGGGCAGCATTATGTGCATTATGATGTGATGTAACTGAGCCATGTCATGTGAAGTCAGTAAAAATATATTTTAATCAAGATTTATGCTCTGATCAAATTCTGGTGCCTGCAGAAAAAAAAAGGAAGAAATATATTTTGACTGAAACAAATATTTTCTGGGTTTGTGTAGAAGTCTTGGGAGACTAACAGCTGCAATTTCATAATTTTTAAGGTAACATTACTTTAAAACCCTTACTTGCATTATCCAAGTTTCACTGTATTGACTTACTGGGAGGGACTTCTTACAGTGCCGAGCAGTTACAATTTGCTGCCTTATCTTCGGAGCAAACAAAGTTTGGCTCACTGCCTGTGCCTTTCTTTGCTTTGTTGTAACCGCCTGTGTGAGTTTTAGGCATCCTTTGTGTGGGCAGGAGAGGAGAACAAGCGCAGAAAGAACTCCCAGCATCACACTGTTTGGGGACATAGCAGCTAAAATCAGAAAGGAAGTCAGCTGCAGCTCTATCCCTGGGGCCAAACCAGGCCCTGGACATGGTGCAGAGCACTGATAAAAATGTCTGTGGTATCTTTAAGCCAAGCACAAGAACCGGGCAGTTTATCAGAAACAGAATGAAAGAAAACTTGCAGGCAGCTGGTGGTGTGGGCTCCTGGTGACCCTCTAGGTCTAGCTCTGGTTTAGCTGGCAGGCAAAGCCCTGCAGAGCTCTTGGACTCAGGCAGCTGGCACTAAGATAGTTGGCAGCAGGTTAAGAAGGGGCCAAGCAGTAAACATTCAAAGAACATCCACAGCTCTGTCTGTAAGAGTTGTGTTGTTGCCAGCAGTGGCTGGGCACTTAGGAGCTTTAGTCAGTAACTTGGACACCTCTGTCAGGTGTGTCTGCATTCAGTAGTCTCTCTGCCTTACTATCACTTAACTAACAGCAGATGGGTGTTTGAGAGAGGAATATTTTAATTTTTTTTGTGTATGCTTTCAGGAGTAACAGAAAAAGGCCAGGGCCTGTGCTGAGCCCTGTTATGCAAAAATGAGACTATTGAGGAAACTGCATTGTAACTTTTTATTTTTCCAAAAGAGAAGGAGAAGCTCTCTGAAGTTTCTGTTTCTCTGGTGGGAGAGTCACTCATAGCAGAGATGTGAAGCAGCCCTCCTCACCATTACCATGTGAAGAGGAGGAACAACCCACAGACATAGAAGCCAAGAGATAGCCAGTAAAANCTTGTGCTGGGGAGTATTTTGTTTGTTAAATAAACAGGTTTTTTTTCCCACTTCTCTCAGGAAATTCTTCCCGAACCCAGTGGAGGGGGGAGGAGTTGTGGGGGTTTGTTTTCTGGGGGCTCCTTCCGGAGGTTTTTTCCCAAATTTTGCCCTAAACTAGGACAAAATCCCAGTGTTTAACATGGGATCTCACCACCTCAGGCTGAGGTTGTACAGAACATCTCATTTCAGCTGGCAGACTGTGCTTGCCGGATGAAGCCATGGCAATGTTTCAAATGTCAGTCTTGATTGTAAATGCTGCACCTTTTAACACTGAAAGTCTCCTACGCCGATTTTCTGGCCATATTCAAGTAGCTCTGAAGCATTCCTGAAGCAAGCAGCTGTGCTCCACCCTGATAAGCCTGGCTTGCATTTGGCTAGGATAAGAATGTAGAGAGGAAAATCACAGAAGCAGTTGGAAGAGAGTTAAGTAACCATAGCAGATCAGATCCAGCTCTGATGAAAGTATGTCAGGCTTGCAGGGCATGAGTAGCCCACTCTGATTTAATGAAAATAGAAGCTCTGAAAAATACGGAGAATATTAATGTGATGACTAGTGGCTGAAAGACCTGGTCTAGAATGTCTGTGACAATCTTAATTCTCAGCAGATTGTGCTGAAAAAGAAAAAACAGAGGAAAGCTGAACTTGTTCTTTATCAATGCCAAAGGAAGTGAATGTTATTCATTTAGTAATGGATATCATTAAGGAAACTTCCTAGTTTTATTTTCTTAATATGTCTATACAGGAAGATTTTCTGTGGTGAGGAACTTTCCCATACTGTTAGAATGTGGTATTATGGACTGATAAAATAAGTATATTCTATCCATTGCAAGCAAGACCTTACAGAACAGGAGCTGTAACTCAACTTTTTTTTTTTTTTTTTTTTTAAACAGTAGTTGCAAATAAAATGATCTTTAAACCAGTGTCCCTCAATTTAAGGCCTCATGGCCACAGAAAAATAGAAAGATAAAAACTAAGGATAAGCAACAGTGTTGCCTGTAACAGGCTGATTACCTGATGTTGTTGCTTATGGTTCAGTAGAAGCTGGAGGTAATTCTTTTAAAAGGTTCCTCGCTGCGTAAATATTGTTTCTGTCTCTAGAGGCTCTAGTAATTCTTTCCAGATTAATGGCTCCCATGGTTGCTTCATGGGTAAAAGCTGTTATACCACTCTATTTTGTTAGGTAATATGGTAAAAACTGCTGTTTGCTGCAGCCCCTCTGATAGGGGAGTCTCGCGGCACAGCCTTGTTAGGACTGCCATACAAACGGGCAGAGTGGGCTGAGCTGTGCCCAGCAGCACAGACAGCACCTCATTTTGCCATGGTGTGATCCATGGACAGGACAATGCTGCTGGAAAGGGCAGTGCCAGAGCATTGATAGGTTGGTCTAACATCATCCTGGTAGAGGAGTTCTTTGTTTTACAAGAATTTTCTCCGTGCTTTGTGTGGCTCCTTGCATATCAGTTCAGCTGACTCTGCCAGTGGGTGAGGAGTTAATATGATTAGCAAGCCACAGTGGTAAAAAGTCCCAAACAGACTTATTGCTAAGAGGGGGCTGGCATTTTTATTAGGATTGGCCTTGGTACCAAGGCATGGAAGGGAGGGTACCTTACGAGTTGTGTGAGATGTGTCCTGTAAGGACACCCTAAAGCTGGTTTTCAAATATGGCTTGTTTCTAAGTCTTGTATCCTAGCACTGGAGATAAACCCCAAAAATTATTCACCAGTTCTTTGAATGGATGAGTGCTGGATGAACAGATCCAAAATCCTGCCAGTGGGCACCTATTCATGGGAAATGTCAAATTCAGTCAGCAGTAAGGCACTTGGGATGTGCCAAAATGTTGGATTTGCTTGATGGGAGGTACATAGTTGTGCTCAGCCTCCATCAGGAGGGAAATAAAGATTTATGAACCCAGGCCATTCCATAACCCACTAGGAGTATGGAAAAACCCAAAGATGTAGAAATAGAGACAACAGTCTTATGAGTAACAACTGAAATGTTATTGCTCAAATTCTGTTTGTATTGGAGAAAAGAGACAGAGATGGATGCAAACCCAGTATATCATCTTACATACATTATGTCCATTAGAGCAAAACCTGTGGGAAGTTGTGTTTACTCTGTAGCTTGTATCATCTCATTGCAATTACTGCCTGTGACAGAGTCCACTGATACAACCTGCCCTCAGCCAAATGCTTTTAAAAAGCTGTTGTTCAGGTCCCCCAGACAAGTTTCTAAGTATCTTTGTTAGGAATTGGCATAAGGATGGTGAGTTACTGCTAGTAGTAACACATCATTCACACCAAACCACCTGAATCTCTAACTTACATGTACTTACAGTAATGTGACATGGCTACCCACATGGCCACAGTGGAGTATGCATTCCCTTTGTGTGCCAGCATACTTAATGCCACCCTTCCTTCCTCTAATGGCTGTTTTGGCATAGTACGTGGCAGAGGTGAGACCTAAGAACAGGGCTGGGCAGAGTGGGAATGCTCTCTAGGGCAACTGAGTGAGCAGAGAAGTTAAACTGTGCAGGGGAGGATGTATACAGAGTCACATTCAGGAAAGGAATATTACTGAATGAACAGACAGGGAGGTGGAAATACTAGATTATCTGAGACCTAACATGGGCTACAGATACTTGAATCACCTGGGATGCAGAAATAAGGGGGAGTAGAAGCAATGCCATGGATGGCAACAGCAAAGGGCACTGTGTGTGCTGCTCAGTGGATGACTCAAAACACTGCCTCAAGTACCCAGCCAATGTTTCAGTATCCAAATCCCCTTTCAGGTACACAGAAAAAAACTTGGTACATCCAAAGGGATTGTATTTCAACAAGCAGCTCACAGCCTACATGAAACATTAAGGCAAGAGCAGAGAGCACCTTCTGAATCCCAAGGGACTGCAGAGGTGGGTATTACCTGAGAATATTTCCTGGACCAGCTGGCAGAGGACATCTTTGGGTGATTGTCAATGACTCACAGTCCCTGTTGCATCTGGCTGCTGTGTAATCAGTATGTTGTTCTGTATTTGGCTGCATCTCTGTAGGAACACCTGGTGAGGAGTCAGATCCTGGAACGCTTGGCAGCACAAGCTCACTGCCGGACCCCATCAGTGAGAATGGGGGCTGTGACAGCACAGCCCTTCCAGTGCACCTTGGGCTGAGGGACAAGGCATCTGCCCCATAACCACGGCACTCTGGCACCTGCAGTGTGTGGCATGGCTTAATGAGAGGGCTGTAGAAAAGCCCTGCAAAGTTTGAGTTCTATCTTGAAGGGCTGGGTGGGCCTGAAGCTCCCTAACTAAGCCTCTGTCTAGGTGAAACATGAGCCTAGTATGATGGAATTAGCAAAACCTGTTTTGTAAGGACCAAGCTTATTTGGCCCTGATGGTGACGTTAATTAGCTGTATCTTATTAACTTTTACTGTTCACATTGTGTTCAGTGGGTGGATACACCCATAAAAGTTTAAGCTATTTTTAAACTAATGATCCAAGTGCGAGCACTGAGGCTTTGCCTTGGCCAGAAGCTGAGTTTGGTATAAATTAGCTGAATGTGGTGGGCTGTGGCAAACAGGGTGGTGCAAACAGGAACTATTTCCATTGCGTGGGTTGTGGATCAGCAGCTGACAGAAAAACATGTGAGACTGCTGGAAAGGCATACAGCAATCTTATTGTGGACTGATCTGATTAGTGGCCTGTGCTGGCATCTGCTATAATCACCGTCAGAGATCGGCGTGGGGGGATGTGGTGACGTGAATGTCTGAGACAGTGCGAGAGCAACGTGTCCAAGGTTCAACCATTACGTGAGGAGCTGAGCTCTGTGCACGAGCCTGATGCTCACACGTGACCGTGCTGCCTCCCTGCAGTGGTGATAGGGGATGGTCAGTTGTGTGTGAGAGAATCATTTCCACAGTACTGCCTATCCCTCACTCTGTTAATTTTAAATAGACATGAACAGTGTCATGTTCTTTCCACACCATAATCTCAATTTCCTAAGTTAATACTCATATTAATTTAAAATAAAACAGAAGGCTGAAAAATTTAAAAATGGAATTAATTTGCAAGGATGGTGCTATACTTCAATTTTCTAAAGATGAAAATGGGTCAGACACCCAGCTCAGGGACAATCACTTCCCTGGTTCTGCTGGCCACACTATTTTTGACACAGGCCAGGGGCCATCAGCTTTCTCAGCCACCTGGGCACTCTGCTGGCTCATGTTCAGTTGCTGTTGACCAGCACCCCCAGGTCCTTTTCTGCTGGGCTTTCAGCTTTCCAGCCTCTCTTCCCCCAGCCTGTAGCACTGCATGGGGTTTGTTGTGACCCAAATGCAGTACTTGGCCTTGTTGAACCTCACACAACTGGCCTCGGCCCACTGATCCAGCCTATCCAGATCCCTCTGCAGAGCTACAGTGAATAAGATCAATTGTATTTCACAGGTGTGTCAACTGTTCAGAACTATTTCAAAGTGCAGATACATATGCTGCTCTAGGTGAACCTGTTTTAGCAGAGGGGTTGGACAAGATAAGATGATCTCCAAAAGTCCCTTCCAATGCCAACCTCTGATTCTGTGATTACAGATGTATGAAGTTAGGCAAGATGGATCCCATGGTTCCAGTCTGATCAAGATTGTCTGGTGTGGATGTCATCTACCCATATCCTAAATGTAAGACAGTAACACACTTTTCATCAGCTTCAAGATGGAAATGCTAGAAAGGGAGTTGAACACATCTAGGAAAAAAATCTAAAGAGAAAATCTTACAGAAAGAAGTTTTTACCTAAAGCTGTATTTTACCCAACTTTTCTGTTGAGAAATGGAGCAGTGTCTTATGTTTCATGTCTTAAGTACTTCCATAACCACCAGTTTACCCAAAAAACTTCCTTACTTTTCAAGAGTCTGCTGAAATAATTAAAGGACATCTCTCTTCTTCCCCTTCCTTTCCCCCCACTCTGTTTTAAAAGTATTTCTGAAAATGGAGGCTTACACATTTGTTAGACTTTCACTGTATAAAAATGTACAGTGGCTTTATTGACATGTACATTCCATTATGTTTACAGCTGCAAGATATGAGGCACACTCAGTATTGCACTTCATTAAAATTTCAGGCTCAAACATAACCCAGAAGTTTAAATGAAACTGCTGTTGTAATTTAATATTTCTTATACAGGACAAACATTGATACCTTTATATACAGTGTGATACTTGTTACATTTATGCCTTCCTAACACATTTTTTATAACAGTCTAGGAAATAAACCAGAATATTCCTCTTTCCCATCCCCACTTGTGGTGTGTTACAATTGTACAAGATTACAAAAAGTCAGTATACAATAATCAATATTTTTTCTTTCTCCTGAAAGCCAGCATCATTCATAGTCCACAGACACACAGATCCTTTAATAACAATTGTTTATTTGTAAATGTCCAATGTTTCCTAGCCGATGACTGTAATGGCCACATGCAAACACCTCACAAATTTTGATGTCTCGATTCAAAAAATGTCAATATCTCACAGCAAGAATTATGTACATGGTATTTGGCATCCTTCTTGCACTGTAAATTGTTCCTTTTACCTGGGTTATGGAATGGTCCCATCCTCATCCCAGCTGGACTTGTTTTCAGGACACTTGAGGGATGAGGGCACCTGTTTTGCTCTGGTTAAAAAAAGAATGCTAGTCTAAAAAGTGTGTGCATTTCTGCAAACCCCACAACCCAGAGCAAATTCTTCACCAGTGGGTGGATGGACAACATGAAGTGGACATTCTGTTCCTTCAAGTTGTTTACCTTTGGGACCTACAGTGAATTTAAGGATGATGGAAAAAAAAGAATAGATTAATGCTTGCAGACTAGATCAAACTACCATGTAATTGAAACCAATCAAATTCAAATTAAAAAAGGCAAGATGCTTATAAGACAGTCACTTAATGAAGCTTTAGCTCATTAATACTATGAAAGAAATTTGCACAAAAATTAAGAAAAATTGATAATAATGAACCAGAGTTACGTTCTGTAGTAAACAATAATTCTAAGATTATAGCAGGAATCGTAATTTATTTGTTTACTTATTTTATGTAAATATTTTAACAAAAGATCACACTTTTTACCCCCAATCATTTACTAATATCAAATTAATGTACAGCACATGAACTTAGTAACCAAGGCACTGGGGTAACAGTGTGCAGATAATGGCTACCTAAGTACAGATTCATCACATAATAATGTGTTAATTCTATCAATAACACATCATTCTACATCTGGAGTCTGACCTGGTATAGGGAAATTAAAATGTCTTTCTCTATCAAAGTTGTAGTCTGACCTGGTATAGGGAAATTAAAATGTCTTTCTCTATCAAAGTTTCTAATGTTTAAATGATGAGTGCAATGACATTGCCAGAAAACAAAAAAAATATCACCAAGAAAAACTAATATCAATTAGAACTTGTTACTTATTTCAGAATTCAGTGTGGTAAATTTGCTTTGTCAAAGTCCTACCTGCAGGACAGTGTGGGAGCTCTTCTTTAGGGATGCTTGTCATTCTTTGGAAATCATCATGGCAAGCATTGCAAAAATGTGTTGTCCCAAAACAGAAAAAAACAGCAACTGAACAGCAGTAGCGGCATTTGTATTCTAAGAAATCTGTACCATGTTTGGGACACATCTGAACAAAGGAAAGCAAACACCAGTCAATGAAGTAGCCATGTTCTAACAATCTCGACAACTCACTTCTACATTCCGTAGAATATATTAACAGTATACAATATTGTACAATACATGTAATTACAAATGACTGTGAATTATTGTACAGCCCAGGTACTCAGATTTTCAGAATGAAATAAAAACATTTATAGACGTTATTTACTCACCTGAGCCCTTGAAACATCAGAGCATGCACCACAAATAAGCTCTCTTGGATCATAATCATCTCCTTGTCCAGCCTCAGCATCACAACGAGCTTCACCACCAAAATATGCCTTAATTGCATATAGAAATGATTGGATGTTAAACCTGAGACAATTATTCTTTTAACTGTTCTTTTCAGTTTAACCAATTCTATTTGTAATGACTGATTTGTAATGATGAATGACTGCCATTTCAGTGGCCTCCACTATTCTGGTCTCTCTCAACTCTGTCTGTAGGTATGTGGTTTTGAGGCACTCAGGCAATGCCCCTCAGTCTCAGGATGAACAAGACCAAAAACTGCAACATACCCTGCTCTATGCAAGCAACTGTAAGGCTTTTGGAACAGTATTTGCAACCCTATGTCAGAGTAGCAGCTTGAAGTGAACAGGTACTGAAGGAAATAGGTACTGCACCTTCTTGTAAGTGGCCATTGACTCAAGGTGCTTTCGGTTTCTGAGCTGTTCTGTATACATACTTGAGCTTTACTAGCTAAGATTCTATGTACATCTCATTAGCCCAACACTTGATTTTTTAAATTATGATTCTATAAAAAACATATTTTCCTGCTTTTCTGCTCCATACACAATATATCAAACATATGTTGTAAGAAATTACTTTTGAAATGGTAACATACATTTAATAAATAACATCATACCTTTTTGCACTTGTAGCAAACATAATAAGCATATCTGTTCATAGCATAGCCAGCTGGGTCATTATAAAATCTAACACCTGGTGTTGTGATGGCCTCACTCTTGTGCAACCCTTCATACTCCAATCTCATTAGCGCTTTTCTCCTTACATCTTCATAGAGTTCTTTGATTGGATCAAGCAAATCTTTTAATACTGTGTGATTGATTTTGTTCTGAAATAAAAAAAATGCTGATTAAAGTATCTTACATCTTTATCTCAACAGCTACGATAATTTGTGTTATAGTTAGGCACAAATAGCATGATAGATGTCAAAAACATACAGGCCTGGGCAATGGACATTTCAAAAAATGGCTGACATAGAATGCACTCTATTTGCTGCAAAAATAGTATCCATGAATGTTTTTTCTACAGCCTGTTGTGATATGGGAACATCAATCCTTCCAACAGAGTAACAGCCAGGGAGGTGGTGAATAGTATATGAAGTATTATGAATAGTAATATGTGAATAGTATATATGGAATATTCTGATTGTGTATCTTTTGTAATTTTGGTTCTTTATGGCTTACTGGTCAGCAATTAAGCATAATGACTGACAGTCCTCTATGGCAGCTCTTTATCTATTAGTGAGCACGAGCTACTGCCATAAATTACCACAACACAACAGGACAGAACCATAGCATGCAGAATGGCTGACCATTCCCAAATTTTCTAGGGTGGGGTAAGATGCTCTTCTTTCCAGCAGCTATCATGTGCTTTTGCTTACAGCAATTTAAATTTTATAGAGTACAAGAGGAATTGTTAGTAACTTAGCTGAACTAAGTACATGTATTCTTCAGCTCTGCCCTCACACTGAAAAGCAAAGCAGCTTTAAAAGTGGTTAGTAAAATGGAGAATTACCGCTTCAAGATAGTGTGCTTTAAGATTACTTCTTCCCCTCCCCATCATTACCGAATACTGTGAATTTTCAAGCTGATGGTTATAAGAATAAAACAATATTAAGATAATGTCTGGATTGTGCTTTCTTTTTAAGAGGACACCTCAGGGAACAGTAGGAGAAGGTAAAAAGATTTATCAATGCTAGTCTTTCTATAGCAACATGTGGAATTAAGAAGACAAGTCATATATAACTCATTTATACTGTAACAAGCAATACAATATTAACAAAAAAAAATAAAAAGGAAAAGCAAAATATCAGGTAAGTTTCTTGACTTTGGCAGACACACAGCTCATTTACCTTGCAAATTGGGCAGGACATAAATCCGAAAGTTATCCTTGGCCCGAGCCATCTGTTTTCTAGTACTCGTTGACAGCATTGCAAATGGAAAACATGGCTGCAGTCCAGCTTTAGAAAAGAGTATGTGTAAGTGAATATTGAAGTTACATTAACCACTAAAGTAGAAGTAGTTTGCTTTAAGTGGCAACATATATCAATTCTAATATTAATTTATTTAAAATCCTAGAAGATCCCTTTTTTCTTCTTAACAACGAGAAAGAACATAAAATGGGCATTAAAATCATAACCACTCCAAGATCACCTACAGGTATATGAAACACACATGAATTATATACACTAATTTCCTCAGTTGTTTTTCTCCTTTATAAAATACCATGTATTTTGATAAAGCAGACATAGCAAACTAAATTGATCCAATCTGCTTTCTTGAAATAGAATGCCAGACAAAAAGAAAGCTTTTTAAGTAGCTTAACTATTGTTATGATGTCTGTTTTCAAATTCTGAAGAGCACAATTTGAAAGACTTTATATTTTCACTTCCTTCATACTACACAGTACAATCATACTAGTAATCTCTTAAAAGGGGCAAATAAACAAACATAAAACCTGGATAGCTGGTGCTGCTGAAAGTGCTTCAGTAAAGCAGATCATGCACATGTCATCAGCATCTTGTTTAAGAGTTGTAGCATTTTTATCACAGCCATGCAGGCACGGCAAGCAGTGCTCTTCGTTCTTAACGCCTCCACAGGGGTGACCACAGGGGTGTGTCTTGCTGCAGGCAATCTTAGCATATTCCTAAGCAAATTTAAAGTAAAGAGTTAATAATTTTTCCCCTCCACTGGGTGTTCTGACAGTGTTGCTTTTTGAAGGACTGCTGGCCCGTGCAATACACTGAGATGGAAGAATCATTTATATTGTCTGCTGCTGCCTGAGGTACTTGGGAAAAGCTGAACGTTGTGTACTTGAAATAACAATGTTTCCTTTGTTTACCTGCATTGCTCCTGAAAGCAAATGGATTGATGAAACCATAATTTAAAACTTGCAATAGAAAGAGAACTGTTCTTTGATCCTCTGTGTGCTTTTCATATATTGAGTGCTTCCTGCATAAACATTGCTGACCCTGTATTAACAGCCTTTAAGATATCTGCAGATTTTGGAGAAGTTTCAAGTAACTTGCTCATAAGAATACATTATAAGCTAATCATTAATCAGCATAAAGCAACTTCACATAGAAATGGATTTTTAACCACCTCTAATTCCCATCCTTAATAAATAGAAAACTTATAAAAGTTACCCAAAAGCTAACAACAAATTGAACTGAATTTAAGTAACATTAATATCATGTCTTCATAGGCTGAGAGAGAAAAAAAGATGACCAATTTGCTTCACTTAGAAATAACTAAGGTGAGATAAGAAACTGGTTATGATTTGGCCCTCTGCCAATTGCACCCACTGTAGGTCACACAAACACTCAGGATATGTGGATACAGACGACAAACCTGGCCAAGTCTTAAATGTTGTACTCTCACATAATACATGGACTATTGGGCAAACTCTTTTTATCAAACTTTCCGGTGCATTTGACTTTACACTGACAGGGTACGTTTTACTTTATAATTCCAAGGCTGTTGTGAAAACTTGAGATACTTTTGAAGATAATAATGAAACTACCCACTATGTTAGTTGACTATTAGCATTCGTAATCTGTAGTTAAAATAAACATTTACAAACTCAGAAGTATTTGAATGGTAATATTCAATATTGGAACTTTTTCATATGAGAGACCCAATTTAAAATGAACCATAGGGATAAACAAGGTTTATACAAAATAAGAAGCCCATTTCATCCTATGATCTCTTATATTTAAGTAATTAATGATGATTGATACTTGCTAATACACACCTGGCAGTCTGTATCAGAACAAACACTTCCCACTGCTGATAATTCTGTTCCACTCCTACATCCACAGAACCGACATGCTTCAGAACTGCTGGTGGTCGGTTTGCCTACGGCCGCAAGAGAGAAGAAGGCCAAAAATTTTCTAATGAAACACAAGGGACTGATACTCTATCAGACATCAAAGCAGCAGTCACAGAAAACAACCAGAAATCCAACGGTTCTTATGCAGCTAAACTATTCTACTTTTACTAACAAACATTTAAATCTTTGCCCTAAAGCAGGTAAAAATCCCAATAATCAGGATAAAGCAAGTAGTAACAGTTGTGTTTTACCTGTCTGTTCTCTAAACTCCACCATAGCCTTCATAGTTTTAGAATCTGCTAATGCCATCAGCCAGAAAAGTTTGGTCCTACCACAGCCCTCATGGAGATCAACTTTGATAGCTTCTTCTTCTTCTTTGAACACCTGTCAAGTTAACCAAACAGATAATAAACAGCATGTTTACTTAGAACATGGATGTGTATCTGTTATTTTTGTTGCTCTCTCTTTGGATTTACACTAGGCATTTTATAGATTCTGTGGAGATTGTCTACTGCAAGCTGTTTTTCTTTTATATGTTCCATAACTTGTACATATTGCGGATATGCAGGATAAAGGTTTCATGTTTTTAGAAGTAAAAATGAATAAAATTAACTCTTGATCTAATGTGGTAGAGAAACAATAGTGCAGCAATACTAAGAATAGAGCTGCACATTTTTTTCAGATTTAGTAAATACAGAGTTTGGACTTCATAGTTCCTACCCAACACATCCAGTAGGCCACAGAATATTAAGAGCACAAGCTAGCATCAGAAATATCTTCACATAACCATGCTAGTAGTTTATCAAAGCAACATTGAGAATTGGGATCTTAGTAACATGTACTATAGAATAACAATTATAGAAGTGTGTAATATTAATATTTTTGACTTCCATATAAATATACTTTGACAATGAGGAAAATATAAAGTTTTTGCAAGATAAAAAAAACTGCATGAGATCCTTAGGGAATTTCATGCGGTCTCTTTTTTTGCTCCTTATCCCAAGCTTTGAAGGCAGTTCTGTTTGCATTTGTTACACCTGCAATGCAATAAAAGTTAGAATTTTCCCAGGTATGGATGTATACAATTCACATTAATTCTTACTAGAATCAGAAAAAAACCCTTAATTGCTTCACAAAGTATTCACATAAGCACAACTCAGTAAGTTACAGGCTGTCCTTTCTGGAGGGGAGAGAAAATACATCAAAGAGGTGTATGTATGACTGAAGTTGGACAAAGAACAGGAAGCAAACAGAAAACAGGACAGAAGGAACATGACAGAATTATAATTCAGTTTGAGAAGTTTAACATATGAGATGCAAAGGTAAAAGTGGTGAATAAAGACCAGAAGTTTAAACATGCTTTTAGAAGTAAATAGGAAAATCTGGTAAGTAGCTATTTTGGACAGATTAAGAGGAAAAATGTGAGGTTTTCTATGAGATAAGAACTTACTTTTTATCAACTGTAATCTGAACAGGCTATATAGGAGAAATCAGAAAAATGAATGAGACTAGACTGTGCCATGCCATGACAGAAGAGTAGACATAAATTGATCTTCTTAGGATGACGAAACAGGAATATTTCAAAGAGGATTGCGAAGAGTCTGGCTAAGAAATAGAAGATAATAGACACACGTGGAAGTGCCAGGCTGAGACTACAGTGCAAATGCTGTGGCACCAGAGAGGAATGTTTCACTAGAGAGTGAAACTCAGTACCAAAGGTCTGATGTTTACATGACACAAGCTCTAGACCAGCTGATTCCTTGGTCTGAGCAACCATTAGCAACGTGTCTCTGCATTTATCTTTTGATTTGCTTTTAATTTCACCTGGCTCCAAGGCTGCTCAGTAATAGAAAACATTGTACTTTAAGGAGATCTGATCATCTCCTTTAAAAGACTATTCCTGAACATAACTAAAAAGTAATATAGATGCATTGTAGGAGAGGGAGAAGAGGACTGAGTTCTATTGAAGTAACTCAGACGTTTATTATTTTAATCTTTGTACAAATAAGTAGTCAGAGGGGAAGGGGAAAATAAAGGATCACAAAAAAAACATAAATGAGAAATAGTCGCAGGAAAGAGGAAATGTTCAATAATTCCAGAAGTAAAGGCATCTTCAACATTAATTTCAATGACAAAAAGAAAAGATGCAAAGAAAATGTAGTTCCAAATTTAGAGATGAAAAAGATAAAAGAATACCACAGAAGAATACTAATTAGCAGAGCACTCAGTAAGTTATAAAAACTCATATCTAGTCAATGTTTCAATCCTAAAAACAAACCCAAAAGAAGTCAAGAAATTTTCAAGCTTATGGATAGGGCAACATTTATCTGTGAAAACACAGTGAAAACTAGAGGAATATTGAAAAATAAGAGAAGACTCATAGGGGAACCAGTAGGAATATTTCCTGTCAAATCATCTTCCTGGATATTAAAAAGGAATACACATACATTAGAAATTAAGGGGTTGACAAGCACTGACTCATATGACAGAAGTAGTAAAGGAGATAAAATTTAACAGGAATAAAGAACCAACATATACTTAAAAAAGTCTATGCAACTTCTAAATTCTTCTAAAAAAGCTTTCCTAAGCAATGTTAAACAAGAGAGAAAAAGCTGATGTAGCATAAGAACTAGAACTAGGAACTACTGCAAGATTTTCTATCTTTGTAAAAGATAAAAGGACAGGAGAATGTAACCAAAAACAACTAAAGAGAATTAACTGGAAGCACATCTATCTCATCTCCAAAATAAAACAAAATACCCTTTTCAGATTCAGTATTTGCTACTACCTTTTGGTTATATTTTATTTGTGGAGATCCACACAAGGATGCAGGGCACACAACACGGGGCCACATATACCTGTCTCTGGTGAGTTTTTGTTCGCCGATGGAGATGAAGGAATCGGTCACAGTCGGTGCACAAATTCCCACAGACATTACATAAAATGATTGCAGCAGTTTCACCATCATCATGGTTATCACACATTGGCTGAGAGAAAAAAAAAAAGCAATTCCCCTTTATTAAGTCCTTCACTTCCTTTCAGCATCTGTTTTCATTCTCCCCTCAGTCACACACCCCCACACCTCCCTTCCAATCTATAAAAGCAGATAAAGAGCTTGTTTGGACTATTAATGCTATCTTTAAAATAATCAATATTTGAACAATTATTCCTTGACACAAACCCCCTCAATTTATGACATCAGTTTTTCTGATACTCTTCATCTCATATTTTTTTGGTGATGCACCAAAAATGTGTTTTTCAACAATAGAGTTGAATCACTTTCAACTAGTCTGAGAAGAGGTTGATGTGGTTACAATTGGTTACGGGCATGTTAACAGGAAAGTTCAAAGATATGAGTACTCGGGTCAGTCAACAGGCATGATATTTACCCTTCATTACTTTGATATGGTATGTTTACTCTTTTCAAACATCTAAACAAAGCTGTAGGTTATCCATACCTCAGAGACAGTATGGTTGAAATAACAAACTTCAAAATCCATCATAAAAGTAAGTTGCTCTAGTGATAGAACTTTTTTTTAAAATTCAGCAGGGTTCTGTTTTGCAATTCAAAATATCCCCACAAATAGACTTCAACAACTGATTTTGACTATGCACATGTCCAAGAACAAGTTTCCATTGTAATACCAGACCATGTGGTTTCCATTATATGCTCATGCAACTTAGAACAGAGTTCTTTCACAGCAGTTCTGGTAGGGAGAAACATAGCTCACCTCAACATTTGAATGTCCTAATGTGAAATAGGATTGGGGAATTTCAGGCTGGCTTCAGCAGCTTGAATACCTGCTCAACAAGTCTTGGCTGCTCCTCTGAGATCTCCAAAACCCTTGACTTTCTTGATCACCTCAGAAATCTCTGTGTTTGCTTCCTTCTCAGCAGAGTTTTATTCCTTGCTGCTGCTCTATGCCTCCTGTATTCTTTTTACCTACACTGAACTGCTTTGGATGCTTCTTTGCTCTAACTATGCTTGGTTGCTATTGCAACCTTGCTTCCCACAGGGACCAGCTGAACCAAGATACACAGAGGTCTGCTTCATTACTGTGCTCTTTCTAAAATGGTATTAGTAAAAAATCACAAGCTTTTTGTCATACTGAATAGTACAGACATTTTGTCAACTGAAAAGTATGGACAGAATCATATTTCATATCAAATTTATAAATCCTCTGAGTCAATGGTAGTTTTACTAAATTCAGTTAGAAGGAGTTTCTCCCTGGGGTAATCATTCTCTAGTGAGATGGGAAGAGGAAGCTAAATTACAAAGAAGTAGTTATTGAGTAACACAAAGTAATCGATTTTATTTTGCGACAGGGATTAAGACAAAAAGAAAAAAGCTCTGATAGAGGGTGCTGTACAAACTGAGTCAATCTACTAAAAAACTCATCCCACAGATGTTAGGAAGGCCTTGTTTCATCCTGAATACTGGCAAAATTGCAACATTACTTCTTTAAGTTGGAATTTCTGTTTTCTGAGCAGTGCTTATCTAGACTGGGATGGAAGAAAAGGGGAAAGGCCAAGTTTACCATTTTCTATCATTATTCTAAATTCTTTGATGAGTGAATGTATCCAAATAACAAAACTGTATGATTTTCAGTCTCACCATCTGTTTCTGTTGCCCATCCTTCCCCATCCATCTTCCTGAGGATAGTCTATCAACATGATCCTGATCAAGTACACAGAGGGATGCTAAGGCCAGCCACAACTATTGAAAGGCAAGGTAGAATGAAATGTCTTAGACATATTAAAATCAAATAAAATTAAAATCAAACTGAAAAAATAAACTTTTTTAGATAAGAATGTCACCATTATCTGAAAACTCTATTATTGTTAGCTGAAGCCTGCTCATACAATGCATATTGATTTTCCAAAATAAGTCAGGAACACAATTAAACTAATTTAGCTTTAGGGAACTACTTTGTTTCTTTCAGGTATTTCACTTCATGATTATAAATACAGTAGTCAGCGCAAAGAAAGAACGAGTGGAGAAAGGTCAACCAAAGCACATTATGAAGAAATGACAAATAAAGACTTGCACATTGCTCCCAAACATTGCATGCTTTGAGGAAGAAGAAATTCAAGGACATAGACTAATAAAAACAAAATCAAGCCCAAAAACAACCTCCCAAAAACTTCAGCTCAGTGAGACTGGTTTCTCTGTTCCCTCACTGCACAGGGATATTGGCATTACCTAGAAAAGGGTTTTGAGCTAACTAGTCCAAGGAAGCTTTTCTCTCCTCTTCTCCACTGACTGACTACACTGAAATCCTGAACAGATGAGCTACATTAGGATGATCTGTCAGTGCAAACAAAACTGAAAGACACTTGACAGCTGTGTTTTGGAACAATCTTTAATGAAACATTTGATTTGAATAAAATTATTTTTGTTGAGAAACTTTACTGGACTCTCCTCAGAAACTCCACATCTCCATGACACAACTACAATCGGTCACAGGAGCAGCTGGGCTGACATTCTGGGCTCCTCTAAGACCTGAATAAACTAATATGATGACTGCAGAAGCCAGTGGTAGTCTGAGACTCTGACCTCCAGAAAGCAGAGACCATATGAGTAACAAAAATGGTGAAAAGAACAACTGGTTGAACAGCAGCCTTTTAAGATGGAAAACAACGAGTGTCAAATACTTGCAAACTGCAAACTTTTTTTTACTTTTACGTGTAATTATTAAGCTTGAGAAGCTAAACTCTGTACTCCCTATGACAGCAGGAATGTCATAATTTACAAACGCGCTTTTCATGGTATTTCAAGGAGTCTGTTTAAAAGGTTAAAGTAGCCCTTAGTTCCTATAAAAGATTCACAAAGCAAAGAACAAGGAAAGAAAACCACCAGGTTACAGCATGTCAGTAATAACGGGCTCAGCAAATATTTTTTGAGACAAACACCAGTGAAGCTCAGCTTAATTGTCCCAGAGAACATCTGTTACAGTGTTTTCATAATAGCCTTGAGATGTGGCAGCTGATTACTTACAAGTCAGACCACTTATAGTAAATACATATTGTGCAATTTTCCACAAAGATGATCTCAGATTTAGTGTAAGGCAAGTGTGACAAACTTCAAGTAGAATTATTTAAAGAACAAACCCCCAAATGTATGCAGGCATAACACTTATTCCTCATTATTTCTGAGATTCCCAAGATGCACATTTAATTCTAATTCAGTTTTGACTTGTGTATTTCTGACATATAAGAACGTTCTTGAATGGGCTCCTACCGCACATTTACAATGAACTAATGCTAAGTTTGGTGAAGTTCTTACTCTGGTTGTTGCAATGCACCTCACAGGTGATCTGTACTCTTCTTCCATTTTGGTCAGAGCTATGATGGTTTCAGCAATAGCATTCTTTGTCACACGTGACCAAGCTTCTGAGAGATGACCCTGTTAAAAGAGGAAACTCCATTTATTACAGCTTTTATTAATATTAAGAGCAACTAAAATTGCAATTAGAACTGCTACAAAACATAAGGTTAGTATCTCAAAATTAGAACAGAAAAAGAGGAAACTGGGGATGACTTTGATAAATTAGGTGTTTTCACAGAATTATTTGTGTTGGAAGGGATCTTCAAAGATCATCTAGCTCCAACACCTTTGCCATGGGTAGGGAAACCTTCCACTAGACCAGGTTCCTCAAAGCCCCATCCAATCTGGCCTTGATTTTCAAATCAGATAGATCTGATAAACATTAGCCCTCAAATACTGAGGTGAGTGATTGAGGCTGTCTCTGAGCAACTGGAATAATTAACTTGGAATAGGTAGACCGCATATGATTTGAAGAACAGAAAGTACTTTTCCTAAAGTGTACCCCCCACCCCCTCTGGAGAAAGAAAAATGCAGAGCTGGAGCAGGGATAAGTGACTGTGACCAGCATACAGATCACAGTTGGGTTCCTATTCCCTTCACGTGCCTAGCTCAGCCTCCTGAATAGACTCCACAGTTCCAGTATTAGAAAGAAATAAAGAGGAGTACACAGCAAACATAAGAACCACAGCATACTTTCCAAGGTTTAATATTTTGAGTTTATGGCACTGACTCATACTCTCAAGTTTCTGATGCAGAGGCTGCTGCATCCTTCGATTCTTAACATTATGTCTAAAGTTTTAAACTTCATGCAGAAGGTGACACATAATTGAGATCCACTGGACTCTAAAAAGGAAGCTACAGTGACTCACTCAGATCCAGGTACCTACACATTGCAAATGGTGAAAGTTATATGAAAGGAATCACATTTGTAACTCTTATGAAGAGGACAGTTAAGACTGATGCCACCTTGCTGATAATTAGCAGCTCTAGAAAGCCTCAAAAGTTTTCTAACACAGGCAGACTTTAATTGTAACTCTTATCAATTGTGAGATTCTCAAATCTTGTTATCAGAATCAACAGTAGCAATTGCAGAGAACTCTCATCCAGCTTTATGAACTTTGAGAAGAAACCTCCTTAATCTAAGCACAGTTTAACACAGGTTTAGAAAACAGGACTCTCATCTTGAAGGTACTGAAAAACCTTTCAAAGAGTATTCACAGAGAAAAAATCTGGGTCATTTAGAGCATCTCACTGAAATAGGTGCAGAATTAAGGAAAACAAAACAACCTCCCAACTAAATTCCTTTCCCAAAAACATATACAAAACCTTTATTTCTTCTGCCAGTATTGTTTCTGGGAAATAGCTAATTCACTTTTCATCAATTTTTCTGCCAAAAAAGTTATCTGAAACAGAACTATCGAAAACTTAAGCCCAACTAAATAAAGTAATAAGTAACTATAAGTGTAGATTCCAGTGACTGAAGGAAGTCAATCTCAACCAGAAAATCCACACAGTAAGTTTACATACAGTTACATGTAAACAATGCTATTATTTTACTTCACACGTAAGTTTTACTTGTCAATTGAAGTTCTGAATGCTTAAGATTTAAAAATTAAACTTTAAAGTTATTAATGTTAGAAAATAACCCCCAATTATTGTTTACCTCTTAGATTTCTAATATAAGCAACTTATTAAAAACCTTATTTCAAAACTGGATTTCTGTTTAGTGGAATCAGAACTCAGTTGCTACTGCTCTTAACCCTAAACTCTATCCAGAAAACTGTATGGGCTTTTTTTCTTGAGACCAACTCACATTTAACAGCTCAATCTGATATTAACTGTAACAAAAGTAATAAAAAAATGTACTTTTTATTATCAGAAATATTTTAATATCATCCACATTTAAAGAATAGACACTCACTGCTGCCATGTCTTTGATGAGTTTAATGATGATCTCTGAAATCTGTGGAGGTGTTGATCCCTTCATCCACCAGTGACTTTCACCTCGCCGAATATAGCTGCAAAGGATAAACAGTAATAGACTCATATAATAGATATATATATATATACTGGAAATAAACTCAAATAATTAGTTAGGATTTGTCAAAATCCAGCACAAATAAACAGTGTACACACTCAGCATACAGAAGGTTTTTTAAACAAACCTGGAATTGAAGATCATTGGAAGTGTGACTGTAGTAACTCCTTTGCCTGCAGTAGTGCCAGCTGTCCCTGTGATAGTAGTTCCTTTGGCTTTTAGCTGTACAGTGAGAGCTTTGGCAATGCATCCCAAAAACATGTCCAAGATACCTAATTTGTTCCAATCTCCTTTTTCTGTTGAATGAATTATATCACTTATATCTGCTGGTGGAAGAGACTTCACCCCTATAATACTTGCAAGGCGATTGGGGGTTACCTCAGGCAAAACACGCCTGAGTAATGATGTTACCTGGAGAAAAAAAAATCAGAACACCACAATTTTTACCAAGACAGCCGGAGTTTTCAAGCAAAATCAAGTGAAGTCCTTCTTAACAAGTTATTTTGGTTAGAAGGACTCAATCTAATTGCTGTACTTAATTATTCCTGTAAGAAATTCTGAAATATTTCTATCTTACGATGAAGTGTTTACTCACGTAAGCAGTGAAACAAGGCCGAAGAGTCTAAAACTGATCTCACTCAAACAATACTTAGTCTCCACATAATAACAAATTTATGTCTGGTACTGGACTTAAGGTAACAGCGATACAGATGTTTGTACAACTCTGATTTGCCTGCATGGTACAGGCACTTCACATGCATTACTGAGATGTCAGAAACTGTGGTAGGACTGTTAAAGACACTTTAGACTTCTGGAAACAAAGTACTTGCTGGAGGTACTGAGAATTATAATACTCTTTTCCTTTGTTTCTCTGTTTGATAGTCTAACTGGAATGTTTTGCTGTGCCAATAGCTCAGAACCCAACAAGAGTTGTCTTGAAATGACATAACCTTACTAACTGGTGAAGATGGGGTTGAAATTCCATGTATCATGCAAAGGTTGGTCCAAATCAACATGAAAGCTGATGAAAGGTTAAGGACTTAACATTTCATATGTAATTTTGCATGCCCTCAAGGTTCTCTTGAAAGGCTATTGCATTTCTGCAATGTATTACAATGACTAAGTATCTGCCTGCAGGCAAGTTGAGATATGAGATTTTAACAGTTCAAAAATTGAAAAAATTGAATCTAACAATTCAAAAATTGAAGACTAAAGAGTATGAGACATAAAAACTTCTGCAATAGAAACTTAAAATCCACCAGAAGAAGGCACAGCACCTAGCAACAAAATAGTGCTTGAACTGTATTAAGGCAAATATTTTATACGTTTATATGTTATTAACATTATTATGTGTATAGAATATGTGTTTATATTATGTGCATAAACCTATATATACACTCAGACAACATTCAAATTCAGAAAGAAACAGATACTAAAACTCACCTTGAGGATACCAGGAGTAGAAAGGAGCTGCCTATCTCTAGCTGTCTAGCACACTACTACACTTGGAGCCTGAGTGTAAGACACAGATGCTAAGGACTCATGCCAGATCCATAACAGACTCTGGTAATTAAAAACCTCTCGTCTTGCCTACACAGGCTATATGGGCATTATATACACATATTATGAAATACTGAAAAAGCACTGTACTTTCATCTGACACGTATTTCTACTGTGCTCTACTTGCTAAAATAAAAACAACCACCCTAAAATCTGACACTTCAATTCTCAAAAGAAATTCTGCATATTTTTCAAGCACATGATTTTAGGATTTTGAAGATGCTTTTCTAGGAATACCAAGACCTTGGAGGAGCGGCTGGCACTGACCTGCCTCTGCACCCTGGGAGAAGCTGTGTGTAGCAAGGAGAAGAGGTCCTGGAGCAGAGTGAGCTGCTGGGCCAGGTACTGGCGGCCCACGTTGGAGCCGCTGAGCGCCAGGACCATGGAGAGCAGCTCAAAGCAGTAAGCGTCCGAGGAGGCGTCCTCATCGCTGGGCTGCGAATTGGCGTTCTCCTTGCTGGAGATGGCGTGCTCCCACTCCTCACGGACGCGCGTCGCCTCCATCCGTATGGCCTGCACGATGTGGGCACACACCTGCCCAAACACAAGCCAAACACACGTTAGCTCTTAGAAACTTCTAGCAAGTGCAAAATCTTGTGGTTCAGGTACCATTGCAAGTATGGCTGAAATAGGAAACCTGTACATTTGGCCTGTACTTAATGTATTTTTTAGCATAAATTCAAATAACAAATAAAATTCTGAATTTGCTCATCTTTGTTCTGGAAAACTAAATTGAAATTATTTTTTATTTTATTTCACATCCTGCCTTTTAATTTGTTTTTTACATAGAATTCAGGCTTAAAAACCACTCCACGTAAAACCCCTATGAAATACCTTTACTCAACACACACAAATAAAAAGCACTCATTAAAACAGCCTCTTGTTCAGTTTAATAATCAGAACTCTTAAAAAATTTTAGAAACAATAGCATGGTAAAAAGCATTTTTAGGAGACTACAATGTTTGCTAAGATGAGTGATGGAAGAGTAGATTTTGCTTAACTTACTAAACTAAAAAATTTCAAAATTAATCAACAGCTCTAATATTGTCAACATCTTCATAGCAATATTTACTGAAAATGAGCTTATTTATTACAATACACCAATATTTCATCCTGAAATAATTTCAAAAGGAACAAACCTGTTTCTGCAAATTTGTCAGTTTGCTCCGGCTGAATATGATCCCTACCATGTGCTCCTTCAGGTCTGCATCTGATGTTGCCTTCACAAAAAGCATATTTAACATTAGATAAAAAGTTTCAAGAACACTTCCTAGTTACTGTAGCAATTAACATGGAATGTATCAACAAACTGTGTTTTATAAGCTAGTAGCTTTTTTTACAGGAAGATATATAAGCAAGATCAATTTAACTGTGCTTAATAAATACCTCTTCAGTGTATTAACTTTCTTCTTTAAGAGGAATTTAAGCATCAAATGAAACAATAGGCAAAACAAGTGGAGTGCAGTTTCTCCATACTTTTTCTCTATATATTAGCAGAGCCTCTCTTGAGGCAAAAGATAATAGGCAGGACTTTCAGGTTGACCATTATTACAGGTGTTAAGTACTTCTGTAATTGTAGGCATCATTTGCATCACCATTCCTATGGTGTTTCCATTAAATGCATATGCCTCAGTTATAATTTACTTTAAAAAAAAGACACTATGGTTTACTATTAAAAGTACACTATGATATTTTAAAAATAAGCAATTGCGACATTTTACTTCTGTTTTGATCTAAAAATTATGCACCATAAGAAATGGAACAAATACTAAAAATCATCCTTGATAGATCATTTTTTTCAGCAAAGTATTATTGACAGAATATAAATAAATACATTGTGTACTTTTTCTTCTCCTTCTGGTGAAGACAATAGTGCTTTTTCTTCTTGTTCTGGGGTTGGCTCAGCATCTCCAGAGATAAGTTTCCCAAATACCTGGAAGAAAGACAATGATAATTAATTGAATCGACAATTCACAGTAACTTTCACTGTATAATACATCATTAAAATCCCACCTGGGATGTTATAAGTCGGAACACTCGCAGTGTCTCAGATTCACAGTTTCTTTGCTGAGCCACACTTGCAGAAATCTGGCCTGCTATTTTAATGCTTTCACCATCCTTCCATCCAAGAATTTTTACTTGTCGAACTCTTAGCGTGTTCTCTGGACCCTTCAATTCAATTTTGATGATGTGATTATCACCCCCAGGAAGTTCGCTTGTTACCCAGCCAATATGTCTTGAATCCAAATCTACCTATTAGAGAGGAATAAAAAGTTAGAAACTGACATTACATCAAATAAAAAGTCACCTATTATCATATATCACTGTAACAAATACTATGCTTGTAATGAAAATCTTAACCTGATCAGTAAGACTCATGTTTAATTATAAAAATATTCAACCTCCTGAGTTCAGATTAAAAAGTTACATATAGCCATTTCTGTTTTATCTGTAAAGCTGATTAGAAATAGTGGCCTACCCATCTCTTTTATCCTCAAAGTGACAGTTCATGTTAAAAAAACAACCCTTAAAACTAGTGTTTGGTCGCTACTTTTATGAAGAAAGAAAAAACCAGCCTCCATAATTTAACTGAAAATATGACACACAATTATCATTAGATACATTATTTCATCTCTATTCACACAAACCCCTGCCAAAGAAATTGCTACTCTGTGGAAGTCGGGATCTGCTACCCTTACCAAGACGTGCAGCACTTAACTGTAAAAAAGGGAGATGAACTGTATCAAATTAAGTTTATTTTAAAATAAGTACCGTTTAAAAAAAAAAAAGAGTACATAAAAAATGCTATATGAAATCATGTATTTGATGTGAGATTGCAATGTCACTACTGGAAACCAAGCACTGATGGAGGGCAGTGCCTCACATCACTACTCAGAGAAACCCAAGCCCTTAGCCAAGTGAGCCCTCTCGCTTATCCATGGACTCATTTATAATCAAGCTGATGTTTGTTCTTTCTCATTTCTGCATTAATTCTCAGTGTCTACACTGAACTGTGCTGCAGCAGACAAGGCAAACTTTTTTTTTAATACCATGAGACAGGATACAGTATGTGGGTGTGCGGGAAGGTAAAAAGCTCTTGTAAAAATGTTAGAGCAAAGAGAGAGCAAAGCTGAATCAGCCCTGTGTTCTGGGAATCTGCTTTGGAAACCTTCTACAGCTGAAAGGGTAAGTTACCGTATAGTAATTAAAACTAAATTAATCCAAGGAACATTTTACATAACCCTGTTCTGTTTCAGTAGAAAAGTAAAAGCTTGATCAATAGTCAGTATACATAACTGAATTCTGTCATTAATAATACAGTATTTTCCAAGGCTTATTATAATGTCTAATATTTTGCAAAGTAATTTATCTACCATAAGAAATGGAACCTATTTGCTCAGAAGAATCTCTGGTATGTGTACAAAAAAATGACAGCAATTTTTCTATGTCAACTGTTAAAATGTTTACCTGCTTTATTCTGCAGAGATCTTCTACTGCCTTACCAGTTAGGAAGGTCATGGAGGTCACTTTGTTCTGCAACAAACAAGCAAAATAAGAATGAAACACTTCAACTTAGACAGTTCTGAGTACTTCTTTTGTATTAAGAAATTACACACATAAAAAAGAAAAATTGCTTCATTACAAAAAAGCCCCCCGTGATCTAAAGCAAGGACAAAGAATTCCAAAATACAGCTCTCTAACACAGTCTGCGCTTTGTATTAAAAGCTATAGTTGAAATACAGATATTATGTAACATTATTGTACAGATCAATAAAAGAATGCAGAAAGTTTAGAAAATTTGACAGCTCCTTATTTCAATGCTTCTGCAGAAACCATGAACAAGAAACGTAGCTTAAAATAATTAAATTATTGAAAATACGTCTGAAATAGAACATGCCATTAAGAATTAATTTACCCAGTTTCAGTTTTATCCAACTGCAAATTCAGACAGACTGGTCTGATTATAACAGTTCCTGCTTTCTAAGTCACAGGACTTAGAAACTTTACTTTGAAATGAGAACTTCTAAATTAGAATTACGACCTGACACAGAAAACAGCACTCCTTGTTTGATAAATGCATACGGCTTGGACTATGCACCTTCAATGAGAGACAGTTTCATTTTCCTCTTACCCCAAGATCTCTGGAATTGTCTACATGAACACAAACGTAACGTGCATTGATTCCTTTCACACAGTTAATTGTGATGTTTTTAGTTTTGTTTTTGTCCTCATCTCCTGACTCCCAGAACGTTTCTGTAGACCCATCTGTTAAACTACCAATCATGGCAGGTCGGCTTGATGTTTTAATGTCAACAATGCTGGTTAGGTCTTTCAGACAAACTACTATACACAGTTCCTGTGAAAACAAATGGAAATTTTTAAAATACTTGAGAGTAATCCCAAATACAGGCATGAAACTGCACAGGCATTTCTGTTTTGATGAATGTGCTCTCCAAGAAATTTGTGCTTTATTGATTCAAATTATTCAGACCTTTAAACCAAAGGAAACATTAATAGCAAAGAGCTGAATATATTAGCAAATGCCTAAATACATTAGTCAATGGAAGAAAACATTTTAAAAATATTAAACAGAAGTATTAATTCATGCTCCTTGGAATAACAGCAAGAAAAAGATGTAAGCAAAGAATTGGACATACAAAATATTTAAAAAGTTAACCAACTCCATGACATTCCCCAAAAACTTCACTTGCAAACAAGCACAAGCACTGCACCAAAATTTAGATTTGAGTGAAATACAGGCTAAGGGTCAATATTTGACCCTCTAAAGCTAAATATGGGAGCTGAAGTAGCAGGGACAAGATCCCAAACTGAGTTATGTTCAAGGAAATACAATATTGCAGTAAGGAATATTTTCATTTAAAGAGAATAATCATTGAAAGTACAGACTGTTCACAAATGATCCCTGCTTTTGAGCCAGAGCTGTAATACTTACCTGATTCATGACTTCAAAACCAGACTGAACGCTGATACTAAAACTCTCTTCACTATCTCCATCATCAGATTTAGACAAAATATTGTTGATATGATGAAACACATTGCTCTGGTGCAGGAACTGGTGATCAGATTGCTTGAATTTAAGACTCCAGCACCTGAAAACACATTTAGTTGACTTTGAAATTTTCATGTTGGCAAAAGACATAACTTACCCGTAAAACTATTAATTACATTTTTGCTTCTCGAAGTATTTTCTTTAAACATTTAACTTCAAACCTTGCAAGATCTCAAGTGTTCCTAGTGCATCATTTTGATGAAAGCAGAAACAAACCTTTCTTAGAATTTTAATAGTAAATGCAACCATTATTATTTATTTTGTGTCTTTGAGACAAATACACAAAAATAATCTCCAAGTTTAAAGATACGATCCAAGTGACAAAGTTCTGAACAAAGGGCACTACACTACCATGCTCATACATGAGGACCCTACTGTATTATTCTGTAGTATGTTTTATTTTTCATAGTGGACACCGCATAGAATTTAAAAGAAAGTACATTCCTCTCTACAAAGTCTTCTATACTATTATTTATATGTATAAACACCTGTCTTCTATGTATTTCTTTCCTAGTGGTAAAGGTAGATGTGCTCCTTCTCGCACATAGTTTTCAAGCATCCTATTTACATTGCAAAATCTTTAAACCTGCAATTGTCCAACATTTCCAGCCTTTTCAAGTATTTTTTTGATTTGTGCTTACCTTAAGGCCATTTGCTGTAATGCACTACCACTGGGAAGTGACATCATAAGATCAGAGATTGTCTGAAGAAGGCGATGGAAAGTGTGGGGTAAGGGGTGAGCAGCTTCCCCAGCTATCACTATATCTGACAGAGGGTGTTCACACACTCGTGTGTCTTTTTCCTACAGAGCAAAACAATTTATGTGTTATTAACACATTTTCTGAGACAACAGGTTAACAAATAAAAGCATTTCTGCTATTTGCTTTAAGAGCAACTGCAACAATCTTGCAATGAATGTGAACTTCATGCAGTTCCTGTCAATTTTTACAGTAAGTTACATATGGGCCTCAAACAAGGAATTTGAGAAGTATACTGTATACTGCCACATATTTCTCACTATTTAAAGATGTGAAACATTACACAGCAATAATTTGAAAACAAAGAAACAAACCAGAAATAAATAACATATTATGGCAGTTGAAACCAACTTTATCTGAGCAGCAAAATCCAGCCATAGGAAACTTGGTAACTAAGCTAATGTTATCAGTTGCTGCATTTCATTAGAGCTGTGAAAATAATTCTTAGTTAAGGTGTGTCAGTATCAGAAAAGCAGTGTACCAGGTTACACTGCTGAAAAGACTAATTTCAGAACAACTAATTTCAAAACTGGATTAGATTTGAAGTGATAAAGATTATCCTGACTTAATGACCACACTAGCAGGATTTTTTTTGAACTATTCAAGATAATGTTTTAAGTCAGAGCTAAGTCTAGAAGAGGTTGTATGAAGATATCTTTTGGAAGTATGATATGTTAGACTTTACCATTTGGCATTTTCAGAACTATAGATTTTTCTTAAATCACTAAATTAAGTATATCTAGTGCACATATAATTACTTTTTAAATTATTTATATATATACACACATACACAGTAGTACGTAAATTAACTATGCATTTTCATAATTAACTATGGACTTAGAACACTGAAAGACATAGTAAACCAAACTACAAAGCTTCTCTAAAAAGTATTTTTTCTTTTTCTCTCATTGCAGGAGGAATGAAAAGCAAGTGTTTTTTTTTAAATGGATTAGCAATGTGCTCATGGTTTTATTGCTTTATTTCCCATGAATACTAAAAAATAATACTTTAGAAGACCTTGTGATTCATCAGGATATAGAAAGTGATGATTCAGAAGAAAAATTAATCTATGTCTACAAAATTAATTAAACTACAATTTAAGGGTTTGCTTCACAGAGGAAGGATTAAGGAATTAATTTTTTCGCATTCGCCTACAAAATCAGCAAAACCTCACTTACTTGTTCTGCATTTTCTTTATTTGATTTATTCTCTTCATCCTCTTCTTCTTCAGGCTCTACAGGTGCTGGAGTCAGGGAAGCCACAAAATGCCATAAAATATCGTGAAGAGAAGTTGTTTGAATAACATTACAAAGAAGCCAGTTGAAGGCCTAAAACAAATTACATACAAGGAGTTACTAATAGGTTAAGCAAACGCAGAGTAAAACCATTTCCTAAACAAATTATGTAAGGAGGTTCACTGGTGATTTAGACAGGCAAATAATAATGCAAAGGTCTTCAAGTAAGATGTTATTGCTCTGTAGCTAAAACAGTTTATTAAAATGACAACTATATCACATAGCATAATCTTAAAAAAAATTCCAAGACAGAATTTACAACCATCTAATTTTAATCATACAAGAGCCATCAGTACATGAATACCTCCATGGCAAAGACTCGGCAAGCAGATTTCCGTAAGGCTTGTTTCATTGCTATTTCAAGTCCTTCCAGATCATGATGCTGGATTACAAATGCCAATACTGGCCACTGGAAATTTCTCTCTCCTTTGGAAAGAGAGCTGTGGGCGGAGATTAACCGAGAAAGTTCAGGTGATGGATGTCTCAGGAGAGAGGACCCCACTTCTATTCAAAAGCATAAAAATATGCATACATTAGATTCCTTGTGCATTTCAATTTTATAGCCACAGTAAAAATGAAAGGCAATAAAGCACTTCTAGAATTAATTTTTTTTTCTGAGAGAAAACTGCATTAAAAAAGCAATATGGAAAAATGATGCTTCAGCTGAGAAATAAAATACCACCTTCACTTTCAAATCAGGCAAAGAAGATTCAACACAAATTTTAGAATTACAGTAAATCCTAATCCAATTTTAGGCTAATTCTGTGCCGATTATCAAGCACCTAATGTTTACTATTAATTTGTTTTGTGACAAAAAAGTCACTACATGTATTTATAAAAAATATATTTGTCTACAGTTTTCCAAGAAGAATTGCATATCCTTGAATAATTTTTTCCTTGCTTCGGATGCCTGTGCTCTTACCCGCATCTCCACTGTTGACTCGTCTCCTGGGGATTGCCTTTACACGCGCTGGCAAAATTGAGTGCTGCTTGTCATATTCTGATGCAACAACTGAATATGATCTCTGAAAGACTGTGCGCTTTGCAAGATCTGTATCTGTGATGGGACTGGTTTCCAAACTACAAAGAAATCAGTGAAGTAATACACCCATTAACAAATATATAGAGTATATCTGAATTATACACCAATAATTGATAAGGATACATGCATTTCATAATCACAATGTTACTACTGCATGAAACTTTGTCTTATGTACCTAATAACTGTTTAAATGCTGGAAAAGAAGGAGCAAGTATTAGAATTACACATGGTGAAAAAGCATGCAAGTGCTTTATAAACAAATGTAATGATGGACATGATGAGTTCCAAGAATTTAGGTATTTCTTTTAGAGAGATAAAACATTCAGATCATGCCTAAATTGAAGTTTCAGACCAAACTTCTCCTGAGAATGCATGTGAAAACATCTATGAAGTGAGTTTTTAATACGCAAGCCAACTGAAATTTAGAACTTTATGTGAAGTAATAGTTTCTAACATCATTAGCCTTAAAGTCAAATTTGAATTGCTACAGCTATACCTCTGACATATTTTACTCCTTACCTTCAGTGGACTTCTTACAGTCAGCAGAAGGACTCCCAGCTTATGCTGTCCCTATAGGCCTCAGGAGACCATGGTGTCCACAGTTTTAATAAAGGAATATACCAATACGATGCACTCTTAAGGAGTTTTGTTAGAAAAGTTCTATTTCTGAAAAGACTACATTATAGATTGCAGTATTCCAATAAACTATGTGCAGTCAGTATGAAATACAACAAATTGAAATAAAAACAGATTAAAAGCAAATTTTCTCTTTATTACATCCTCACTATAATATGAGGAATCACTGACATCTGGAAACACTGAGCATCTAAGTAGTTTCTGGACTATTAATAGTAAGAGCCATTTTTTCCCTAGTGAAACAAAAGTTTTTATACTTGCTTGAATTAGATCACAGTAAACTTAACAAGACAAGAAAGTGGCTTAATCTGGCAGAAACCTAGCACTCTTGCTCCTAGACAGCATTGTCATTTCTTCAGTGACACTTGTATATCCCACAGAACAAAACAGCAACATCTACTTTGAAAAGTGTAAGGTAATGGATTTCCTTCTATTCAAACTTTCCTTTAGAATGAAATTTTGAAAGGAGAACAACTGCTACTTTCTTTCAAAAAGGCCACTAATCTGTAATCAATCAGGTGTGGTAAAGAACAGGTATACAGTCAAAGAAACCTGTTACATATTCAAGGAGTCTGTAACAGTTACAGTCCTTGATTATTGATCTTTAGATCACTTCTTCAGTTCTGCTGATTCTGGAAAATTTTTCTGTATGGAGAAATAAGCAGGCCTGAAGTAGAGGCTATGGATAAATTTCCCTGTATGCTAAGAGTCCTTATCAACTGAACAAATTTTTTTTGTATTTGGGTTGTAAACGCAGGATCTTTTTAGAGAGAAGATCTAACTGGTTTGAAGTATAGTAAAAAGGTTTCAATTTTGATTTGTATATTCCTTGCACATTTACATGTTCAAACATTCCGCTGCTAACAGCTGAAAATATACCTGATGTGCTATGATTCACTGAAAATTTCCTAACTACATCTCCATATGCTTTTGGCTATTATGCTGCCATTTCAGAGACTGATCTGATACTTCAGCTTCTTAGCTGCAGCAATGTTTCCCTTTTATTTTTTTAATTGGTGTAATGCTACTGTTTTAACATTTGTATGTAGCACCTAGAATTACAAGGAAGTACCTTGGGGGCATAGATTTCATGTTACTCTCTGGCTCTTCGAAGACATTAGGGCTTGCGTCTGGAGTAACAGAGATGTACGGTGCAGGTACTGAAGTTGAGCGCAAGTATCTCATCTCATCCTGGAAGAGGTTGTCATCCTGGTACCCAACAAAATTTTCATGATGATGCCTACACCAAATGAGATTTTAAAATTAGGATTAAAGATTAAAAATTGCTGAAACACACACGTACTACTGTTGTTGTTATGACACAGAGAGAGTGAGAGAGATTTACACTCCTGACTCTGATGATTTAAGTAGCAAAAGAACTACTTTATTTACATTACATGTTTCTTTATATAATTTCAACAATGGATTGGACAGTGAGGGTAAGACTTCCTGACCCTATAGGTTGCATTACCAGTCCATCAATTTTCTCTTCCTCCAAAGAGAAATGCAAAACATTCCTTGTTTACAAGAAAGAGTGTGAGAAAGTGTAAAAAGAATTAATCAACAATCAGAAGGCTGAAAACACAAAGGCAACATACTACACTTTGTCAGCCCATGCTATTCACTTACTCTTCACCTGTTAATGCTTTTAAGTTGTGACTTTAGAGAGTTCATGGAAGATACAATGGCATTCTCAACCAACATGTAGTTGGGATCACCCTTTTATATCTTTCAGTATTTTCATCAGGTATTTCCACAATGTATTTTAGGTCCGTCTACCTAACATCTACCCAACATAAACATGAGACACTACAGTGAAATTTACTTAGAATTACCAAGAAAGCACAAATCTTCTGGTATCCTTTCTACAATTTTTAACTGTGAAGAGAAAAAAGCAGCACATATGTCTGCTACTAACACACTAAATTATTCTTTGGGAAATTCTCAATTCTTTGGACAGAAACGGAACTGTTATAAAATATTTGGCATCCAAAAGCTACTCAGGGCATATTTGACTCTAGGGGAAAATCCAACCTAAAAAACTGAACAAGATCATGGATCAAAACAGAAGAAAAAAATATCATGAAGAATTAGGAAAATATGTCTTTTTCTATATAAGTTTTAGTTTAGTCTACATACATATTTTTATCCAATACTCTACATAGATGAGTGTTAAAATCAATATTCATACACTTCTTTTAATTACCTTGCTAATGTCTGTAAATAGAGACAGGGCATCTTAATGGGAAAGTCTTCAGAAATTCCTTCTTTGAGACTGGGAAGTTGAGATTGGAATGCTTTTGCAGGGTTATAGCAGAGGATACTGGGCTCAGCAGCACTACTCAGTGACAGTAAATACAGTGCATTGGCTTTAATCACTTGATGAGCTTCCATAGTTGGCAAGGCACGAGGTGTCTTAACTTGCATTGGTTTTCTCCTAGATTGTTTAATCTAGATAAATTTAAATAAGGCATAATTAATTCCATTCACCACAGGAAAATCTGACAACCTAGCTCATAATACAGCTGCTTAATTCTATCTGCTATTTCTTTGTATTTCTATTACTTTCCTACCTTTGCAAACACTTAATGAACAGCTGATAGTTTTGACATTTGCCTCAGGATTAATTTTTTCATTTAAAAAATAAAGTTAAAATAGCATCATTAATATCAACATATTTGCATACTTTAAGCAAGATTTTGAAATTAGTCCTTGAAGACCAGTGCAAGAAAAACTTTAGTAGTATTCCCATTAAAACCACAGCACTATCAAGCAGATAGAAAGTTAAGCATATCATCTGAAAATACCTTCTCTCTTGCTGCTGCTTGCTTTTCACGGAGATACTTTTCTCTGCATCGATCGCACACCAAATACCACGTGCTCCCTCCAATGCCACCATCACCACAATTCCCAGCCCATCCTCCACAGAAGTGCCCAATGCTGTTGTAACCTTGGCCACCTGCGTAGCGGCCACAACCTACATTGCGGGAAGGTGAGAACAAGTTACTTCAAAAGAAGAATCCTTATTCTATTATTTATTGCTGTAAAAGAGGGATGAAGAGGAGAGAAAGGAAGATGCTTGTTTTTTCCTGGCCTAACTTTCTACTTTTCTGGATGTCTGAATTGGTTACAAAACAAGGTTCTTGTCTGTTCTTGTCCGCGTGTCCCACCACTGTTCAAAGAATACAAAACCATAGTTTTCAAGTTTTATAAAGAACTTGTCTGAAGCACGAATAGCTCCCTATTCAGACAGTTATGGTAAGGTCAGTATTGTAAGTTAGCCAACAATAGCTGTAATTTAGCAAACATAAAAACTTCGCCTCTTAGCTAACAAAACTTAAGAGGGAATAGAAGGTATTTTTTTGCTGATTAGTTTCTCAGAAAGATTCAGGACTTTAACTTTCCACACACAGAGCTAAAAAATGTACATACCAACAAGTACACCAAAAATATTAAGTCACTGATACCCAGTACTGACACAGAAGACGGAAGTTTTCTACTCTTGACAGTAGAACAGTATCAGAAAGCTTCTGTCAGTGTAGAAACCCTAACTGACCAATCTCATTTTTTATTTTCAATTTTCTCAGCTCAGTTTCAAATCCTTAAGTGTAAAACGTGGCATGTTTCTGAAGAGCTACTGTAAAGTCAGAGCATTCCTTGGATCTTGATTCAATCGACTTTGAAACTTTAGATCCTTAACTACTTAAAATTATACACGAAGAAGTGCAAATAATCTGGATGCAAGTATAACTTTTAATTTAGTGTATATGACACACTGTTGTAAAAGTAACTAAACACCAAAAACGTGTGTGAAATATACTTTATGGATGGACACAGGAATTAAAAATTCAGAGTCTTACCTGGATGAGCTTGTCTCATGTGGTAAGTCACTGGATATGGATGAGATTCTCCACACAATTCACAGATGGTGTCTTTTTCAGGTCCTCCCACTGCAAGCTGGGCCATCTCACCAAAAAGATTTCCCCTTGGCCTAGCCTCAACCTTTTCTTTTTTCTTTTTCTCCTTTTTGGCTTTCTTGTTATCTTTGTCACTTTCCTTCTTCTTTAACACTGCACAAGACCCAGGACTTGGAAAGATCATGTTTTGGGAAGCTGCTTTAATAGTTGCTAAAGAAATATCTTCCCAGAAAGCTACTAAGTGCTGCAGTGTTAATGGAAGAGGAGATTTTGATTTCATTGTGTGATGACTGGATGTTTCAAAGGAGGTAGTTTCAGTTTTTCCATCCTCACACTTTTCATGCAGAGGTGGTTCTTTTAACATTGAGAGGACTTTATTTTTATTGATGCTACCCATTTTAGAAATATCTGGTCCATGAGGTGAGATGTTGAACATGTTAAGAGCAGATGATATTTCCAATGAATGTCTATTTTTCAACTTCGTTTCTTTTTCCTCTGCAGGTTGTTGAGTAAGACTGCTTCGTATGGGTGCATGCTCTTTGGACAGTTCTGGATTAAACTTCAAAAAAGATGAGCATGCCATGGCATCATGAACTATTCCTTCATGCCAAAGAAATGCAGCAAATACAGCTCGAGCACATTCCGCAACAGATGGTGACATTGCTTGCTTGGCAGGCTCTATGGGCTTTGATCCATCTCCTTTGAAAAGGAAGTTGGATTTTTCCTTTTTGGGTCTTGTGTGCCTGCCAGCACATTTACGGCTCACTTTTGGAGATGCTCTCATGTCTTGCTCATCCTTCAGTGGTGCTTTTCCAATGCTGAAATGAACTTTATTAGAACCATCGTCCAAACTTCTGAATTCGGTGTTGTCTTCACAGGTGGTATCTGTAATGCTATCAGTCTTTAAAGTACTTGAAGTACAGACTTCAACTACCTCACTGTGAAGATTTTCTTGAACAACATGAGGGGAAGGAGCTCTGTTTTCAGTTTCTGGTGCAGATTTTCCATCTTTTGCAATAATTTTTGGTTTGGGTGAAGTGGACCTCCCCCTTAAAGGTTCTGTTAGTGGCACTTTCTTTTTGCGAAGGGTGTCTGGGTCTAATGTGTAAGAATCTGATTTGGAGCGTTCTCGAGGAGGATCAAGTTTTGTTTTTACAGGGGATGAAGCTTTCTGAGGTAGAGTTTTGTCATGGGGTGATGAGGACCGTGGAGAACTAGCACCAGATCTAATGCCTGTAAGTGTCTTTGTCTTTGGAGAAGATGACCGGGTTCCCGGGCCTGGAGATTCAGCTCTCAGACCAGGAGTTGTTCTTCCATCAGTTTTCAGTGTTTGCAAAGTATTATGATTTGGTGACAAAGACCTGCTGTGCGAGTCTGACCGCAACTTTGCAGCATCTGATTTCAGCATCAGGCACTCACTGGCTGATAAGCCATCGGTATTTCTGGGTTTCTTCTGCTCGGCAGCAGCTCTGTTCATTCGCACATCAAGCTTGGGTGACCTGCAGTCAGCTCTGTGTTTTGATGACATGTCTGATTTTCCTGCTGGAGAAATCGGTCTAGCAGCTCCTGTGAAATTCATTCGGTCACCTGTATAATATTTCATAATTGAATTGTTACATATTGACATTGACACCTTTACTACTACAAAACAAGGACTAAAGACCTGAACACAAGATAAAGATCAAACACATGCTTCTCTTCACATCAAAATGAGAGGAAACATGAAGGGATCTTTCTCCCCCCAGAATAGTTTTGATACATTTCTTTTCTAAAGATACACAGAAACATGTGTTAGGAAGTTTTAACAGAGAAAACACTACTATGGAGGTATCAAAAGGCACACTTCACTCTTTCTACAAAACACTAGTAAAGGAAGCACAATTTAAATCCTTAGATAAAATTCCAAGAGTTAACCAAGTTTACCGAAGTTGCAACAGAAACCAGGGGCTATTTGTCTATTATCTCAACATGTGACAGGCTGATTGAAACAGGATACTAGCATAGAGATCAAATGTATAGCCAGGTTTATTTTCTTTAATGCTCAAAAGTGAGGAATTGTAGGAAGTAAACACTGTTAATATAGCAAATTGGACAAGAGGCTTGCAAATATACTCAGATACTCAAATTGACAATTTGAAGAATCTACCTTTTAAAGGCCACAATCTACTCATGTTCTGCTACCAAAACACTTCAAAAATCCCCCAAAATAACAAACCCACTTTTTTTAACCACTATGTTAAATGGCCAGCTCTGGTCAATTATGTCCTCCTACGTTGATGCACTAATTTATTGTTCCTATTCACATTGACTTTGTACATATATTAATCTACAGAGCTGTAAGACAACAGGAACTATAAGAACTACAGGTAACTTAGTGCAAGTATATAGAAAACAAGTATATGCAAAAAGTAGCTTATTAAGGCAATCTGCTTCTGATATATCTGTGAACAAAGTCTCCCTTGTAAAATTGCATTTTGAAAATGAATCCAAGCAATATGGAAATTACTAGCAAGCAATGCAGCAGTTAATACAGCTGTCTCTCCATAAAACCTTACACTGCAAAATCTTGAATGCAGAGTTAAACACTTTTGATTTAAATGGGTTTTCATTAGTCAAAAATGAGAAGCTTATCCTTAGTAAGGCCTGTGGAATTAGTACACAGTACTTAGGAATATTTTACTCTTCTAGATATTGAAAGGTTATTTACACTTGTCTGGGCATATTTTTGGGAAAGCTTTTTTAACTATTTGTTAAAAAGTAAAGTTTCAATTAATCAGAGAATATTTAAAATTTAAGCCTTGATTTCTAATGGTAACAGGATAGACAGTCACCTTTTATCTAGTACCTTCAAGTATTAGAAGATGAAAATCAGTGTCTACTTTCTTATGCATTATGGGATCTGAAGCAACTTCATGCAGTTCCGAATCACCAACCCTTACCCTTATGCTAGAAAATATATAGATGCAAGCTTTTCCTACTATTATCTCACATTATTAAAAAAATGCTGAGAAAAATTTAGCAACCAAGATGCTTCCTCAGGTTGCAAAAAGTTATTATTTATTTGCTATTTCCATATTTAAATACCTTACAATAAAATTAACAACAACAGCAAAAAGTGAAGGTAATTAATTATATTGGAATATTTAACAAGCCTGAAAGTTAGAATACTCTCCTGCCTTCCCAAGACATGCCAGAAGTTAATACTTTTTTGAGCAGAGAAGAAATAGTGTGTCTATATTCAGGAATAATACATCAAATGTAAGCAGTAGAATATAATGAGAATATCTCAAGTATTTATCATCCTAATCAATTTTGAGAGTCTAATCTGTCTTTATTTTTAAGGCCTATAATTGTTTTTCACTTGGAGGGGGGAGGTGGAATAGGAAGGCAAGAAATAACATGGTACATTGTGGTTTATAAAATGACTGCTATTGCTAAAAGAAAAAAACAAAAAAGTTTCAGAAATATCAGTCCAAGCATTTCAACCATTCCAGCTTAGTTATTCACCAGTTTTAGTGATGAGCTATTTTGAGATGCTTATTTTGTGATACATAAATTCTGAAATGCAAATTGGAATTACTTTTATACACATTTTTCTCAGTCTGCCAGATGAGAAAATACTTTAGATTGAAAGTTTTACAGAATGTCTCATAAAAGAGAAAAAAAAAAAGTGAAAAGATGACAATCATTTTAGAGGACCTAGAACATTCAAGCCATTCAGCAAAGTATCCAATTTAAAGTATATACATGATTACCAAACACCAATGAGGAAAACATTCCAGAACAAAACTGCTTATGAAAGGTATAGTGTAACAATGGCTTCCAACAACGAAATTATCTTGTTTATTAAAAAAACTAAGTTTTGGATTTGCACATGCAGAGATAATCCTAATACGCATTCAACAGTATCAGCACAAAAAGAAAAATCTCCCAAAGGAAAAGCCACATAAAACAGCAAGCTGCTTTGTTGGTAAGCAAAAAAAAATTCCCAGATTTTATTTCCTGTTTCTTCTTATATACTTCTTTTGTCTATTATTTGAAAACAGGTGTAATTAGGCTAACAGTCACTTTCCATTTTACAAAGCAGAGACAGGTAGATTGTGTATCATGGAGTTGCTGCAACTCAGGAAGGCAACACTGAATGATTACATCAGATGAGTTCCCAACAAATACCAAATTTGAACATTCGCTTTCAAAACATTATTTTATTACATGAATGAAATGAAAATGAATGGAAGGAGAAAAAAAAAAAACAAACCCAAAACATTTTGCAGGTAAAAAATCTGAATAACCTTGCTATGTTGGCATGCATACCCACCCTTCAGTTTGTGAGAGAGAGATGAAATAGCAGAGGCAGGCCCAGCTACATCACTAGTTTTGTAAATAGGCTCACGAGAAGCAAGGCAGCAGGATGGAGTTTCTACAGTGGAAAACAGTTGCACAGAAGCAGCACAGATTCAATGGAAAAGCAGCAAAGATAAAAACAAGCATTTCAAATGATACGCATCTTCTTTTTTATGTATTCTGAATTCAGTGTTTAGATTCCTACATTAGTTTTGAATGACAGACAGTAGCTTGTAGTAGAACATAGTAGATCAGCTTCCTTGATCTAAAAATGCTGCAATTTCAATTAGTTTCTAGGATATAAAAATGTAATATATGGGGACCAGCCGATGAGATTTATGGTATATAAAACCTAGGTTTTAAAATTTAATCTATAAATTTAGGAAGTAATTATTTAAAATGTTAATATACCCTTCCAGATGATCAATTTACATACTCTTTCAGGAAGCTAGAGAACATCTATTTGTGTTGGAGTCTCGTAAATCACTGTAATGAATAAAAAAACCCACCCACATCAAAATTCTCCATTTTCTAAAGGGATTGCATCTCAATAAAGCAATGTTTTGATAAGCTTCACTTATGTAATAATAAGCTCCTCAATACAATAGACATAACTAGCACTAGATGAGTGTCAACAGTACAAAAAAAAATTGTAATGGCTCTTAAAATAATTTTGACTGAAGAAAAATTCTGATGTCATCCATGATAATTTCAGTAGAGTCTACTGACATGAAATCTGCTAGAAGTACAGCTCTACAAAAATGAAACTTGTAGAAAAATAAGGACTTTTTGTTTCAGTCTATAATTTTATTTTTCTAATTTTTCTATTTTTTTTATGGTTTTATTTCTATTTCTTATTCTTTCCTTTGGAAAAATACAGTAGTAAATTTCTTACTGAAGTAATAATTGCAAAGAGAATGTGCATGTTAGAAGACATTGTTTTAGATACACCCTTTTGTACAAATGGAGTAAGGTAGTTGTATTGAAATAATTTCAATTTCTACACTATTTAAGACACCTTTTTATTCTGGTAATACATTTACTAACTTGTACACATCAATTTACCAAGCCTCCTATCTTATGCAATGAGCTATGGTTCTAGAAACTACAATGAGAAGGTATTTGAAGTAAGAACTTCATTCTTGCAAAAAAAGAAACTAGACCTTAACTTCTCAACACTGTATCAACACAGATTTAACAACAGTATTACTACTTTTGATACCTACAAATGATTTGGAGAGATCCAGTAGTAACTATATAGCTTCTGAGTAACAGCAGCATGCCATTGTGAATTTTTAAAGGTGAAAAGACGGACAAACGTTAGGAGCACAAAACAGCAGAAGTAGCAAACCTAAAACCGTCAATTTGATACACTAGCATCCCACTCTAGGAATAATTAAAGGAAAATCTTAATTAAATCCATTTTCATGAATGCACATTTATACTACACTCTTTCACTCTGTGTCTGAGAACACATTTTATGATGTAATCTAGAGTTGAATGATGGACTACTACTATTAAATCGTTTCAAAGGGACTGTGGGTCCAAGAGTATGACAACCTATGTATATCCAGGATAACTGGACAGCCCCAGGGACCAACATTTTGATCAGGACTCTCTCTTTCCGAAACATCCCCAGAGACTACAAAGACTTGAAATATAAGGCAGGCAAGGCCTGTCTCATGAGCCATTAAAATATGACAGTGTGCCTTTAGTAACGCTCTTTCCTTCAACATAAAAATAGCTCCAGCTTGAAAAGCTATCCCATATGGAGATGTATGTATGAATCAATTCAATTTCTATGGCAGGATCCTGTCTTTTAACAGCTGTGCCTAGTTCCTCTGAGGAAACCTAAGAAGCAAGACATACCACTAACTGGTTCATGTGAGTCTTCTTTTAACAAGACTCACACTCTGTAACAACCCTGTAACAATCACATAAGATTATCACTGTAAAATGGAGGTAAGTTCAAGCTTCTTCTGAAATGCCACTGCTTTTCTGCATCATGATGAAGGAAAGCACTGACCTACCTTTGCTGTGATGCCTAAGCAACGGATGCCTCTTAAAAACTATGTATTTTTCTTTCACTCACTTTTACTGACATGGAAACTGCAGTACAGTTAGCTGAAATTCCTCAAGCACTGAAATCAATGTATCTTTTTTCACCTCCTGAAAATGCCAAATGTCATACTGACAACAGGGCTAGGATATTTTTAGAAATTTTTTTCCCGTGAATAAAAAATGCACTGAAGTAAAAAAAAAATGCTTGAATATTAAAAAAAGAATTAAAGAATTAAAGAAGTATTGAGTACAGTTAAAGTAGGGGTATGAGTGAATGAATTAAAGCAAAAGTTGAAATATGGTATCACGAGAAAAATATTAGCAATTTTCTATACCAGTCATGGGGTTTGGAATACTAACACTTGAGCCATATACATTTATTAACTGAAAGAAGCATTCCTGTGCTGGAAAGGTAGATAAGAAGAGTCCTATGCTTTTCTAATTTGCAACTACAACATTTGAAGATGTGATATGAGGAAGTCAGTTCTAAAAAAGACCATTTAATCTAGCTCAGATTTTCAGGAATCCTCCCTTGGTAATATGCAGCATCTGAAAAAACAGACCAGTTATCATTGGTTTAACTGATGATTAAGTCACACACAGAAGAGATCACCATGCCTGATCTCCCTTCATTTTACTGAAACACTACCAAGAAGCACATGTTATGTGCTCCATATGTGTGCTGGTCTTTTGGGCTCCCTCTACAGTTTTAGAAAATGCAGAGAAGCACTGTGGCTCTAAATGTAATTTCACCAGCACCTAGATGGGAAAGGAACAAAACCAAAAAGAAACTGATTGCACAATACTGAAGGGATCTATCAAGGAACTCCTGACAAGAATGGCAGGAGCTAACAATGGATGGTTGAACTGCAGCTCTGCAGCATGGACTGGAAAGGAAACAGCCTGACAGGACACTGCATTGAACAGCAGCTCAGCACTGCAGCTTCTGCCTGAACCAGGAAGCAGTACCTCAAGCAAGCTGCCACAACCACATTGGAAGAGGGTTAACATATCAGAAGGCACAGGGGTCCAAAGCTTTTTAGCCCAGAAATCCATTCCTCACTTGCACTATCAACTCAGGTGAGAACATGGCATAAAGGTCTAACACTGGTGACTGTGAAGTCTTACACTTCCCTCCTTAACTTCAGAGCTCAACAGCCAATCATCAAATTTTGGTAACTGATGCCGGACAGCATGCCAAGATCCTGTTACCCATACCTGCCATCTAAAATGGATGGAGATCTAAGGAAATTTATGACCCAGAACATACTGCTGAAGGTTGAGAAACAAGATCTTCCATGACCCTCTAAGGCTTCCAACACTTCCCCAACACTAAGAACTCAAACAGAAATTTGAGTCTCCTGTGCTTTTTAACAAAGTTCATCAACGAATAAATCAAGCAACCAGTATTAACCTCGTGGCTATGGGACTCTGCAGTCACAAGCAAATCTGTTACTGATGACCTTACAAGCTTCTCAAAGGCAAGCATAAGCAGACTGCAGCAATTACACTGTTTTGGCCAAATAGGCAAGGAAGAAACATACATAAACTTGTGATCTTAATGGAAAAAAATTCTTGCTAAGGCTCCAAGTCAATACAGATGTTCTTGTACTCCAGGTAGGTTTTTCCAGCTCTTCTACCTTTTCTGACCTTTTAGCTGCACACAAGACTGACAAAGAATTAAAATAAATGGCAAGAGTACCTTAATTTTGTCTGTCCCTGTGAAAAACAAAACAATTTCTTTCTGAAAATTAGCAAATGAATTAAGGAGGACAGAACAATCAGCCCTTCACAGAATTCTAGCAAGCAACACAAAACTGAGTACACGGAGTTTCCCTTTTGTTTTTTCTAATATCCCTTCTGCAACAATTTTTTTGATGTAACACAGAGCGATGTTGTTACTTATATGTGATGTGAAAGGAGTAACAGAGACACTTTTTATTTATTCAAGCATCATATCTGAGGAGGTGACTGTCCCAAACAGTAGTATTTCTGAAAAAAAATAACCAGACACTCTGTTGGAGGATAAAAGGTCCTTTCCTTATCCCTTAAGTGAATTTGCAAACCAAACCTCAAGGACAGAAGAATCTCCTGAAAAACCAACTACCTACAAATGCTTCTAAGAAAAACTATAATCTGTCACCAGCATGTCATCAGTCAAAGTATGTTTATATGACATCAAGATTTTTCTTCCTATTATAAAAATCTAAAATAAGGAAATAATTCTAGAGGGCATTTAGCAGGATCATTAGCTTTTCTCAGAATTTCCAAACCAAATTTCTCCCCAGAGGCAGAGGTATCTGAGGAAGAAAAGAAAATGTAAATAGTAGACTGAACTATTTAAGGTGACTTGCAATTAAGATTGGTACTTAGTATATAACCTCTGCAGACAGGGAAATCTAGGCTGGCATAACTTCTTTCAACTATTAGACTACCTTCAGTCCATTTAATATAACAGTATATTGACTATAAACATAATTTTAATTTTAAAATCTAACTTAACTGCAGGAAGCACTTAAGGATGAAGCACATAATTGGAACCTAAAACTAAGCATGTCTAGGGCAAAAATTCAATTAACTTGATATGGACTCGTAAGATATGTTGTTTAATGGATTCAACTTTTAATTACATGTTTGGTAACAGGAGGCTATAAAGTGATTTAGAAATAATGAATTAATATGAGTCTCTTTTACATTTCTAATATAACTGCATAAATCTATTAAATGAGCAAGTATATGAATACAGTATTACAGGCATACCTGACAATATGCTGAATTTGGATGAACTTGCAAATGGAGGATGAACAAGTTTACACAAGTCTAAGGAAGTTTAAACAGGAAATATTTTCCCATATTATTCTTAAATTTTGTGAAAACAAAAACGTTAGTATTTCTCTCCTTTATGAATAATTTACATTATCTGCATCAAACCTGACACTGGACAATAAACTGTTTAAAAAAAAAAGTCCTTGTATCATATCACAGACAGTGCAGCAGTACCCCAGCTCAGGCTGACAATTTCTGCCCTTTTGGAAGGGCATATAACCAAACTGGTTGAGACCTTATACTAAGCTAAGATCCCAAATCAGACACAAATTTGAAACAGTTTTCTAGTTTCATCATTTTTTTATTTGGTAGACCACCAGTGCTCCCCTCCTACCTGACCAAAAAAAGGCTTCCGTTTGGATTGGAAACTTATTAAAACACAAAACATGGATGAAGCTTACTGAACACAGTTTATCTATATGTCTTGGACAGAGAAATCCATTGAACAAGATCTTGTGGGGCAGTCAAAAAATGATGCTTTTCTTTTAATATACAATATAGGTCTAAATGCTGAAGGACAATCAACTGAAATTTGAAATAAGACAATTAGGGTTATTTTTGATGCAGAGCTGAGTAACTAATTTTACCTCTCCGAACAGTAGAAAAAAACTCCTAAAAGTGATGGGAAAGAATAAATATTTAACAAATTCTCAATGAGGGTATGCTGATACCACTGGCAATCAGCTGTTCTATCTGAGTAGACTTTGGAATATTCTTCTTTCAGGATGTCAGTATAAGTCCAGCAAAACTACAGAAGATTGCAGTCAAAGTATTCTGACATTCCTTGTAAAAGCGGATTAGAAATCTTAATCTAGTTCTCACATGAAGGACTTCACTGTCACCTCAATAAGCTGAGCTGGAGATGCAGAACGGCATATATCCAGACATTGAACTGACTAACAAGGACCCCCAAGAAAGAGCTGAGGCACCTCAGAGAGACAATCTGTGGGAGACAGGGATAAACTAGTATTCCTGTGACCTGTGCTGTAACTGTTCTGCATATAAGAAAGAATTTAGTGCAGTATCAGCTATCCATCATGAATGCTGAGCTTTTTGTTTTCATTAATCAAAACAGTTTCCTGCCCTTCCATCAGTAATCAGGTTAACTGGTATTCACCTCAACAAGCAAACTTTCATTACCATGCCAATCCTGTGAGCACCCAACAGAAAGCTAACAAAACATTTCTTATGAGTAGCGCCAAGTTGTTCCCACTGTCCAGCTACATCCCTAAAGTTAGAAGCAATGACAAAAACAGAAATTTAGGAAGGAAAGTTAATACTTATGTACTTACTGCAGTGCATTTTTGACATTTAAAGACTTACCAACATTTTGTACTACATGAAATATTTACCTTAATTATAAACCAGAGTTGCATAAAATATTGGAAACGCACTTTGTGACTTGTCTACAGTGAAGAAAACATACAAACCCAAAATATTGTCAATATAAAAATTAAAGTTGAACAAGTATACTTCTTTGGGAGCATTACCTCACATGCTTCTGAATCATGAAAAACTTAAAAAAACAAAACCAGAAAAGTGCACTGTGAGATGATAAGTAGCTGGCAAGCAACTGAGAACAGCAATATCAAAGCTGCAGAAATGGACTGATGAGGCAGGTAAGGCTGACAAACTTACTCTGAAGCTGTGGCTGAGGCTGCTGGAAGGAAAGGGGCTGTCCGAACACAAATGGACTGTGGACAAGGGAAGAGGGAGGTTTTGCAGCTTGATCAAAGATGGAAGGAGCTGGGAGATTTGGCCGTGACTGAATGGAATTCAGTATGGCACTCAGTTGGTCACCTGTAGTGGGCAAAACAGTCAAAACTACAACCTGTTACCTGTCATTCTCCAGAAAGGCAGAGTAAAATGGTACTCAAAGTTTAAATGATAATAGAGAAAGCTCATAAACTTCATTTAGCCACATACGACTCTGGTTGTGGCTAAAAATAAAAATCTCACTCCATGCATGGCAACAAAATTACTATTTTTTAAGGCTCATGGATGTTTTACTGCAATTATTTTAAACATTTCAAAATAGATTTATATATGCCTTGCTAAAAAATGAAGAGCAGCCAAAGAAAAAAAAAACAGAAATCCCTAACATTTACAATAATACAAACATGCAACAGTACATGCAGAAAAAACATTAGAAAAATTGATGAGAAGGGAAAGCTAACATGTAATTCGGCTTTGGCAAATGTATTTCTGTGCCAACGCTTCGGTAAATATTTGCTCATTTTTGCAAATATTTTTTAAAGTATTCTGTCACGCTGTTTTTCAAGGTAAGATTGAAGGTAATTTAAAAATTCTGTAAGTACCACTTAAGAACTGGAACTGGTTTTCTGAAGAACTACCTACATTTGCTGTGAGGCAAATGAAGGCCTTCAACAAAGTAGCATGTTAAAAAGAGTTGTAATTTCTGAATGCCAATTTTCAAAAAACTCTATGGGAGCATTAGAAATACATGACGCCTCAGTAAGAAGGCCACACCATGTTGTAACTTGAAGTATACTTAGTAAAATGACGTAGGAGACATGAAGAATTTGAGAGAATCTCAGATTTGAACCACCACCAGACAAATCCCAACAATGTCACTTTATTCTGGAAATTCCTGTAATTTGACCACATTGTAGAAAACCTAGTAAAAAATTTTAGCAGCTAACACAGACTTTACAACTCACAGAATTTACAAAATTTTTGGATTATTATCAATTGTCTTTCTAAGGAATTAGAGAAAGACCAGAAGATGTATCAAGCCCAGTATTACACCTAAGAACTCCTATGTTAAATTTACTTTCTTGATATTTTGGGTTAAAAAATAAGAAGACAAAAATACCACAAAGTAGCTGGAATGCCCTTCTAAACAATCATCTACAGGAATCAATGAATCAAATTTATTTCATTGTTTTGGGAGTAGCATATCTAAAAACTACTGGAATCTATACTTCAGCAGCAATCATTCCTACCTTAAAAACCTAGAAGTGATTGAACAACCTGATCTAGAGGGGGTTTGGATCTCTAAGGTCCCTTCCAAAACCAGCCAATCTGTGATTTACATCATTTTTCTTAAATGCAGCGTACCTAATTCCTAAAATGAGTAATTATTTTAAAGGGAAAAATATCTGAGAAGAAGTTGAAAGTCATCTGCCCACAACAATCAAATACAGAGGTAGGTAGGGCCAATCATGAAGAATGTTAAAAGCTTTGTAGCATAAAAAGCTGGAAGCGAGAAGACATAGCTAAATCAAACACATTCTTTGTGGAAGTCAAGTCTTCTTTCTTACAGGTAATACTGTAAACTTCAAATTAACAGTTTTACAGTAGGAAACTCTGTTACCCACTGTAAAACTACACATCTATTATTGGGATCTTTATATTTGATTAGACATTTTGAAACACTCTTGGATGGGACTGAATTTTCATCAAAACTAGGGCATTCCTACAGGAGTACTTTTAACAAACAAGCCTCTCCAAAGGAAGTCCTTCCTTCAGAAATTCCCCTAAGAGACTGTGCCTGTGCCTTCCATTTCTTATTTTTCACAAAACACAAAGCTTCTTAGACCTGAGAATACAGAAAGACTGCATATAAAGTAATGGTACAGCTGAAGAATTCTATCTTTGGGAAGCTAAGCATTATTCTTTCAATATAGTTGTCAACAACTCTCCACTCAGGCAATTCAGAAGGAAATACAGTACACTGAACAAAGTCATGTAGCTGAGTTTTTTTCATTCACACTAAACATCGCAGCTTGAGGGTATGTTGAGAAAACAATGCATACAAAATAGTATGGAATTCAATGCCAGGAGTAGATTCCAAATGTTTTATAACTGTATTATCCCAAAGAAACACCTTTGAAACTGCTTAAGGTATAGTAAAGAGTATCCCAATGTCTTCAGAAATCAGGATGCATGTTAACATACCATATTCATCTCTAAGATTTTATCTTTGGACAGCAGAGAAGAAAAAATTGTTGCCTTAATATGTTTCGGCAGAAAAATGAACAGATAATATTTCTGCACTATTACACAACAGACATTGAGAGACAAGCTGTTATACTGCCTCACAACTTAGATACTTCCACTCTTGTGGTTCCACCATTACTCTCAAACAAGTATGGATGAACTGGGAAAAGGAGGTTTAAAAGGCTCTATAAAACAAAAGGAAAATGCTTATCTAGGCTTTGCCCAAAAAAGAGGGTTTCCTATAACAATGCATGGACAGGTATGAACCACTCTTTACACATTAAGCCATTGTAAAATGATATAAAACTATTTCATACTGTTAGACTATTTAGAAATAATTAGTTTCCTAATATTTTCTCCTTTAAAATAAGTTTTAGGTTATTTTATTTATGATACCATGAAGAAATATATGCTGGTGCTAAAAAACACATAGCACACCTTAGGTCCCCATTTGTAGTGGCACAGACTACAGCAATATAAAAATATGATGACAGAGCTCCACATTTCAGGAATATTTCTCAAGAACCTCTGCCTCAAGGAAAATTCCTTCTGTATTATTAAATCTGCTAGAACTAACCAAGAAATGAACAGAGACATGCAGATTGAGTTTATTTTGATGGCTTTTATATATCTATATATATTTATATAATGTATCTAGATCTTGCCAACAAAATAAAAACATGATGAAAAGAAACAATTATTTTATATCAGTAAAAGAAACTAGATTCATTTATTATTATTCAGTTTTACAACTTCTTTTTATAATTTTACAACAAATTTTAAATGGCATGTTTCATCTTGTCAACCTATTAAAGGCACTTAAAAATTTACCATGACAGATGACAAATGTTTCCAGACTTATAAAAACATGTGTTTTCTAAATCAAAGAGTTTTCTTATCTTGTTTTAAATGTATTTTTCATTTCAGCATTTCAGTTTTCCACTACAGAAATCCACAACTAACTTTCCAATCTTCATTGATCCTTTTTATACAGAATACTTAGACTGAGTGAAAAAAAATCAGAGAAAAAAAGCAGTTTTAACACTATGCAATTCAGTATAGTACTGCTTTGGAGAGGACCTGTGGTGCTTAAATAAGCAGAAAATGAGTAATGAAGTATAAGCAAAGTTAAGATAGACATAATTTTAAAAAAAAGTGAGTGCAAAAACATACCTTTGTTATTTCCAAGGCCATAATCAAACCCTTGTCCATTACTACAGCTTGTCCCCTTACTGAAAGCTTGTATTGAAAAAGGACTTGGGGGAGGAGTCTGCACATTTTGATCTAGAAGGACTTGCTCTGTAAAAAAACCACATTGCTTCGGAGTTAGACCTCTTAGTAACAGATTCACATTAGAAAGATGAGTCACAGAGCAAAAGAGTGATATTTATTTCCATCAATAGCACTCTACCTCTTGACTAAATTCTCGTCAAAAAACCCACATCTGTTTTTCAGAACTCACACTTTTAAAATATAAAGACAAAGGACTTAATACTATGTAGACTGTTTTTCGTTTGACTGAGTGGCTGCTAGCTGTGCCATTATTTGACACTTGTTTTTTCCCAATAACATCATTCAGCAGTGTTTATTCTTTGGACAGCAACTTTTAAAATCCCTTTAACAGAACCAATGTGGAGAAAGGCTAGTTTTCAGAGTGGCAAACTCCGAGTCAATAAACATTTAATTTTCGTTACCCCCGATAGTTCATGGGACATTTTTTCCTGTCAGATTTATTTGAATCTGTAAAAATGAGTACTATGATTTTGCTTTCTGTATGACACTAAAGCAATCTCCAACACAAACCAACTTGAAGTATTCAACAATATTCAAAACTACAGCAGAATTAAAATAAATGAGACAGAATCTACTTGGCTATTTAGATTTACAGTGAAATTACTGTCTTAATGTGGTCAAAAATACCATTCCAGCTGATGATAATAAGAAAGCATTCAGAAGAAATACCCCAAATGCAGGTTTAAAAGTTTGAGCTGGCACCTTGAAATTTTTTTTTCTTGTCAATGCACTAAAATTAACATGGATCAAATAAAACAAAAATCACAACTCTTCAAAAAGTGATTTTTAGAAAAATGCATTTCAGGACAAAATTGCATTTCAGAGTACAAACTTTATGTAACATATTCAAGTTAAAAACAAATTACAAGGGAGAAAGTTGGAAATTTAAAGTCAGTTTATAAAAGAAAGGATCTAGAATTTTTTAATCAGAGGCTACTCTAGATCTTGCTGTAGTATTTTAACTAGATATCTGGGTACAGACCTAGTTATTCAGACTTTTGCCTTGTCTCTGACAGAAATCCTACCTCACTATGGTTATTTAATTATAATTTTATTAAATAATGAAAATACAAATGTAATGTGAAAGACAGTGCTATTCATGGATAAAAAAATAGACATTTGCAAATCTAGCTAGAGCTCCTGCAGATCCTTATTATTTCCCTCTAGCAAAAGCATTGAAACTGATGATAAATTATTTCTCAATAATTTCATGGCAAATAAAAAAAATCAGTTTAAAATAACCTTCAGATATGGCTTAAGCACATTAAGTTTTACATGGCACTGAGGTGGACTAGGAACCTATAACAAATTAAAAAAATCTCAGTAATTGCACTGCAACTGATTAAGCTACTTTAGCTAGATGCACAAGAGACATCCATCTTCACCCTACCTGTAAAAAGAAACTCATCTAGAAAAGATTAAAAATGGTATACTCAGGCACCGGATTCATATCAATAAGTTTCTAAGACGGTATTTCTATGAGCTGTATGCAGAAATCCTACTACAGAGTTTTGTCCTCAAAGCCTGGAACTTGCATTTCTGTTTTTCTGTGAGAGCAATGCTATATTCAAAGACGTCCTTCAGTAACAGTGTGTCAAGAATCTGAAGACACACCGTCAAACAAGGGTCTTGTTTAAAGTCTTCCTGATTTGTGAATTCTTTTTTAGAACACACACATTGAGAAATTTAAGATGATATTAAATGATAGGTCAATTACTGAAGATTAAAAGACTACTTAAAAATGCAAAATACTGTCAAGTTACTTAAATGTGTTTCTCAAAATAAGCGCTCTGGAATGGAAATTTTCACATACTGCTTAATTTATAAATTTCAGAGAACTTATTTTCTATTGGAAAAACAAGCAACCCTGTATAAAAATAGAAAATAATGACTTTATCAACCCTACTATTGAATACATGTGCTTTCAACAATAAGGTACTGTTCCAATTCACAATTATTTAGTTTCTGGAATCTACTTGGGCTCTTCATGCACCTCAGAATTTGACATTATCAGACACAAGTAAAAAAAGAAAAGCTATGGCTTCTAAAAAAGTGTTTAAAGTATTATGTAAATATTTATGTATTTAATGAAAAATTCTTTCCCTTCTTTGCAGAAGGTTTTATACGTGAAAGTCAAGTTGCAACAGTTTACAGAAAATAATCATGTATTAGCAAGGAATCACTTTGTTCTAATACAGTAATGTGATGATAGTTGTTAGAGTATCTATATGTGAAATGAATTTCAGCAACAAACGTTAAAACCAGAAAAATGGCAAAGAGTCTGTTCACATGAACAAATAAGAGGCTGACAATAAGTGTGACCTAAAAACACCAGCAGAATATGACTGCTGAGGTCAAAGCTTTTCATGAAGACACCTTTTGGAAAACAGATGCATAAAAATCACCCAGAGAGCTAAAAGAAAAAAGATGGTTAAAATTATTGTTCGTAACCATAACCAGTACAGAAGAAATCATATGGAAACATTTTAACTGTTTTTTTTTAAAAAATCATTTGAAGAATGTTTATAAACAACTTTTAAGTCTGACTGTGCAACATAACTCAAGTGAAAATACATAAGCTAATGTTATACCTGTTCAAAACTCAGATCCTTCTTTATTTCTCCCATTTAGACTGCTTATTTTTTCCTAAGTTAATTAAAAAAAATAAAACAACAACTTGCCATCTTCATGTCGGAGGTACTGGTTTCCACCTCTGTCTCTAGCTAATGACCATGCCTCGCCTTCATCACTTTCACAGAACTCTACCATGCTGTTCTTATCCATTTGCACCCACGTACCTTCTGAGTTAGTCACCTGATGCACACACATAAAAAAGCAAAATTTATTGACTTCTCAAATGATTCAGTAGTATGATTCAGAAACTACTTATAGTATCTGGAAAACACATTAAATTTCAATCTTTCTATTACAAAGCAAATGTAAAAAAAAGGTTTCTTAAATTAAGGCCACAAGCTGAGGCAGAGTGAAGTACCAAACCTATTTATGGCACATTTACATTTAGGAGTTATTCCAAAAATTTTAGACCCATTTATGTTCAGAAGAAGCAAAATACCAACACCACAACTTCAGTAAGTCCACACAAGCCTAAGTAAAAACTTAAAGGAAACAGTCACCAAGATATACTTTCTAATTGATGGTGGCAAGAGGAGAATTATAATACCAAGATAATATATGACAGGTTTTTACAAGTATTAATTTTGTTCCTGATATTATATTTAGGAAATAGCATGACACACTTCATCCTTAAGCCCTTCTTAACCATAAAACACCACAACTGGACAACCCAGAACAATGACAATAGTTCAGCAACTAAATAAATTAGTACAATCAGTACAGAGAAACAGGAATTAGTTAAATGGTTAGGTCTTAGGAAAACACTTTGTCAATGAAATAGAATTCTTTCAAAGAATAAGACAAAAAAGTAGATCAAGAAACACAATTTTTTAAGGAACACTGTAACAGAAATACATAAGCACATGTAACTGCAGTGCAATTTTAACATTATTCCAATCAATGCAAGAAGGCAAAAAGACATGACTGTATTAGTATTTATAGCATCAACCAAGTTCAAAAGCCAGCATTTATCACGAGGAGGGGAAAAGCAAACCTGTACAGAGGCAGATTCTTTTGTTGTGGTTACTACTGTTATATACTGGTATCTATGAAGACATGAACTGAAGCTACAAGGATCCATACCTCGCCTACTGCCTTGACTTTGTTTCCCAGAACTAACATTCCAATTGGGATACCTCTAAGGTTAGGGCAGCTTCTGATGTTGTGACCTGATGGGCCAGTCTTCACTACCTTGTACACTCCAGGTCCACCTCGAAGGAATGGAATATCTTGTTCTTGCATCACTGCTTCCTGTGGGCAGTGTGAATTCAGGTCTTTGAAAAAATCATCAGCATTAGACCTAGATTCCTGAGAAATTAAAAAACAGGCAAAACAGAACAGAATAAAACCTATTAATACCACCTTTAAACTACTGAGATAAGAAATACTTCAAGACTACAAAAGCTGAATTTCAAAGCTAAAGGAGATCCTAGTTACATTGCTAATTTTAGTGTGCAGCACTGAACAACTAGCTGTCATTAATTGAATTACTCCTGACGTTACTCTTAAAGCAAAAGTGGTATAAATGTAACCATTTATATAAAAATAATAGTTCATATCTAACATTAGATACAGATTAATCTAACTGCTTTCACTAAACCTTCATCCTCGCTGACATTTCTTAGGATACGCATTCATTCCTCCTGCTCTATTTGTAAAATTTTGTAAAAGTCTGGGCTATGGAAAGGGAATTTCATTACTATCTCTCTCCATACCACATGCTTCTTTTTTTTTTATTTCATGTTTGGAATATATTGTTAATTTAGAGTCAAGGCAAAATTATGACACAGAGGAACAGCAATACCATAGACTTTCAAATGGACATGTAAGTATTAGTGTGTATTTATTGTTTCCACAATGACAATAAAAAGGGCCTGCAAATTTATTTAACCTCTACTATTTGCCAATGAAATATATATCCAAGCCTGAAGAAAACACTTCAAATTTCTTCCCCAAAAAAACTGTAGTTACTAAAAGAAGAGAAAAATTAGCAGAGATTTTTCAGCCAGCAACAGCTTAACTAAAAGGCTTTTGTACCAAAAATAGTAAGGGATGGGAGCAACAAATGTGCATTTATTTCAGAAGAATGCAAGTAAAAAGCAGAAGCAAATTCTATTATACTGAAAGTCATAGGTGTTTTTAAAGGAACATCTGAAAGTTACAAACTACATAACATCCTACTGGATGAAGCCAGTGGTCCACCTCATTCAGTCTTACTGTGTTCAGCAACAGGAGATGCTCTTTAAAAGCAGCTTAAAATCCTTTACTACCAGTCTATCTCTTATATACCAACACCATTTAAAACCTTTTTATTATGGATGTTATGGGGTATACCCTATTTTCTTTAGTGTTTATTTATGAATCTGGTTTCTCGAAATTTCATTTCTTCTGAATATGATACTTTCTTATACTTTCTGCCTTGACAATCTCCCATAAAAACACCTTCCAAGAATTCACTTCCTGTTGTGAGAAGGAATACCTTTTTTGTCAGGTTTAAACTAAACTTCTGGTTATGCTATTTACTTTTAAATGAACGTAATTTCCTCTGATCTCTTTAATTATTATGTTTTAATTTTTTTTTAGGTATGGAAGTCTGTGCACTGTGTCCAGACTAATAAAGCTGTTTTTTTCAAGAAGCCTTTGTACAAAAATGATTCTGTTACATATTTATGTAACTTACAAGCAAGATAATGCAAGCTGAGGTAAACTGGTTTGAAGAAAAAAAAAATTAAACATCATTTACATCTTGACATAATGAAGTCTGCCATTCTGGGGAAAAAAAAAAATCAGTGGACAAACAAATTGTAAAAACTCTAAACCAAAATGCACAACACATTATTGTCTTCATACAAAGTTCATACCAAAAAATCCATCTCAAAACATTACAGATCTGGTATTTAGATAAACACTTATACAATCAATTCAAACAGCTTAACTGTACATAACATATCTCGTTCCTAGAATTAAATAATTAAGGAACACATTAAGAATGGGCAGAGTATTTATTAAGTATCTGTGGCCTTACTCATACAAATATCATCATATTAGATGCTGCAACTTTATGTGGAGCCTCCAATAACAGAAAAAATTTTACCAGTAAATTCTGCTCTAAAGGAGATGAAAAGCTTTCTATGTTACTAGGCCACCTCTCTGAATTTCTGATTTGGTTTGTTAAAAAAGGAGAATGTCACTCATGAATAAATAAAAATTCAATAATCTGGTATTTTTTTCTCATTTTAGAAGAAAGAGACACAGATACAGTACTGAATGCAAATCTACTATTTCCTATAAAAATAATTCACAGTAAAACAGACTTCAAAGAATATTTAGCATAAAGTTGAGTCATAAGATGCATTCTGAAAACATGAGATAGAGTGTGACTGTTCCTGTAGTTTAACTCACCTTAGGGGGTAAAGCTTTGGAAGTCCATGAAAAAAAGTCCAAATCCCTTACTCCTTGGCTAGCATTAAAGACATTCTGAGCAACAAAGTTTGAAAAAAAAAGACATATATCAACAAAGAAATGGGAACAAAGAAATACTGGAGGAAGAAGCTCAAGGTACTACAATGCAAACTTTCTCCTCAAGTAAATACTGGTAGAATGTTTTGCAAAAGGGGAAAGCTTTGTTTTCCTAATCAAGTCACTTGAGTCCATTGCTCACCATGGCAAATCATCCATTACACAGAAACAGTTTAGTATGTCAAAAGCTCAAAATGGATGTAGTGTGTCATGCCATTTACTGAAATTAAGAGCCAGACATCTCTTATAAAGCTTGAGACTTCATGCACAGAAAAATATCATTTCTGTTACGAAGAAACAGTAGCTGGTCCCATCACAAAGCAGTTTTCTAGCGAGACGGTCTCCTGTTCTGAAAGATGATTTCAACCAGTGCAGGACAAGTGCACACAGAATTTTAGTCATCCAGTCAGAACTGAGAAGATGCAGAAGGACTAAGCTCGCTGTTGCTGAAAGAAGTCCATTTGCACAGCATGATTTCACCAGTTTGCACATCAAAATCATACTTTTTACCAGAGCCAAAAATTTCAGTGCTTTATGGAGAACAATTGCTGAGATTTCGTTAGTTTTGTAATACATACAATGCATTGACTAGTTTGTTATGAACAATCATAAACCCAGAGAGACATCACTAATTTTATAACCAATTGCCCACGCTACAGAAATAAGCCCTGCTGTTCTGTTTTATTTTTCCTCCCCCAAAACAGTGAGGGCATTTTTTAATAACGGAAAAACATGAAAAAGAAGCCATCTTTTCTCCATAAGCTAGTTTCTACTAATTTCAAGGAAATTTCCACTGTTTCTGTCAAATAAAAGAATAGTATACATATAGCAGTACTAATAATCATATGTATGATATTTATGATGGAATCCCTTTGACAAAGCACCCATCTCATCTATATGAACAGAAATATCAAAATCTAATTCCCTACCCCATCCTGATATCGGAACCAAACGAAATTCCTGCTCAGCAGCCACATTAAAATTTAACAGTAGCTAAGGCAGTAAATCCTTTCAGGCAGAAAAAAGCACAAAACACCCTTCGCATGCTTCATCTGTATTCCTTGAAAAAGCACTAATATGTTACAAGTAAGTAAGTAAACCTACACTTTCATCACATGATAGAAGCAAATGATCTACTATATACTGCTTGCAAACATCAAGGTTCAATAACACAAATTATCTGTCATTTTGACAAAAAGGGGGAAATGGTCACAACACCAGCATTTCTTTAGAATTGAGTACCTTTACCCAGAACTGAAGGAGGTAGCAATGCACCAGTGATATATGCTCTGGGGCACTGGGGAGGGTGTTAGGAAGATAAGCAAAGTAAAGGCTTATCAATTTGGCACGAAACTATAGCAACTTAAAAAGCCTACATGTGCCTAATGAGTGTACTTCATAGGCATCCAACCTACTTAAACTGTCTGATTCTATTACTTTGCAGCACATCTCCTTTTTTCTGATGGACTTCCACTGAGAAACATGGACTACCCATACCTAAAATATTTAGGTATCATTTCAAAGACCTATTTTTCTACATCATAAAGCTCTATGTGTAAAACATACATAGATACAAGGAAATAAATACAAGGGAAAACAACAGCAGTGAAGTGGGACCATGCTGTCTTAGAAGCACCAAGAAGATCAAACTAGAAGCTCTCCTTTGCTCTGTGAGCTTGAGAACTTCCTGGCTATTCTAACACTGCACACCAGTCTAGATGAATAGATCAGGCATCTATTTCAGAACCAAGTTTTCATTCTGAAGAAACTACTAGACAGAAGCTTTGAATTTAGCCCTTATGCTATCATCTGCAGATTTAGTTAATGCTTATAGCTAATGCTAATGATTAGCTAATATAGGTTTTCTCTTTTTGTCTTTCACATTTTTCAAAAAAGTGTAATTGGTTCTCAGAAAAGGTGTAACCTTTAAACTGTAGTGATGATGATCACCATTAAAGTTATTCAAATAAATTATTCAATAAATTTTAAGTTTCAGAGACTAAAAAAAAATGCTTTGCCATGAAAAATCATTGGACCATTAGGAAATATTTAAAACCTCAGTTATTATTTTTCAAAACTAAGATTTTTCTTAAACAGCTATCTTGATGTTTTATCCAACATAAGTCTTACTCTCCAATTGCTTTCCATCATGCTTAAAACAATGGTAGAAATCTTTTGTCAATGTCCTTCAGTGTACATTCAGCTTTCTGAGGTTGTGATCAAGCACTGGAGCCTACATACTAATTTTGATTCTTTCTTCTATTGCTATAATGGTTTGAAAAACTTGCAGTTTCTCAATCCTTGATTGCTTGTGGTGGCTGGGAAACGGAATCTTGTAGCTGGACATCAGGATACAATATTCCTTCTTAAGAAGTTTTAAATTTAAAATGAACTAATGAGAACTTACTTAGAATGTGATTTTTTAAAAGACAAGTTCCAGAGCTTGACCAAGATAAATTTTTATTTCTTCCTAGTGTGCATGGTTTTGTATCATTGTACCTTTCTACAAAGTATCATGCATAAGCATGAATAAATAACTGTCTGCATAAGGAATTTTACAAGTATTTCTTCAAAAACAGATACCTGAACACCGTAAGACAGAAGGAAAGATAACTAGAGATGGAAACAGCTTATCCAAAATCATGATCTATTAAATTCGCAATCTCATAATTATATTACCTACAATGGATTACATGCACAATTTCAGATCAGGGGCTGTAAAGCAATTCCTTGTGAAAGGACAAGAGCAACAGAAGAAGAGCTGAAGACTTTGTAAGAAGGTAAATGACAAGAGCTCAAATAAATAAAACACTTGTAACTACTATGGATCTCTCCTTTCCTATGATCATTTATCTTAATAGCTCTGATAAAAATACAGAAAGTGCATTTATGAGATCCACAATATTCAGTGTTTGCTTTATCATAAAATACCTAGTTAATGCTAATAAGCATACATAAAATGCAGATACAAGTATACATCGAGATGAAAAGGGGTCACAATTAACTTGCTGAGAATCTCTACTGTTTTGAGTCTGCTCACTGTTCCATAATACAGTGAAGAAACAGAATAACTAGAACTTTCTTAAAGGAGTTTTTACATGTTTTATAAAATGTACTGAGAAATTTTTATTTACTTAAGGGATTGATTATTAAAAGCCTGTATACTTAAACATGAAAAAGCAATGCAATTGGAGATGACAAGTCTACACACTCAGAGTTTTAAATAGAAAATGGAGTCTAGTAGAAGTAATGTCACATCTGCTTGAACAGGGAATACACGACCTAACTCAGGCATTTGATTTGCCCTTTGCATTTTCAATCATACAAGACACTTTCTCCAGTCTTCCTTTTAGGTCAAAACTGGTTGAACAGCTTGGCCTCAAAAAATCTTGCACAATCACAAGTTTTTTTACTGCATTCTGCTCATTATGTCATTCAGCTACCCAAAACAACAGGACTGAGCAAAAATGAATTATGTCACAATTTAATCAAACAAAATTTTTGCATTTATTACTTAATTGAACATCCTTTTTGACATAAGTCATAAATCTCTAGAGGACTACAAGAATCAAATTTGACAACTTACAAACATCCTCTCTTTGGACAATTCAGAGAAAAAAAAATATAATTTAAAATATCTGCAAGCTAGTAATCACCATAAAAAAAGATTTTAAGAATTCCTACCAGGAAAGCAGTATTATCTGTGCAGAGGAAGTATCTAGTAAGAAAGCAGTATATGCTAGACTAGCATACTGTAAAGACTTAAGGCATTCAAAAGTCAGCCTGTGAACCCTGACTTATGTTTTCTCCCATTTAAGAAATAAAATGTTAGAGAACTATTTTTCTCCTTTTTCCTCTTATTATTATGAATCAAACCAGCAAATTTTACTGCTTATATATTGTCATAATGAAATCAAATAGTTTCAGGACATGCTAAGTCCTCTTAAAAATCTGAAAATGAGAGCCATGCAAGGAAATCGCTCTGATAGTATCTCAAAACACGTTTCTTGCCAATGCTTGCATTGTTTTAAGAGCTGCTTTCATAATCCATTTGCTATGTTGTCTGACACTTACAGAGCAGAAGCTAAGAAAGCATGTGACTTTTAAATTGTGTCAGTCAAGATATGTGACTGGCAACCTTAAAACAAAACTAAGCATATCTAACAGCTTCTAATAGTCTAAATGGCAATAAAACTAATTCACAAGAATGTTTTAAACCCCCCAAAACCAAGAGAGAATCTTTTTTCTGAACTTTATAGACACAGAGAATTAAATGCTTGAAAACTGAATGTTGTTCTTCACATTTGATTGTGCCTGACCTCTTTATTCACATGAAATTTGAATTCTCAAAATTATACTGTCAAGATTGAATGTTCAGTTATTCATGGCAGAGATTTCTTTTCAGGCTTCTCTCAAGGAGCATAGCATATGCTCTTCCCAAGAGCTACATGTATATCAGAGCTGTATGAAATATGCATATGCCAACCAGTAAGTTCTTGCTAGCCACAGACAACTGCTGAGCTCAAAAATACTCCCTTCAGCAAGAAAAGATATTGAAGATTAACTAAACAAAAAAAAAAAACCCAAACAAAACCAAGCCAAAAAAAAAAAAAAAAACCAAAAAACCCAAAAAACCACACAACTAAGAAAGATCTACCAGTCTGTAATACCCATCTGGACATATAGCATTTACTGAAATTAGTTACTTAATCAAGATGAATTCACTTTTACCATGGCTGAGCTGGTAAAATTCAACTATTGCACAGAAATATTAATATTTCATGGAAGTATAACACAGTAATTTTCTAACGCCTACCAATTTCTAAGGCAAAAAAATAAAGACAAAATTTTAAACAAAGCCTAATTTTTTCCATGTTTTCATATATTCTACAACAGACTAGAAAAACACTGTGATTTTCTATGTGACAGGCTTATTTGAGTGACTGATTTCTGAGTACAGGAATAATTTTTTTCTCAAATGCAAAATTAAAATAACTTCCCAAACAAGGATTCTATTGAAAGAAATCTATAAATAGAAATATATCAACAAATTATTTGTAGACAAGAAGACCTATTCTCATCATGTAACAGTGTTTGGCAGAACAGCCATAGGGTATTATGAACTTCCAGATTTAGCTAATAGCCCATTTTAGCAAATAGCCCAATTTCACTGGAACTGGGAATATCTCAGTTCTTCTATCACCAAAAAACATGAACAGCATGATATTAATGGTCGCAGTGATTAATTTAATGGAATAGCTCTCAACTATTTTCAACTGCAGCACAGGTCACTCAGATAAGATGTCAAATGCAATCTAAATATCAGTATCAATTAGATCTGATTCTCCCATTCTGCCCAGAAGAAAACAAGATAATGTCCACTCAGGGGAATGCATTAAAACAGATAAGCCAGAAAGACCTGCATTTTCATGAATCTTTTGAGAAACACTGGTTTAGCTAATATAGTTTTTCTTTTTTTGTCTTTCACATTTTTCAAAAAAGTGTAATTGGTTCTCAGAAAAGGTGTAACCTTTAAACTGTAGTGATGATGATCACCATTAAAGTTATTAAAATAAATTACATTTACTCTTACTATAAATTCAATGTTTGTCTTGAAGCTCTGGGATTCTTTGACTAGCTAATGAAGTAATAACTTAAGAATTCAGGTATGAAACTCACAAAAAACATCCACAAAATCCAGAGCCTAAAGAACTTTTTGTTTGATTGTTTTTTTTTAAAAAGCATCAATTACATCGATTCACTGTAGGCTGCAAGCCTCTTCTGAAATCATGGCACCAGTGGACCACTTCACAGACAATCCTATCTAGCATAAGAAACACCTGGTGCAGACCACAATCTAATACTATTCTGCTTTTGTTATAGCAGTCCCTGCACTTCTGTTTCTCTTCTAGGAGAAAGGGCTTCAACATAAAAAGCCTCATATCTTTCTACACTCCACCCTCATTACACAGCAGCCCTCCAAAATGCAAATACATAAAAGGTTGTATCTGATAATTAAAATATCATTTACCTCAGGACTTTTTGCAGCCTTAATTAAAGAAAGTCTTGTAATGAGGATAGAGTGTACTTTTGGATACTTTTCAAAGGCACCTTTTACTTACGTCAACAGGTACCAGAAGGCTCTTGCCAAGATGCTGGTTAAAAGACAGACACCAGGCTTCAGTGTAACCATTCATGTTAGGAACATACTTCTTTATTGTTTCATCATTCAGCCTCAGCCAAACACCATCATCATTGTGGATCTATGGGAAACAAGCAACAAGAACGAGCCATGCCCTCCTGTAACTGTTCTGTAGCTAGCAAGGATTAACAGACTTCAGGCAGACAATAGCAGCAAAGAAGCAATGATTCTTACAATGCTGATACAACATAAGTAGACGTACAGAGGAATAATGACGAAATCAGAATTCCAAAGCAATGGAGAAGCATATATTTTTATAAGTCAAGGTGTGAAGATAAATTTAAATTGGATCATGCAGTAATAAGAATTGCTTTGAAATAAAAGAGGAAAGAAAGTCAAGCCTTCATAAGCTTTATAAATTCCCCACTTCCCATTTTTCCATTGCTGGTATAACTTGGTATGACTGGTACTTTCCATTGCTGATAAATCGCAAAAATATTCCTTGCATATGAAGTTATACTGTAAGAAAAATACATGCATAGTAGTCTAACGCACTAGTAGTGATCTTTCAGATCTCTAAGTGGAAGATTTAATAAGAAGGACATCTACATCTGAATTTTTGTGTAGAGTTATAGTAAGTAATAGTAAATAGTAAGTAGAAAATAGAAGTAGTAAGTAGAAATAGTAAGTAGTGAAAAGCTAAATCTTAAGGTGTTACTGTAAGATGAACTCTAGGAATTTTCTTTCCTTGTATCCGTCTCAAATGTTTGTTACATAGGTTTTGAAGTAAGTAAATTAAAGGAAATGACAGCTTGAAAAACTAAATTAGTGAATTTAGATTTTTGCAATTTATGATCGTAAGTTGTGTATGTCAACATCTAAACATGGAAAAACCCCCATTATATTTGCATGAATTACCTTTACATCTCAGCCCAATTTTCAATAGAAATGTCTTATTGATTACCTCGTCAATGAAAGTGATGGATCCATTGACTTTCACTATGCCTATCTGCTCACTCTGAAGGGAAGGGTGGCTACGGATACGAAGCCCTGCACTGTCCTTGGCCACAAATTTGCGAACCTAAGAGAAGCAAAGAAAGACAGTAAGGAAGAAAAAAAATCGGAACAGAGCTCTCAGAGTAAAAAGAAATAGGTTTAACAGATTCTGAAATGCCAGTGACAAGACAGCAGTCTTAAGAGTTACAGTTTGTTGCTAGTTTCCCATGGCTGCTGTGTATAACTTCACTTTTTTTTAGTAACCAATAAAATTATAATGTTCCAAAAAAACATAATGTAAACATGCATTGACTTGGAAATATTTCTGTTATACCCTACAATAATCAGTACAAGCTTCTGATTTTTTTAACACACACATTTCATTTGCTGCTGGAAATTTCACCAGATTTGCATTTTAAAATTTATTATTTCTCCTAACTGATCAGCCTGGGATTACCATTTCTCAATTGTGCTACTGTAGTATTCTCTTTAGTTAGCTTTTTCACCAAAATTTGGATATTTTCCTTAACTAAAGAGTTTAATTGGCCATTTTAAAATAAAATTATCTTTCTACTTCATCCTTCAACTAGCTACTTCAATAGTTTCTTCTTTTTTTCACAGGAAGGTTAGAGCAGAGGCTCCTTGCTGTTAGCTGGACTTACTACAGTGCACCAAAATCACCCACTTGTTATTCACTCTCACGTTTTTTACCATTCAAACATTATCAGGCACCTGTCCCATAGAGAACAAATGTAAGCCATCCTATTGATTTCTTAAAACCAGAGACGCATATATTCTATCCTTATGGTATAAAACCATTTTCTTGAAAGGTTATTTTCAAACTCCACAAGTAAAAGTGACAAAAATATAAATGGAAATATGTATTTAATCTATAACAACATAAAGCACAGAATGATGTGTAAGGAACAAACTCAGTGATACATAACGAAAGTTAACAGCTAAGTGCATGAACCTTTTTTCCCTAAAGAAATTATATTTATTCTGAGGCTAATTTAAAAAAAAAAAAAAACCTGAAACCAACAAATTCCAAAACCAGAAACATGTAAAGCATTTCATACATAAATTACTCCAAAGTGTGCAAAGTTTTGCTTATTAACAGTCCTCTTACTCATAATACTTAGATTCTCGTAACAGACAAAACTAAGACTTACAAGATCCTTTTAAAAGTATAAAGCTGAATCACTGCTGACAGCATTCTAAACACAGACAAGCCAAAAACAAAGTCTTGCAAATCAGGGATCCTTGCATCATGTTACTTCAGAAAATCATTATGACAGTTGGCTATAACTTGGATTAAAAACTTCAATTTTGAGAAAAAACTCATATTCCAGATTTTGAGTAGGCACAGGCCTGAAAAGAGCCTTCTCCCCTTTTGCAACAGCTAACCTAACTAGTTAATAAAAAACTTCAACCTATAACTAGAAATTGCTTAAGGATCAGATCCACTGATAGACAATACAACAAAAAACAATTAGGAAGTTCTCTTATGCTGATTTCTGACCATGAAATCATGAAAAATTTTATCATCTGTGTCATCTTTCTGATACAGCACCTCTTTGCTAGGAAAATTTCTGTATAGCACAGTGGTTTTGTAACTGTGTAACACCTCCATAGACAGCTTTTCCATGGAGCATACACAAACTGGATTCCAACTGAAGAACTCTTAGCAATTAGGATGTACATCATCCCTACAGTACACAGTAATTTTCAAGAGCTGTGTCGCTGTGCTTTTTTTATTTGACAAATCTTCAAAGAGGTACACTTCACGCAACAGAAAGGGGTGCTGTATAAAATAAAGCAATCTTAACAAGGAGGTTGAACTTCTACAAAGGGATGAGAAAAACCAACGCCAGCAGAGCTTTTGTGTTTGGTGGTTGTTTTTTGGTTTTGCAATCGATGCTAGCTACTTATTGCGTCAGAATGGTAGAAACATGTTAGTGACCAATCATTCTAGTACCAGTTTTGCACCTTCAAATTTAGCTAAATTAGGATAATTTTCTTCTAGTTGGTTCCAACTACCCTGAATAACATTACATAGCTTGAAAAATGTTTTCCTCAATAGGACGTGGAATGAAGTTTCCTGCAAGTTCATTAATTTAAGCTTTGCAGCTAATACGGAGGCAGCAATTCTTATGGGTCATATACCCCAGGCTGAATCACTATCATAGTCTCCTTCAGATTTTTCATCTGACTTCAAATAACAGAGAATGAAGAACACATATAAAATCATAACACAGTACCCATTTTCAAATTGCAATTTAAGTAATGTTTGGCTACAAATCTGGAATGGTTCAAGTGCCTCAATGAAAATATTTTGGTGTTTCTAGTAGCAGACAAGAGATCACCATTGAGAATGCACTGTTAGTGTCCTTTGGTTATAACTATCTGTAATTTCAGGCTCACAAAGATGACAAAGAAGCATTTAGAGCTCAGCTAAGCCATTTTTCTCAGCAAAACATGATTTGGTATATTGGATTGTCTCTGACTGATGTATGTCTAATTTGCATTCTTGGCTTCAGAAACATGGAGCACAGTACACTTATTACCCTGCTGTATTACGTACAATATTGATGTTGATACAGAAATAATTATCCTGATTTGTTATGTGATTTATTATGAGACAGAAGAAAGATGACTGATTAAATCATTTATCATGAAAGGTCTAGTTTAATTTTTCAGTAGGCTCTACAGATACTATGACTCCTTTTTCAAAGAGACAAAATCTTTGAACAAGAAATGAGAAATGTACACAGAACAACACAAGGAGATGATTAAACACTACATAATGGTTCAGAAGACCAGATGACTGACTTCTGTCAAGGACTTCGAATGTTCCTTGACAACCAAGGTTATCATGTATGAACAAGTCACCCCAATTTCCACTATAATAATTGAAAAGAAAAACAGAACCTCTGTTCAGCAATTCATCTCAAATCAAATCAGATTCTCTCAACCTCGGGACAGTAAAACAACACATATGATGATCAGCTTGGGTGGAGGTATCATTAAGTTGTGTGAGATAAATCTCTCTCATTAGGAATTGGGAGTTCTAATTAAGATAATGAATTAATCAGGAAATCTTCCTTCCAAGAGAAAGGAGAAAGTCTAAAAGCAGCTTCTTGGGGAAAAACTAAAAAGAGAGACCCAGTGAGGGATAAATGTTGCATTGAAGCTAAAAGTACATTTATTATTTTTAATTTGAGGCATGGCTACAGGGAAAAAGAATCTTGTTAATAATAGAAGATGCTAGACACATTTTAAAGACTGAGGAACCATACAACAAAGTTACTGGCTCCAGATTATCCTGAAGTCTAGGAAAAAAAACAGATCAGGATGCATTGCATAGGTAAGCAATTGTCAGAAACTTGATTTTTTTTTTTGTAACCATGTAATTCTTAACCATTTTCCCAATTTCAGTAGGACAGGAAAGACAACCTTGTGGTACTTCGGAATTCTGCACCTTTTAATACAGGTTTATTACACACATACACACAAAACTTCAGCTTCTCATTTAATATTCCTTCCTTTGCATCTAAGAGGAGACACAAAGTACTTTCCTCATCTGGGCACTTTCCTCATACCACTGCCATCCATTTCAGCTTACTTGCTTTATTGTGTCTATTTTAGTCCTTCAGGGTGGAATGATACGGGGAAACAGGGATGGCAAAAAATACAGAAAGGATACCTTTAAAAAACATCATCATGCCATTCTCTAAGAACGGAAAATATACTAAAGAAACTGATTATGGATTTTATACTGACTGAAGATGCTTATGACAAAACAATTTTTGTAAAATTTAATGCACAGCTATATTCATAGTACAATATATAAGAAATAGAACTAATAATAGGGCAAAATTTTGTCTGTGGCTTTAATAACAGCTGTGCAATGTTTGTTTGACAAGCCAAGGCAAAGGCAGTTTCTGTAGAGCTTCTAACAGTTTCATGAACTCATGTACAAGAAGAAACTTAATTGAATTAGTTTCATTCTATCCAGTATACTAATTTCATTCCATTCAGCATGTTAAAGTGATCTGCAAATATCCTTAAGTCTGCAGCATTATTATATGATAAAGTATATATTAAACAACAATAAAGCTCCACCCAAACATAACTATCTGTTTTGGGGTTTTTTAGTTCTCCAAACCTTGTTTGGCTGAGGCTCTGCTTTTGGTTTAATAAGTTGGGTTCCAGGAGGTATCATTCCTTTTGGAGGATCTTTTACTTTCACTTCTAGTCCAGCATCTATAAGCAAACAAAGATCAAGTTAAAAAAAAATAAATATAAGGGGATATATCAGTTAAACAGTAAAAAAATTCATCTGTGCTACAATTTAGAGTAAACAAAATGACCACTTACTTATCTGTCTGCAAAAATCAACACTTGCACAGTTGCTTCATGGTGCAAGGTCTTAATTTTTGAACATTTCCATTCTCATATGTAGAAATTTATAGAGATGTGGTTTCATGCTGCTGTTAGATATCTGTCACAGCATATGTACAAAGCACTACCAGGTAATTTTGTATCATAATAGTGTCTGCAGAGTTATATTTCAAGGAATGGACAACACAAGTCTAACGTTTGAGAGGTGTAAGAGAAAGCTTCTGGAGAGGCAGTAGTTTATACAATGCTGTACTGCTACAGAAGCTAATTGCTACATATGAGACAGAGCTGTAAGAGACTGAAAAGTCACATCATGCAACCAGAAAAGGCCTATAATGTAAAGAATTGGCATATTTAATTACCAATGTTGTTACAAAATCTGATGGCACTATAAAGTGATATTCTTGTTTGTGGAAAAAAAAATACATGTAAATACATCTGGAGAAAGACACAAAAAATTTAAGTAATAGACGAATATAACCCTGAGTAACAACCTTCAAAGAAATTGCTTCATCAATCCCTGTTAAAAGCAAACTGCAACAGTAGATACTTTTGTGGTTTTTGTTTCATTTTACAGAGTGACCCTCTGAAGAAAAGCATCTTGAAACGAAACATCCAGACCAAGAAATAAAACTGTTGATTTCACTAACATCATTTTAAACATGCCTGGCAGTAACAGAAGCAATGTACAAGCATCAAGAACATAAAAGGTTTGAAACAAATAGAAACTGTTACCAGTACTTAAGGAGTCAAAAGTTGACAGAATTATGGGTCAAGCACAGGTATATGAAAGATTCAGAAGGCATAATCTAATATAATGATTGAGTCAGAAAGTTCCATTGCAGAAAAATGGCACAGCTGAGTATTAAGAGTATACTCATACCTGTTTAATAATGAAGGTTAAGAGTTATATTTATAATTTCTAAAGATTTACCCTACACAATGCTTTAGGATGATAGAACTTGTGTAAAAGTATAAGAGCAGCTGATTTAAGCTACAGTGTAAAGTTTGCTCCAGAGATGACACACTGGACAAAATATAACTGAGTGCACTGCAGGCTCCTATGAAGGCAAATGTTCCTCAATTTGAGGAATAATCATTATTAACAATATTTTATACATCAAACCAAATCCCACTCCATTTCTATACGAATTACGTGGACTTGTGAGTATCACTATGTGTTTATTAAAGGTGCTGGTCAGTATTGGGAAAGAGGAACTGCTGGTGCTCATGAACTCACCCAGACCATCTGTCTTATCAGATGTGGGTCCAGCTCCAATGTTTCTACTACCATCTTCACCATGTTACCAGTAAGGCTAACATGAGAGCATTCAAAATACAGAGTATTTTTGGAAGGGCACTCTATTCACCATATGCTATAGTATCTCATAGCACAGTCCCCAAAACTGGCAAAGTAACTAAAAGATTTCCAGCAAGGAATGAACCAAAAGCATTTAAAAATCAGTAAAAATAATTCAGAGTTCAGGTAAAGTCTCATTTAAGACCACACCTCCTCAACTTTTCAGAACAAATGACAGTATGTATTTCAGTATTGTCAGGAACAATTTTGCCTTTCCTTAAGTTCTTCATCGTTGGGCTGGCGTTTTTCTCCCTTTAACTATACTTCTTTGTCACTCTCAACTGAAACAAGACATTCCTCTTTCAACACTACGAGTTGAGAATAAGAGAGTCTGTTAATCTGGTAGTCTAACCACATTATGAATACATGATTTGCAACATATATTCCTATTTCAATGTGTGGGTTTTTTTCTTCTGATAAAAAAGAGTGATTTAACTAGAATGCTTCTGAATGAAAACTTGGCTGCTAGGTTTTGCTATGAACTGTAATATTAAATCTTACAAGCATCAAGACATAAATATGTCAGTATACTAAGTGGAAATATTTATGCTTAAATATAAAGAAAATTAAGTACCTATTTCAATGCCATCTATAGTAACATGAATGGTATAGAGACCAACAGCTCCCGGAGTCCAGTTTGCACAGTATGTACCATCATTGTTGACTCTGATCAACATGTTTTCACTGGGTCTAGGCATAAACAAAACAATTAAAATCACTGAACAGTTATTGTCTTTTTCGATATAATATATGTCAAACACATAATGATTAGTATAATGTTTAGTTTGGAAACTAATCTTTTTTTCTTGCAGATCATCTAAATACAACTTTTCCCTTTCCAGTGTACTAACCCCCTATTATTTACTATGAAAATATAATCTTCTAGTCCACATTTATTAGTAGCAAGTGATAAAAGAACACATTCAGAGAGTAGCTAATACAAATAAGGAAACAACATTAGAACAATTAAGAAAAAAAGATTTTAAATAAAATTGATATGTATAAGAAAACATAATACCTCTGTGTTTCTACCTTCAGACACAATTATCTGTCATTCACACTTGGGAGTCTGGGTGTAAGCAGAAGTGTCAGGACACGTTAATTTAAGTCTCTATCCAAAATAAATTTTTAAATGTTTACCTCTTTGGTGTTGGTGAAGCAAAACGTAGTTCTTCAAAAGAATAATTTTCATATGCCTATAAACAAATTTAATTCAAACATAAAACCAACAGTTACCAGTTATGCCACTGTCTTGAATAAAAGAAAGCAGAGCATTTTCTTAAAGAACACATCAATCTCACTTTACACACCCCAAAAACATTGAGCAGGCAATCAGAAACAAATTTCAAAACAGAGATATATATATATATATGCACTCATGAAAAATCACCGTCTCATTAAACAGCCATTATTTAGATAAGAAAGACTGCTACTGCTAACAAAAACCTTGTTAAGTCTTTGAATCTCTTCAAATCTGACTTGTATAAAACCCTTTGGAATCCAGGCAGTGCACTGAAGACCATATGAAAAGAAAGCAAATAAGTTGCAGGTAAAACCTACAAACCAGCCCAGGGGCTTTATCAATGAAATTTCAGATCCTTTTTCTTTCAACTCCAAGTGAAGATGAAATTCCCTCAACATTGAGGTGATACTTCCATTGATTTACACTACAGGAAACACCTGTTTCACTTCCATAGCTTTTTGTGAAATCACTGCTTTGAAAAGCCCCACAAGAAAACCAAGTTAGTCCTAGAAGTGCACAAAGCCCCTCAGCAAGAATCAATCTGGCCTGCAATAGCTGCTGAGTTACCAGATTCCCCTATTAAGTCAAAACCAACACAAGGTAGGACAAGAACCTTGGAACATATATATATGCAGATCAGCCAATCTGGGTCCCTATATAAGGATATAGTTTTGGGTATCAGTCCCACATACATGTTGTAATTTATTTATATATTTTTTATGAAGTGAGAAACTAGATTTTATAATCATATTTAGGCATTTGTATCAAGTACTGATACAATGTGCAGGCTGATGTAAAATGAAAATATCAGGGGACGTCTGCATTTTACACTGAAATGAGTGTGCTTAATAATGCAGGCAGGAAAACAGAGTATTTACAATGCCTTGAATTCATAAAGTTTCGGATGGAAAGGACTTAACTTGAAAGGAACCTTGGGAAGATTATCTGAAAAAGCACTAAATATGGAAATCAAGCATGTTTCAACATAGCGGCACTTTTTAAATTTAACTTTGGTGTCTTTTTACTTTTATCTTTATGAAGATTCATGCTTTATTATCTACTAAGAGGCTTTTAAATGAACCCTTCCATTTTTTCCCTTAGCCTTATTTCAATTAAAAATGATTACATATTAACTAGTTGATATTAAGCACTCCTCACTTAATCAAATCTACAAGAGTTTTTGAACACCCTACACTTGCACCACCATCATTTACCCCATAGCATTTCATCCATTACAAGATGTACCACCTTAAGAGTTGTGTGAGGAGATTTGACACCTCTCACTGGAAAAGCAGCAGCAAGTACCTGTGGACAGTGGCTATCAGAAATATTGTCTCAGCCCTAACTTAGAGAATAATGTATTTCTGCCTCCCCTTGACTCACTTTTAAAAGAAGCATCAAACCAAGAAGTGATGTTTGCAGTAGCCCAAATAAAAATGCCAAAATCACACCTTGATATGCACATGATTTAGCAAGATCTTAAACCATTTGTTGTACACTACATTTATTTAATAGCTTTTTCATTGACCTATTAAGACACTATTCTGTACCCAGCTGCACTATTTAAAGACACGTACTGCAGCACTATCCTTTGCAAAAAAAACCCTGTACCCTCTAAAAGGTGCTAGTTTGCTGGTTCTGCCTTCCCCAGTAAATCCCTAATGATTATGCTATGTATTATCCTTCTCTACCCGCCTGGCTAATCCTATCTCATTAAGCTGTGCAACTGTTAGCTCTACACAACATGTCACATCTCTTAACTGGGTCAGTATGGTACACATATGTAAATTTACTGCATGTGCTCTAATATACTCAATCAAATCAACACTAGCTGCTAAGTTTTCACCTATTTAAAAACTGTTCCTGGCAAAGTGTCTGAGCTGATTCATTTAACAGTGGCTCATTCCATGAGATGCTGCTTAAGACATATGCATTGATATAGAAATCATTTATATGTCTTTCTTTACTATGCTGAGCTCTTATCTTTTCCTATGTTCACCTGTTCTAATTTTAAATATGTATTGACTGCAACCCTTCAACTCCATATAAATAAATATACTGGTTTAACTTTCCCTCATCATTTCAATATCTGGTTTTATTTCTCCTGAGTGACTCAGACTAACTTGTTAATCTAAACCAAAGACAACTTTCCTTTTTATGCTAATCCAATCTAACTGCTTTAGAGTTTAAGTAATTGGCCCTTTTGATGTATTTAGTTTACTGTTGAACTAATATATAAACAAAGTAATTTGCATTGAATATATTTTCAGACTGGGACCAAAAGTATATATACATTTTTCCTTCTCTGTTGCATACCTTTACACATTTTGAATGCTGAATAGTTATATTGCCAAAATTGCAGTAACTCACCTTCATCATTGTAATAGCAATATACCGAGCTTCTTTTACTATCATTGGCTCATAGGAGGAATCAAGCTTTGGTGAAGGAAGTCCTCCAAAGGTCATATCACTGCTAGGGGAAACAGCTGCTGCAGGACTCCCTGGTATCCGCTGCACTTTTTTAACTTGTTCTTGTTGCAAAGACGTTTTTTTCTGAGAAACAGGAATAGCTTTGACTTCTACCTGTAATAAGATGTGGAAGAGGGGAATATGATTTAGTGAGCAAATACACATTATTTTAAATTTGATGCAGCGCAGTGACAAAGTGCTTAGAGCACTCCCTGTAAATCCAGCTGCATCAAAGCCCAATGTATCTACCCTTCATCTGCAAAGTCAAGCATAGCATCTTGGAAAGATGTCAGTGGGCAAGGGGGGAGACACCCAACTGATTCAGCACACCATCAGCACAGGCTGCTGTCAGTTCTGTCAGTCCCACAGCACTTCCTGAGAAGCAGCACACAGTCTTGTATGCCTAGGGAAGTTTTCCCAGAACAGTAATGTACAATGAAGTAGAAAGAGAGTCTTCCATGTGAGTGCAAAGATTTTGGAGACAATCATCATGGCCACTAAATCTGGATCAGCAGTGGCCAGATTGGATCCTGACCAGCTCTGTCACCTCACACCAGCACTGTACATTTATACTGTGCTCTTCAACGAATGTTTTAACTGACTTTTTCCCACAGAGGTACCACAGATCTCCATTAGTACAGGTAACAGCTAGAAGTACACAATTTTCTGAGAAAGACAGACAGACTACCTGGAAAATAAGTTTATGTGTCACTCATCTAAAATCTGCAATAAAGTGTAGATGTTTAAATACTGTAGTTTTCACACACAGTTTTATCAAAATTTGACTTAATTTACCACAAGTTAGATCACTGCATTGCATACTGAATGAGTCCAGAAGAATGAGTAAATTGATTTAAGATTTTTGTCACTTTAATACATTTGTGAACAGTAATTAAATAATAAAACCAGCAATAATTTTGATAATATTCTGACATATCCTTTTCCTGATTGGCAAGATAAAATCACTACTGAGAGTTTTCCACTTGTTCTGTCACTAATTTAAGTCAGTAATCATACAAGTTTCATTCAAACAATGTTTGTGACTAAGCTGATTCTTGTATTACTGCTGTAGAACTGCTGCTCATTAATAGGTTTACAGCCCACTGTAAGACAACTCTCAATTATTACATCATATACAAAGAACAGATTTGAGAGCTTTAATCACAGGAATCATGCCTTTGTAAAAGGCATTTAATCTACACTTGGGCTGGAACAAAACCAACTACTCCACAGCAGCAGTGGCTTTAAAACACAAAAGTAACCTAATACATTAGAACTACATGAAAACCATTTTGTTTGTTTTGTCTGCATTGTTTTACTACTTCAATAAAGCAGCTCACTTTTATACATTCCACAAACATTTTACCCCAAAATGCACAAAATTCTTCTAACTCTGCCTAAAGCTGTCAAGAACATCTCCTCTCCTTTCCAGTACTGGAAAACAGTAGTTAACTGAAGAAGGCAAACACAGGAACACCAGTCTTTGCCAGTTATTAACTGCAAGGACTACAGGAACTTCCAAGTATTAAAAACAGAAAATGGAAGAGTATTGTTCTAGTCTAAAATAAAGTAACTATAAGGTGCTCCAGCATTGTGCTTGTGATTCTTTTTTTCCATCACGAAGTCTATGGTTTATAATACTCTTTCCTGGCTTATGAATTAAAAAATGGATTCTTGCTGCTTTAATACATCAACACTGTCAAGCCTCACTTATGACTGATTATGTATACCACTACACATGTGTAGTTGATTACAGGCAAGTTATGAATTGCATGAAATGATGCTGGCATAATACAGAATTTGGCAGTTTTGTGGATTTAGAGGTAAGAAAGTCTGACTACAATGAATTAATGAATGCCACTTTCTGTCCTACACAAGAGTATTTCGTTGAACACCTACAATAAAAACTAAAAGCCAGCAAGATGAAGCAGAACAGCCAAGGTTACAATAATTACCTTCATATTAGGAACATGAACAACATCTCCATATTGGTCTTTTGTTTGTACTGTAATAACAGTTGGCCAACCACATCGGATGTCATCCTTATTCAAAATCAATGATGTTTTTTGAGGATCAGCATATGAATCGGGCTGCAGCCACCTACAGCAGAGAAAACCACCTAACATTAAAATCTCTCACAGCCTCCAAAACAAATGTGTACAAATCTGTACAAATGTGACATAGCACTAAGAGACACAGAACATCTGAATGCCTACTTGGTTTTAACTAATGTATTATTGGAAACAATATAGCCAAATAGTTTTATTTAACTAATACTTCAAATAATTATGACAGTTCTATAGCCAGTTAAAAGGACAAGCAACAGTGCAGTTTTACCTTGCAAGTCGTCCACCACTTGATCCTGGTACACAAGCAATGAAATCTTCCAGGAATGACTGCTCGTTGCTTTGTACCTGCAGTGGAAGACTTCCTTCAAGAGCTTCTAAAATGGTTGGTGAGTGAGATAGTGCCAAGCCTTTCCCAAGAATGCCAGAATGAGATTTGCACACCTTTTTTTTTTTTTTTTTGGCAGAGGTTGGGGGTGAAAAGAGAGACATAGAACAGCGTTTCAGTAACATGTTGACATTTTCACATAACATGACACAATTGGTACGAACATTTTGGGCATTTTAAACCATTCAAGAAGAATAAACTTTACTCTGATAAAAGTCTTGAAAAATGCCATCTCAATCTATTAAACAATAATTTATGCCAAAAGAGGTTAAATGACCTTTAGTTGAGGGAGATCCAGCATTAGCTTCCATTGCACCCAACAAAAGGCCATCAGCAAACCAGAACAACTGCAATCATTATTTGGGACTTGATTAACATCACTGCTCAGCTAAAAAAGTGATTTTTATTTCTCTAATTACAAAAACATGTAAAAGACTGATTTTGGTAACATTTAAAACTTGCCAAATACTGCAACTTTAGCCAAACATATTTTGAAATACTTAGGCATTTAATGTTCTTTGTGATATTGTATGCACTTATTTCCAAACAGATTAATTGTAAAAAGTTATTTCATGTTAATACTAAAATTCTGTATGATTTCCTTAAACTAATAAGCTGGATTCCATTCTACTATAAAAACCTTACAGATTATTTTCTTCTGTAGCAAACAGAAAGTTTCAATGCAATTATGTGCTTAAGTACATGGCAACAGATAAAAAGCTGCAGCAAACCTGTAAGGCTGCCTCTTCAAGTATCTCAAGATCCTCTTCAAACTCACTACCTGCTGGAAAAATATAACAGTTATATGGGCAGTTATCAACATATTACAAAATTTGAGATTCAGTCCTGTTTTGTGAAGCCTTTTATATTTCAAGTGTCAAGTTTGCATAATGATGTGTCATCCTGTTCAATCAGCAGCTGAAATATTGATATTTTCAAATAACAAAGTGAACATGCAGCATTGTGTAGTTTAGTGCACACACAAATGAACAATGTAAGTTACATATAACAAAAATTTGGTGCTTATCTTTCTATCTCTAAGACAGTATGTATGGCAAGTCTTTGGATGTGACTAAGATACTTTCAGAAAGACTTTGAGAGGTCAAGATGGTTTCTGGGAAGCAGTATCTCTAAGTATGCAACAGCTGCTCCCTTTTAAGAGCTTACCTTGGTTTGAAAACCTGATAAACTCTACACAATTTTATAAATTATGATTCTTCCTAAAACACAAAGCTCAAATACATACTATTAAATAGTATTTCTTTCTCACAAATACAATTCAAAAGTCTGATTCCAGGGTGACCAGAATTGCCAAACACAGTCTTTTAACAGAAGAGTGAAACAGATAACGCTACCATATTTCTACTTTCTTTTAAAAATATGTCAGGCAATTCTACTAGTCAGAAGGAAGAGAAATAAGACAGAGTCCCAAGGCAATTTTTAAAATTCAAAGAAATAAAGACCTCTAAAAACTGACCTCATAAGTAAATTACTACCAAATTTGATACAATTAAGAATGTAATAATTGTAAATACATCAACCAATTTCACACTGCTTTTTAAGTCAGACCTTGGTCATAGACCAGGATCTTTCTCTTGGGAAGAAGCATCTTAAATTTAAGTCTTTAACTGGCAAGAAGAAGGAACAACCTTTTGAACATGGTAACTTGTACAGTATTTGGGTCTAACTCAAATACAGTTTTCCTAATATGCAAAGAAATCACTTTCTGGTCTATCTTCCTTTGGAGCAAAATAGGTTTAACCTTGTTAGGTCCTTCAAAACACTTTTCTGCCTAATATTTCTAGAGGAACACTCACACAAATATTTGACTACTTGCACACTGAATATACCAACTACAATAGCTACTAAAAAATAAAACTGTAGAAATCATAACAAAGTATGGAAAGTCTACTAAAAAGGGCTGTCCTGTGTCTATGCATTACAAGAAAGTCTTTTATATAATTATTGATTCTATACATTCTATTACTTTATGTATGTTTTTCTCAAGGATAACTTCTGCAAATAAGATGACAGGGCTCTGCAGATTAGGAATGACAGTATTAAAGAACCATTTCATTTGCAGCAAAAGGAAGAAGATAAATAACCTAGGGTGCAGAAAAAAGAAAAGAAGTCTGATATTATGGCATTTAAATGTTGCTCTAGAAAACTACAGCTTTACCTCTTTTTCTGCCACAATGCTTTCCTGAGACATCAGGCAAAACACTCAAACAAAGCAAAATTACACACAAATGAAAACCATCTTAAAAGGCAGCACAGTAGTTTCCATTTGCAAACACTACCACTGTTGACCATAATTCGCTGGTTTTATTTACTCAGAGGGTACAGTGGTCATGTAGAGAAACAATACACTTATATAGCACAAGCACTGTAATCTTACCAGCAACATTAACAGATTTGGTTCAAGTTCTTAAGCTCATGTTAGATAAACAGGCAGACAAATCAATTGCCATTAGATCAGTAATCAGGAAACTCCTTATAGACAATACATCTATCCCTCCTCTCTTGCAGATCATACACAGCCACTTTTATATGCAGATGTGACTGCATAGGTATCTTGACTGCATATTTTATTTCAAATTTCTGTGGGATAGCATAAAGCCAATCTGTGTGTTACCCTTCTTGTTTTAGGCATTTAAACAGAACAAGCATAAAAAACTCCTAAGAGAGAAGTACAAAGTATTGTAAAATATGGGAGTTAAGTTATGAGGATTTCAATCTTTTTATTATTGTTGTATAGAAGAACAGCAAAAACCAAGAGAAGCCAACAAGGAGCTTGTGGAATAAGAGATGAGGGCACTATTTAACCTGTAGAATTGCCTGCACTTTGGAGAGTAAAATAGAGATCTATTAGTTCAACTTAGGTGCCTCCATATGACAAAGTAAGAAATTTCTACTCAATCCATCCAAATACACAAGCAGAATACTGAATTAAAAATACAAAGTAGGTTTTGTGATTGTAACTCCACACTGATTGGTGCTCTCCTGCTCATTAATCCATGCTTCCACTGAAACAGTATCTGACCTTTGATTTGTGGTCCTAAATTAAAATGAACAGAGATACATCCTATTATGTATTATGAGCCCATTTTTCCTATATGCTGATGCTATTTAAGAGAAATTATGTTACTCATAATATGGCTGCACCATTAGAAGTTCTAATTCCATCTCCATATCCATTAATTTCCACAAGCTTGTTTTTCCTTACATTTTAAATTGCAGTTGGGTTACTAGAAACCTTTATTTGCAGCATCTGCTCTAAAATGATGTGATTTATTTTCTAATTGTAAAAAAAAGCCATAGTAGAAATATTTCTAGTGATAAGGTCTATAGATGAAATGGTCACTTTCAATTTTAAAACAGTAAATTTGAATTTTGTAATTCAGTGCTGCAGGTATTTTTTCATTCAGAGAGGTGTGGAGAGAAAAAAAACAGTGAAAGAGAAATACAAAGATGGTACCTGCACATTTATGAAGTACCATGACGAAACTGTGGGACACAGTTCATACAGTCATACACTACCTGTGGATGGGGTGAGTTCATTCAAATTTAAATGACCAGGTCTCCCTCCTCCTCAAATGCACACAAAGGGAAAACAGCAAGCAGAAAATACTGACAAACTTTATTGTTTGATTAATTCAGTTTGAAGAGTCCATTTTGTATTATTATCTCTAATTAAAAGCAACAATAAGATTTAAATGTACTATTAATTCAGAAAACATGGACAACGATGAAATAATGAAGTATGCTCTTACCAATAGGAAGTGCTAAATCCTTCTTCATCAAAGCTGCTGCACACGATCCTCCTAAATTTGCCAGTTCCTTCTCCAGCTGAATAATACCCTTCAAATAAAAAAAATTAAAACAAAATTAGTGTCTCAGAAAATAGGAAAATAAATACATCTACCTGGCAATGTTTTATCTTAAGAAAAACGGTGTGTCCCAGTTTGAAGCTTCTCAGTAATGTATTTCTTGTCATACAGCTACTCCCACGTTTTGCTATGACATAGGACAGTGTACCAAAATTTTCAGAATAAAAAAGTATGTTTGAAAACAATTACTTAAAACTTTTCTTTAAATGATACACTTAAGCTATTGGCTAGCTTATTTTAATACTGAGTGTTCAAAACATACCAGCAGCTTTGTTTATATATGCTTTAAAGAAAAAGAATGACATGAATCTACATTTTTTTTTTGCTTAAGCAAATGTTACTTCTATTCAAACACTGACTAATTAGATCACCTGTAGGAAATACAAATCTGATTTTGCTGAAAGCCAGTGGGACCACCACAGATAATAATCTTATGGTATGTTTTTTTATTTGATATGTAAAGAAATTCCAAAGAATTCCCAAAAACGTGAAGACATGATTTAGCTTGAGCAAAATCCAGGAATAAGATGGGGTAAATCTTCTGTGAGGATCATAGTGTAAGCAAGATGCAGACCCTGTGAAGTCCACAGCAAGCAACAGGCCCAAAGACTCCCAAGATAAGGGAAGACTTATTTTTCGGGATTTATTATAAAACATACTAAACGTTTTCAGTAATCTCTGAAAATAAGCCAAAAGAAAGAACTGGGTCAAGGACATGAAGAAATTTGATCTTCTTTTTGCAATAAACAGTGGTGGAAATGACTCATGTCCTTAAAGGCAAAATGAAGAGACCACTGGGCAAAAACCTGAGGCAGCCTAAATGCACACAGCATTTCCAAGGAGTCTGAGAGTTCTGGTGTAAGTGAGCACTGTAAATAATGCAAGTATGTCATTCAGTTGGCAGTGACAGTAGAGAGGCCCACACCTTTGGATCTTTGATGCAAGAATAGGCCAGAATTTCAGGAAATCTTATATCCCACTGACATACAAGATAAAATCACACTATGCTTTTGCAGAGTCACAAGCCATGCAAAAAGCCATTTCAATAATATCGTGATTAAAGAATTCCAAATGAATAATATCTTTAACAAAAAATATTAGAACTTTTATAAAATTAATCTAAAAATATTTTGCTAATGTCACTTAGTCTTAAATGGAAATACAACTTTTTTTACCTTCAAAATTATTAGGTGCAGCAATTATAACTATCTCACTTTTTCCCTTACCTCATCACTTCCTGGACTAAATTCATATCCAATTGCATAACATTTGAAACCATAAAAAGAAGCTTTTTCATCTTTCACATAGTCTGATGCAGTCTCCAGAGAAAAAAGAGCTTCATTCCCTTAAAGAAGTAAAAGGATAAATTAAATAAATAATATATTCCTCCTCCTTTCTTGTGTTTCTTTTACATAAGTATACATGAAACCTGGCCATTGTACGCAAAATGTGAATTAAAACCATGGGAAAAACAAGCAGATCAATACTTTAAGCAAGAAACTTACTATAGACATAATTAACTTGCCAGCTTGGATAAAGACCCTTCTTTAACTTTGTTTGCCAAGATAATTCTGCAGAAAAATCAAACTTCCTTTAATTATTGTAGTAACTCACATTTCTAGTAAGTACATCAATATCTCTATATTACCTGGCAATACTAACACCATGGTAGGCCATCCTGAAGATCCAGAGAACTTTTTCAGTTCTATCCATGAATTAAGGTTTTCATGAACAGAGGTATGCTTTGGTCCAAATCCCAGGCTCTGTGCAATTCTGACAGGAATTAGTAAACGAAGAACATCCTCTGACTGAGCAGTGCCACACTGAGTGTCAAACTCTATTGTTATCCACCTGACACATTCAGGAAAAGTTACCTAAAACAAAGTAATAGTTTAATTATGTCAAAGCTTTTGGGATTCTTGGAGATTTTTTTTACATTTACTTCTTCATTTCCATTTGGCCCTAACTATAATTTAGTCAACAAAAGTGATTTAATTATGCAATTCTGCACAATTGTTTTGATAAATTAACATTAAGCTAATTTATTCTTTGAAATTCATGTACAGCTGAAATGCTTTGCACTTCACTCAATTAGAATCCTGTATTATAACTTAATATTCTGATTAAGTATTTGCACTGGCACCACTTCTGATTGTTTTTAAGAATTCTGTAGAGGTTCATTAAACAAAACAACCACAGACTACTACAAACATTGAACTCTCAGATACCTTTTTCCAACTCAAACTTCAACAAACATAACGAATATCTGTTTTGTGCAATCCCAGAAAAGCACAGAGCAGCTGAATCCCAATTGTGAATGTGGCCTGCAGTACAATATATAGCTACTGAAATTCAAATGCAGTAACTACTAAACCCAAGGCTTTAGACATGCTCCATAAAATTTTAGGACAAAAGTAAGCATTACTGCAACAGGATGAACACATGGTTACTACATTTTCTGCAGTGGATGTCTTCCTGTCTCACAGGACAAGCACTGGAACAGTGGAATAATAATTTATGTCCTGTTCAGGCTCTTGATTATGGGTTTGTTACTTCTGGATGTTAATTTGACTAGAATTGGCTTTTGGTATTTTTACAAAACATTGTTTTAGCATTAGGTAAGAAAGTCTGATATGTGGTTATATACTCCATACGTAAAGACTTTGAACTTCTACAATCTGTACAGTTAGAGCAAAGAAACTCTGTATGACAGCAGAAAAATCTAAGGCTATGCAAATTTAGGGACTTAGAGCAGATACCTGAATTATGGTGTTAAAACTTCACTATTTTCCGCTATAGTTGTAGAGTTTTGTCCAGAAAGCAGTACAGCAATAATATAAGAAACTATCTTCTATATTAGACAATATTAATTATCATCCACAGTGACAATTTTTCGGAGAGCAAATGCTGACTCAAGAAAACTCATGTGTCAAGCTTTTAAGAAGCAGCATGTGCACTTAGAAATGGTACTCACCTTATAGTGTGTAACAGAGGCAGGTTTATAGGGATGCTCGCTTTCTACAACAGCATAGTGATTGGAGGTAGTACAAGCTGAAAGCCCTTGCTCTGGCTGATTTCCAGTGGTGCTGTCTGTAGACTGATTTGGATTAAAAGCTGGAGGGGCATATTTCTGATTCAGAACTGCCACAGAAGGAAGTAGCTGCTGTACAAGGCCAAAGACCTCAACAGCAACCTGTAACATAACACCACATGGGTTACTACAAAGTATTGTAACTTGGTGAAAACAATACTTCCAATTTTCTTCAGTGGTTGTTTGAACATTCTCAGAATATCACTAACAACAATTCATTCAGTCATTTTGCAATTCTGCATCTACACAATCCTGACAGAAAAAGCACCAGTATATTAATCTCTTCTTGGAGACCAGCAAAACTAGCTAAAACAAGAATATGTATTTAATGGTGACATCTTTTCTCCAAAACAGCTCCTACTAAAACCTTGAACATTAACAAACAGTACACACAAGTCCGTAGAAAGTAAATACAATACTAAAGTTATAATTCAGTTATACTTTACAGCCATATTAATATTGGGGGACTTTTCAAATATTCAACATATTTTAATGAAATGAAATATTTTAATGAATATTGAAAATCTGAATATATGAAAATATTTATGAATATTTTAATGAAAACTTAAGCATCACACTGTTCCCTGTAATCTTCACTACATTTTCTAAGCAGAGGAACACTTTCAGAGCAAAACACTTGGTTGTTTCAAATCCCAATTCCATGAAGAAACAAGGTAACTAAAATCTGACACTGTCTTTCACAATGAGCCTGCTAGATTTTAAGCGGTCAGTTCTATTTCCTCGTCCTTTAAAAACAAGTCAGAAAACACCTTAGAGCTCATGAAAAAGCAAGAAAAGGCAATAGTGTCTATTAGTTAAGCATTATGGACATGTGTAGATCTAATAACAGATTTCAAGAGTGTCCCAGACCAGGCACATGCAAGAAATGCCATAGCAATGAAAAGAAATGTTCTTTTATTTATAGCTGACATCTTTCAAACTTTAAATTTGAGAGACATAATCTTAGTTTTTTGTTATATAAATTTTATTTTGACAATAAAGAGCAAAAGCATTTGCTCATTAAATTATTTCATCCCATAGTGTTCATCAAGGAGCTGTATATGACATTCTTTTCATTCCTTATCTTTTCCTACTTCTAGAGCTGGTCATATTTCTCTGCTTCCTTAAGGTATTTTTTTATCATCTTTTCAATTCAAGTTAAAAAAAAGGTCATTACATGTTTTTAAATTTTCTGACTTATGGAAAATTCATGAGTCGTTATCAAATATAAATCACTAATTCACAAAAATAGTAAGAAACCAAGATGCTCAAGTTTTCAGAGTAAACCTTTCTCTTGCATAACATTCATACATTTCTTCAGTAATTTCTGCTGAGGAGCATACCTTGGGAATAGCTGCTGCTACTGGTCCTATGTAGGCTATGATGAGGGGAAGCAGCATTGAAAACAGACTGGAAGAGCTGAGTACTTCTGGAATGTCTTCAGCTAAATAAAGATAATTAAAACAGAGGTATTATAAATAAATGCTATGGTTGAAAGCACATCTTATTTTTCTGGTTTGCCCATTGTGAATTAAAACTTCTATTTCCTAGACTATTTTTACTTCAAATTGTTTTCATTATTTAGGCACCGTTGAATTTGAGTCTGCCAAGTCCAGCCAAGATAAATGTGTCATTATATACAGTTCTCTGTTGAAAAATGTTGTTCTCTTAGAGCATTACTTTATTGCATTCTTTGCCATTTTCTACAGCATACAAATTAGCACAACAGTCCTCCCAGCCCTTAAAAATTAGTTTTATAGCACTATGTAATATTCTAGACATTTTGACTACAATGGCCGATACCTACATTTCTCAAAAAGGGATGTTTAAGTGCTTATATATTATAATTATATTAACTAGTCCTACTGATTACAACCTCTGTGCAAAACACTCATGGAATTTGCAACTAACCCCTCATGGAACATCTTTTGGAAATAAAGAATCTTACCAGCTTTAATACGATACTTGCTAAACTGATGAGCAAATTTACAAGAAGTATCTGACTGTGGTATCACAAGCATAACGCAATGACATAAAAGTTACTCACGATTTGATACCTACAGGAAGGAAAGGTTAGAAAAATATTCTTTGGAAAGCAAAAGAGAAACATTTTAGCTTTTGTATTTAGGTGATATTCTACTATTATGGCTTGCTAAGCACAGTAAAAAGTTTTGAAAAATAAATTAAATTTTCTCAAGCCTTACCATCTACAGCAAGAGCTCTGTGCAACAAGTCTTTGGCTGCTCGTACAACAGCACTCACAACAGAAAGAGCCCTGCTACAGTTTTTGTCTTCTTCATTAGCTTTGTTCAACAGTTGTGACTGCAGATCTCCATCATACTCACTCCTGGATAATGGATTAAGTTAAAGTAAGTTCACAAACACAAAATCACATTAAAAAAAAAACCTGACTAATTTTTGGCATAGAATAAGCAAAAAAAATTGTGATAAAGCAGAAAAACCCAAAGAAACCATGGAGGATATTTTGGAGGAAAAGTCTCGCTGTTACTCCTTTGCAAGAACTTCGCTTGGCAAAAAGTATAAAAAGCATTTTTCTGAAATGTTTCTTATTTCTAGATGTCTTTTAACCACAGAAATGTATTAATTGCTATGCTCTTCAAAAGCCAGTTGCCTGTCTTGGTAAAAACAAAGCAATGTTCTGCTTCACAGAAACAAGTAAAAATATTTCTTAATTGCTATTCCTGCATTTTCGTAAGAGACAAAGATTCTCCCTTCTTATTTCAAAGAGTAATTATGGCTTTGAAATACCATCTTGGGCTTATCCTTAACAAATAGCTCTTTCTTTTAAATCCACTCTGTATGTTAAATTAGGCTCTCCTAAACAACATTATGCATTAAATCATTTCAGTAAGGTTTAATTTGCTTTTTCAAAGCTATCAAATAACAACTACAAACTAATTCAAGCTTTCAGTATGACAGTAATTAAGCTTTGGCACAGAGAAATGAAACCACTTAGTCAACATGTAAAACAAAATCTACCTTCTCTTTTGGATATCTTATGTTTGTCCAGTAGCGTTCTGAGGACTAGAGCCTCAGAACGCTCAAAAATTTTACTTTGAGTAGTTCAGTGAACAAGAATATCTCTCCTTCTCTGTGAAGTGAATCAATCACTTACAAAAACATTGTTTTTTCAAAGTGTCTAGAATTGTAGCTTTGCTGTCAGCCTCAAGCCTTTTTCAGTTGAATTTTTTAGCCACTGACAGCAGGTGCAATTCAACTGAATACTTTTCCAACAAATCCCTCCAAAACTTTTCTGCCCTTACCAAAAAGCATGTTAACTTCTGTATGTGGCCTTTCTTTGCATATGCCTAAGAAACAATTCTATTGATATCTGGAGCATCCTCCAAACAAAATGGAGTGTGACTTTTACAAGCTGTTCTGTAATAGTTGACTGACCAATTGTTTTTTTGCTGTAGGCAAATCAAAACTTCAAATCACTATATATCAAACAATGAGTCCTCAAACTAAGTCCATAACCATTGTGCATCACAGAACATTAAATTTATCTTGTCCACACAATCTACAAAAGACACCATGATTACAGAACAGCAGCTGCAATTTTTCTCAAGACAATTTATTCTGTAACAGTTCTAACTTGTGCCACTAGTCTTTCCAATGCTTCTTTGAATTTTATCAGTTGAAATAAAAAAACCTGAGACTTCTGATCTGAAGACAGGACTTTGGTGTCGGCTTTTTTCATATGTTAATTTATCATTGTTTGAATGTCTTGAAGCTTCCATTACTGAAATTATGTCCTTTGCTTTTCTGAAATCAAAGAAATTGTTATTTCTCTTTAATTTTCTCATTTGCCTGTATAAAAGCAGACAATCTAGGAATGAAAATAGACGTTTTCCATGTCTTTCACCCTTCTTACATAACGATACTTTCCAATTATGACACTTAATAATAAAGTTCAAGATTCCAGGAGACTAAATCAATTAAAGTATCATCATCTGCACCACAGCAATTCCATTCTTTAATAGGCAATTACTGTTTTTACTGACAAGCTGGATATTTGAGCACAATCTCATGTTTTAAGGTAGTTTAGCACTATCTTATATCTTCAAATATACTATTACTATAATTTTGCAGTTCACTTTATTTCTTCATATTTTACCTTCTTTAAAACCTTCCTAAGAGCAACACGTTCATGTGCTTGTCAGTCTAAAATACATCAGTAGGTGTAGTACTACTTTTTCATATCTTCAACATCTTTTATTATGTAGGTACTTCCCACACAATCAAAGATAAAAGTAAAATATTATTCATTTAATTGTTTATTCCTTCCATCTTCTCTTGATCAGCCTTGTACTGCCAGTTTGAAAATCATGTCTTTGTACAAATCAGGGTAAGCACCTCAAACACAAAAGCAATGCTTTCTGCAAAAGCATTACCACAAGAGAATTCCTACTGTCATCCTGAAAGACTGAAGTAAAGCTCCCCTGCAGGACAGTCAGATATTTCAGCCGATTTTCTTCAGGCAATTGCAATTTCTCTTTTTATATCTTTCAAATCTAAGTAAGAGAGGAAACAGTTCCTGTATAAATAGACCTTGCTTCACTAACCTGATGCAATTATTTTTGGAAACTGAAGAACTGAAAAAACTGGAGAGATAAACCTGCCAGTGAGTAATCTCTCAGATATCTTTTGTGATATAGAAAAAACAGAAATTGAAATAGTGTATTTTATGAGCTACCCATACTTGGAGCTTTAAGGTAATAAACAGTGGACCTTGTAAGAAGTCAACCATCACATTATTTGTCAAGTCATAAAATCCAGAGAACCTACAACAAGACTGGAACAGGAATCACAAACACATTCTGGATGCATTTATTTCTACCACTTCTTAAAAACAGATGTGGTATAATAGCACTGTGATTGTTTCCTTCAGTTTTCTTAGAAATGAATCATTACAACACACAAACCTGTAATAAAGAATCTGCGGGATTTGCCCTCGTGTTTGGTTGGTGCCATTACTGCTCAGACTGCACGTACTAAATGTAAACGTTACACCATCTGGACATTGAACTGTGGTCATTCCACCATCTCCATTGGCAGTCCGGCTTCCATAATTCCTCAAACGAACTGCGTATTTCACATTTTCCTTAGAAAGGACAGTAAAAATAGGTTACAGCATAAAACAAGTATCTAATGTCTTCATGGTATATGAAATCTATTATTTCACATTAATACTGGAGAGTCTGAAAAGTCCTTCAAAGCACTCTCCAAATGAAATTAAAATAAAAAACCCCCCAGCATTTAACAAAAATGAGAGCCATTCCATGTTCCCAAACTATGGACCATAACTTAAATTACTACTAATTACTTGAAGAGTAAGCAGATATCCAAGAAAATTAACTATCAAGTTGCACAAAAAAGTTGCACTTTCAAAAATACTCTAAAATTCCTAAGCAACAAAGACTTTATGAAGTACACATACCAAGATCAACTTGTGAATAAGCACCCAAAAACCCAAACAATTTACACTGACCATTTCAATTTTGTTACCTAAAGAAGTTGTATGAAACCCACAGATGTGCTTTTATTTTATTTACCTTCAGTGGCACAACTTTGTCAAGTCTGATTTCAGCTATGTCACTAGGAGAATCATCTGTGGTGTAAGTTCCTTTAACCAGTTCTAAAGAGGTCCATCTATGAGAATGAGTTGCATCTCCAGTATGATCACTCTGATTCAAAGAAACGAAGTAATTTTAATACATTTATAATGTAAATATATGACACACAGTTGCAACTGTGTGACTTGTGTTTTATTGCATCAATTTTTACACATGGCATTACAAACAAAAAGATGAAAAACCTGCTCAGAGTCAACAGTAAAGCCTTTCCCCTAAAGAGGAAGTTCCTGAGCAGAGGTTTATTTCCCATAGTAACTTATGCTTGTCCTTTGGAAGAGATCAGAATCCTCAGTTATAGTGAACAACTGTGTGCAAAAGAAAGTTTTGCTTCATTAGAAGAACCCACAATGCAGTTTTATGCTGCTTCTAAGAGTACATCAACAGCACATGAAACAGCTGTAGGTACAACCTGATCATGCTGGTAGGCCATTACCTTTTTCTTCAATATTTGGTTTTAACCTAATTTCTTATCTTCATTCATGGTTTACAGAGAGGTAACTGGTACTAATTTGCATTTAGCTCCAGAAAGTGAAAAGCCTCTGATACTTCAAATATGACTTGTAATAAAGGAAGAGTTCAAGACAGTAACAAAGATAAAGACCCTCCCAGATATGGTATGAAGCTTGTGTTAACACAAAAATCTTCACCACAAGCAAAAAACCCTACTAACAGTGCACTGTTTTACTGGTAGCCTGGACTGAATAAGAATATGAAAATATCACATTGTAAACTCTAAATAATACTCTAAAAAAAACTGAGGTTACTTTTGTTCAAATTGTTTTCCCAAATGCAGTACTTACATCATCGACTAATACCTCCAACTCATACTCATGAATTCCTCCTCCACCATAAACAGAAAATCCTACTACAACTACACCAGGTTTGTCAACAGAGAAACATATTGCATCAGGGGATCCATTCCCAGTATTCCAGCTTCTTCCCTGACTTGTTTTAGTGAATCGATTTGGAGTGGATTTGACAGAATGGAGAGAATTCAGTCCATCAACCTGTGGAAAGTTAAATACAGTTGTCAGAAAATATTAACTGCTAAATGTTAGGCAACTTTAATAAATTAAAGTAAATTAAATTAGAGGATTTTTCAACAGGGTAAATTTTAAAAGTCAACTCATAAACCACAGAAGATGCCACTACTTAGCCTTTTAGTTAATATTGACTAAAGAAAAAAGAAAGCATTTCTGATAATTAGAAGGAATAATTAGGAATCCAACTTGGTTTTTAAAAGTATTTAAATATATATTTTATAGGATGAATTAACAAAAAATACAGATTCACTGTACTAAAAGAAAGGTTAGGTATTTCTGCCTTGGGTACAGTCAAGATTAAGATAGGGCAGAAACAGATGTTACATAATGTAAAAACACCTTGAATCAAGATGTTATCAAAAGCTTGATTCTTTCTGTGATAAAAGCCTGTTGATAACACAGAGACAGTGACACGCCTCTAACAAAGTCAAACACCTTTCTGTCACTTAACAAGGTCATAGCCTCCTGAAAGGATTGTGTATGTACACATATATGCAGGCAAAAAGCAAAGTATTCAAAAATTCACCATTTTAAACAATCTGCAGTATTCTGTAGCCCTAATGAAGTAGCTAATTATCAACGGTACTTCCCTAATACAGAGAATATATGCTTTTAAATTTATGCAAAACATCTACACTACTCAAAACAGAGAATTCCAGAATCTCTGAAAGATATGCACACCTCTAAAACACCCATCTCAGCCTGTATCACATTCATAATATGTTTGTCCTGGAAGACTTCTAAAAATTATTTTAAAGCAGCTTTACCTCAGATCCTAATGCTGATGCTGTAAGTTCACTCACAATACTAGCAAGCAACCCACAGGTATTAGAAACCAGATGTGAAGAGAAAAGTTCATTTTCTCTTCTCAGGCTGTTCCGTACTGGTAAAACAACAATGACCAACATCTTTTCCAGCACTTCCCGAAAGCTTGTCATCCCTGAAACATTTTCTTCACTCTGCAGTATGAACAAAAACAATGATAAATGACATGGTTATTAAAAAAACCAAAACACAAACTTTCACATATTATAAGTTTTAGGTAATTGAAGTATCTGTGACTTCATAAAGGTAAGTAAAGTCTAGAAGGTGGAAAAAAAAATTAAAATTCTCACAGCTATCACAGTATGTATTCCTTTGTCAAAAGAATTGATTAATGTCCCTAATTTCCTGAATGAGGTGGTGACAAGTTTTTATTGCATTGGAAAGATGCCATATACAGGTGTCCTTCCCAGGAGAGGTCTCTTTTTTATCTACTATATAGCCATAAAACCTGAGGGCTTTAAAAGCATACATTAAAACACAGTGGATATATAGCCACCTTGAAACTGTTAATATAATTTTCTTCTGCAGTGTCTAAAAAAGAAACTTGGAAGTTTTATTGTTTTGGTGTTAGCAAAAAGAATCTTCTATGCAAAGAAGTAAGACAAAACCAGTGGTGAGACAATTATAAAAGTAGTTGTTCTTTGCTGAATGAAAACTATGAAATAAATCTAAGTTTAGGCATCTATTGTGTCTTCTGCCTAGCAGTGACATTCACTGTTACTTTTAACAGTTACCCATGCTGAAAATAATTTTCAATAAGAAAAATAAAATCAGCTCTACTGATGAAAATCCAAGGTTTATTTTTCTCACCCAACTTTGTCTCCCAAGAAAATATCCAAGTAGTGAACAAATATGGAAGTCAAACAGGCAAAGCAAACCTGTACACAACACTTTTCTATCTTTTACAGTTAGGAGGCTGCAGTATCCAAGGCACAAATATTATACTTGCATTTAATAGTGCCTGGTGGTATTTTCCTTCATTAATTTGTACAGGTGCTTTACAAGTCCATGAAAGCTTTTTAGCACAATAATGGCCTACAGGAGTATATGGCACAGCTTAACTGTGTATTTTATGAAGAGCAGAAAACTTCTGACTGTATCTTTTGCTCTAAACTTCTGGTAATGGTAGACTTTACAACTATCATTTATTTACTTTTCTTGCATAATTCATCATTTTGTATTATCTTACCCCTGTTGTCTTCCAAACTGAAGAATACTATTTAGTAGTCCCATTTCCCTGACTATTATCTTAACCCTTCTCATTCCTGTAAATCAATTCTAAAATAACAGAACTGCAGCAATACAGCATTAAAGAGCCCTTGATCAGGAAACTGTTTAATAACCTTTGCTAGAACAGTATGAACCGGGATTCCTTTATTGATCCCTTTAAAAACTTCAGTTTGGGACATGACTTTTTATTACTACAGTTGTATTGATGCTTCTTCAAAACACCTAATCTATTTACATGCTCCTCGTTGTGATCACATGAAAAAGCTAAAAATCCTTTGCAGAAAACACTATGCAACAGAATACTACTCCAAAGGATATTTCCTCCAATTTGATGTTCCAAGATAAGAACCATTCTGCTTAGACATTCTCCAAAGAAGAAACAGTTGGAATATTTCAGACAAAAAGTCGAAAATTGTAAATAGTAAGTTTCTGAACTCAGACTTTTAGAAAGAAAACACTTAGGCAAATTCATGTACATCTTTATCAAGCAAAAACTTGCAGGTAGGTAACTGCTTTTTGTTGCAAAGTAAAATGAATCATTAAATTTTTAGAATACATCCTAACCTGACTCAGCTTTTCCATGTGTGCAACCAGAAGAGGAAAGCGATGGGCCAGAGCAGAGTCGTTCTCCGTGCTGACTTGTTTAACCATGGAGCGCAGCAAGGCCTCTCCATCGTAAGCGATGGGAAAGATGGAGGTCAGCTTCACTGACGTGTGGCACAGAGCAGACATGACAGCAGCAAGGAGTCGGCTACTGGAGGTCTTGAAGTTTGCTTCCTGGATATCCTTAGCACATAAAAAGAAATTAACAGAATGGCACCACTGCACTGAAACAACAGAGAAACTACTTTTGAAAGGAACTTTCCAGCTTTATTGTAATTAATAAAAATAATTTAGAGAAAGCTTTCTATGAATTTTACATTGCCTTCTCTCATAAGCTTGAATTTAGACCTTCAAAACTGGAGTAATTAAAATATCTCAGGTGGCATGTTTTAAAATAACAAAGCCATCTAATAATACTTTTGAAATGATTGTTTCCTTTAAAGACAAGGATTTCTTATAATTAACAATTATAATTAAACAACTTTAAATACGAATAATGCATTAAAGAACAGATTCTTCCTTGAAATTGTACATGCTAAATGAGTTTTCATGCAAAGCAGCAAACTATTTACATCTCACCATAAGCAATGCAAGCAACCAACTACACTGTTTCATGAGGGATGCTCATTCACAGTAAGCAAAAGAAGAAAGTTGTTGATTATAAAACAGTATTTTCAGCTGCTTCTCATGTACTTGGCTGGATCAGAGCACTGTTATAATGCTTAACAGAGGAATTACTCTAGTATTAGTGATAAAAAATACCACATGGATGCTCTTAGGCAACATGCAGCAAGAGTAAGCACACAACTCTGAAAAAGCAGGGGTTGACAGTTACCAGCATCACAAATTTTCATCACTGACCCTCAGAAAATCTTAAAAGCTAAAGAAGATGAAGCTCCTAGGCTCTTATTGAACTACATTTAAAGAACACCCCAAACAAACAAAACCAGAAACAAATCCAATATCCAGTCATAAAAAAAAAAATCCAAAACACAACAGAACTCAAGTTGCAAATCAGGATAAATGCAAAAAATTAGTAACAGTTTTAAGTATTACTGGGCTTCAATTTGAGCAAAAGGGCAAGCTAAGCTGTAGTATTTACTTGTGCCATTTTAATGTACCTGGTCCAAACAGTTCAGCAAGTCACAAAGACATGCCCACTGGAGAGCTGGTGTTGGATAGAATGAATGGAAGCAAGCTGTGAATGTATTATGGCATTCCTGAAGAACAGCTTCTAACAGACTGAGAGGCTGACTGAGATATCCTTGTGGATCATTGTCCAACTTCACCATGCAATGGTCAACTCCTTCAGATAAAATTTTTCTCAGCAAGGTCCTAGTTTTTCCAATGCAATCTGCTAGTTTGCTGGTTTCTTCTACAACTGCCTTAGCTGTAGCTAGAAGATTACACAAACAGAAGCATTAAATGTACAATAATGAACCATTTTCATGTTAAAATGCACATTTTACATGCAAATAGAAAAACGGGGAATTTAGCAACATTGTTGAATCTACATTCAGAGAAGTTAGTTCCAAAAGTAAAACAGTGAAAGGGTGTTAAACTCTATTAAAGAAACTTGAGTATTAAAAACTCCCACTTTTCTGATCTTTTATAATTTATACTGCATTTTAATGAGCATTGTTAAAGTACAAACAAGAAAACAACATACAATATTTCAAATTCACTGTGCTCACCACCCCAGCAAACACTATGTTCAGAAATGAGAAAAAAGAAGATACAAATAGACTAAAAACAACTCAACTAACAAGTCAAACAGGAAATTAACTTTAAAATACACAGGCTACAGTGTAAACATGTGGTACTAGGATATTTCATTATGCAGACAATTGAAAATTTCCTACTCCTGACAGCAAGTCTTTTAATTACTCCAATAAAACCATCTGTGTGAGCAAATCTATTTTATATCATATCCTCCATGAACACTTAGATCAAACCATAAATTCCCTGTAGATTATTTACTAATAAATATGAAACAAGAGAACTGAGAGGAATACCTGATATTGGATATATTTCACAGGTGTAGACCCTCAGCAATCTCAGGCAGCAAGTGCCCACAAAACGCAACCTTTCTAAATCCAGAAGAGTAGCAGTGTATTGGAAACCTTTCAGCCCACGAAGTTCTTCAACTCCCAGCACTAGTGTTGTCCAACTCCAGTGAAGAATGCTCAGTAAAGATTCAAAGCATTCCTATTTCCAGGTATGAAGGATACCAAAGACATATTTAGTGTTAAAAAGCAAGAAATTACTGTGTTGCATCAGTATTAGACAAAAGGCAAATAGCATCTGTATCTATGTTCATTATGAAAACACATTTATGTCTATACACATCTACCATGCAAAAAATAAGCCCTAATTTGTTTGAGAATAAAAAAAAAAACACTGAGAATGCAGGGGACACTTCACTGTAATACCACGATAAAATCTACCAGTTATTTAAGAATTAGCAAATATATTCACCTGTAATGGAGATTTTTCAGTAAACTTTACTTGCTTTATCTATAGAAGAGTGCAACAACAACTTTTGACATAATACATTCTTGTCATAAAGTATTATCAGGCCTGTCTTCACTTGGTTTTTAAACAGTTATGATTTGCAGGACCATAGCCACTATATGACATTCATAGTACTTGAAAGCTAAACAGAAACTTATGATCACAAAAAATTTGAGGATTTAAAAAGTTTTGTTTCTACCATTATTATTATATGCGGTCAATAATTTAATGAAGTTGTACCTCAGAGAGCAAAACAAAAGTATTTGGTGTTGAACACCAAAATCAAATCTATAGAAAAAGTAAAAAAATAAAATATTCTATCAGTGTACCTAACTTCTGCTTGAGAAAGCAAGCAAAAAAGCATTGTTGTTTCCACATATACATCTTTCAGTTTCCTAACTGTGTATGAACTTGCAGGAAACACAGAAGATTCTTGATAGTACTCACCACTGAGACAGTTCTGGCAAAAGATCTCTTCAAAATATGTACAGGTTCACTAGTTTGCTGTTTTCCTTTGGATGCACTGCCATCACTTGTTGGCAACCTGGAAGAATAATTTCAGAAATTGAAATCTCCAGGTTTTACTTTTAGTAGAGTTAACATAACTTCCTCCAGTTTCCTCATCATTCTAGACCAGTAACCAGGTATGTCGAATTCTGCTCAACTGGCAGTACTGTGACAACTGACAGTAAGGTTGAGATTTAATCACATACAATTGTTACAAGTATCTACTTGTCTATCTACTTGTAGCTACTATTTCCTCAGAGGACATCAAACTAGAAATGTTATTCCTTAAAAGAACACTGGTTTTGTGAAGGGAAAAATATATGTGGAGGTTAAAAATACAGACAGCATCTATCACTGCAGCACCTCCTCTTTTGTGCCACTCATTGGTCTTCAGAGGCCTCAAGGCTTGTTTGCCTTTTGGCTACAGCCATCTCTCCATAGATATCAATTAAATTATGAATTTGTCGTGCCAGGACTACATATACATCAAAATGAAACCTTCACCTGGAGGGAGAGGGCATCTATGGACAGAATGCTTAATGGCAGAAGTGAGCTGTTCTGTGAAGGAACTTTGAAAAGGACATGCTTAGAAGGGACACAGTAAGAGAACTGCGATGAAAGAATTCTAAGTTTCAGAATCAGCATGGAGGCAGGGGGAATTATATACACACAAAATATAAAAATTATATCATGTACATATCTGAGGAAATCTGTAAAATATACTATCAACACAGCAAAAGAGATCCTGGTTATTAAAACATGTAACATTTATCATGGCAATGATAATTTTATGGTAACTTATTGTAAAGAATAGTTCTTTGTTTCATTCACTGTCTGTTCAAGAGTACACAACTCCTAAACTGAGGCCAACCAAATAGAACACTACCCAACTAGCAAAAAATATTATTCATGTTATACGAAATCATGAGGTTCTATGGATGTAAATGAAAATCTCAAGACTCATGCAGGATGACTGCAAAAAAAATAGCAAGGAAGTAAATGTGGGTATAATTTCTTTACTTTTCTTAAAGACACTAAGTTTTCCCCACATTTTTCAGACACTGATTTCCTTTGCTTAATACAATACTATTTTAATGAAATACAGTTATAATGAATTTAATATTTCTACTTAAAAAAACATGTCAGTAAATTGTTCCAGAGGTTAAAGTATTACCTGTATAGTAATTGTGGAATCTGCCCTGCATTCACATCTGTACCATTATTTGATTTCTTGGAACTTTTAAACTGAAATACAACACTGAAAGAGAAATATCCCAGTTATTATTCAAGTCTTATTAGATCTCTTCCTTTTCCAATTAAAAATATAGAAAAAAAATATACCCATCATCTGTTGTAATAGAGGCTTGTCCATGAGATCCACAATCACTGCTAGGTCCTGACACTCTTGCCCAGGCTACGTACCACCAGCCAGCTTGCAGGAGTACTGGCTCATCAAACATCATTGCATATTTCTCTCTGGGAGAAGTAAATTTTGGAAAATGTTAGATGTGAATTATTTTTTATATTAACTTTTAACAAATTATACCCTAATCATAAAAGAAAGTGAGAAGTAATGGTATTAAGTTATAGCTATTGATATTCAAAGCCCAAAAGTTTTTAATCCAAAAATACTGTACTAATTAAAAAATAATAATTCAGGAGGATGCCTAAGTCACGCTTGATCTTGCGAAACAATCATAACAATGCCAAACACAATAAGAAGACATTAAGTGAAATTAACACACATAAATCCAATTATATTTAATATATAATACTGCAAGCAAAGTATTAATTATAAAATACTATATAATATTGATTCCAGAAAATAGTTGTAAATTACAAGAAGTTATATATAAATTCTTAGTAATTACAGTAAGTATTAAAGAAATTAATAAATGATATATTTAGGGGATTGATATGTAAGATTTAAACCTGAAAGAATTAATAATGTATAATTTGAAATTTAAATTACTTCATTACAGGGAATGAAAAAGCAGCTACAACATGGCTAACCCCAACCATATTCACAAAAGAGCTGCTGCAATATTTTGTCTTGTGGTCTCAACACAGGAAGATGGGATTTGATTTGGATTTATACGTGAGCAAGAATTTGAATATTATTCTTCTTTTAATTTAAATACTGTAACGGTTTGGGGACATATTTGGTGTTTTACTATTTCCCTACACACTTCAAAAGTGTTTTACATCACTTGCTACAAAATTCTAATGATGTAGATTATCTCTGTTGATACTTAATAATACTGCAACATGTACAGGGAAGTAAAAATAAAGATCAAGAAGCAGGTGTAAGTAGGTAAGCTAAACATCTTACCTGGCAGCACAATCATATGCTAAGACATCTGTCTCAGCAAGGAGGTCTCCATCTGTTTCATGATCTCCCCCATCTGGACCCAATTCAAACAACTGGTGAATTAAGAAAAAAGGTAAAATTATGTCTTAGGTGTTAGAAACTTCATAATACCACCTTTTCTTGTCTGGCATTCTCGAAATCACATACTACTCTTCCTTCCCAAAAATAACTACTACTTAATATCACTGATAGGCAAAACCCCATTTGGAAGTCAGGCATTAACTGTTTAGTAATAGCAATTGACACTGATCTCCCAGCCTTATGTCCAGATATATTTATAAGTGGAGAAACTCCCTAAATCTTGTGAACAAGACAAAAGCAGAGCATCTTAAAAAGGCAAAGTTGGGCAGACGTTGATGGTTTTCCATCACTGACTGAAATGTACTATATAAACATAAGATATACTCAGCTTCTCAGCTTGACAGTTTAGCAGAGACAGTCAATAGTATTATAAACAGTTGATGACTGGGACAAAACATGATACCTAAGAGAACTTTGTTTTCTTACTTAAAAATATTTTCTACGGTTTGATGATTTTGAAAAAGGACCACAATACATGTCTATTACTTCTCTTGCAAACACCCATTTAATACACAGCTTATTTCTGGCAGGACTGGAAAATCTTATCTTGGCTATAAGCTAATCCTAAACAAACTGAAAATATAGTATTAGATTATCACAACGTTATTACCGCTAGCACTTAAAAGGCATGAGTAAGGTTAAATTTCTTGGCTATACTTGGTTATTTGCAATTCTCAGTCATTATCGTAAACTAGAATAAAGTGCAACTGCTTATTTTGGTTCTCCTGTTGACTTATGCAAATGTTACTGGCTAAGCATGTGTCATCCATTTCCCTAGAGCAAACCTCACTACCTATTCATCTGAAAATAGAGGAAGAAAATTCAGTAATGCACTAAATGACAAGTAACAACAATAACATGTTCTGAATATACAAATACAAACATTTAATAGAAACGTCAGATATAACAACTTCTTTTACCAAAATCCTTTTTAAATATAGGAGCAGAGAACACTTACCCAAAACCAGAGCTCTGACACCACAGTGTGTGTTTCTGTGAGGTCTATTTATCCAAAGCCAGATTTATTTATTTTAAAATAATCAGCACACATGTTCGACCTGTAATCATGCCTACATCTGGCAGTTAATTGCATTTGGTGCCATTTTCTCTTAGTTGAAGAATCCCAGCCCAGAAGCTATCCAGACAGCAGTCTGAGAAAGAAGTGGCAGGGAAAGTGAAAAGCAATGGCTTCTGATAAGGACTCTTTTCCTGCTTTTGAGAACAGCTCATCATGTATCACATACGATGTGATTTTAACCTGAAGTCCACAACACCAATTTTCTGCTGGTGGACCTTGGAGCTTTGTATAAATAGATCACAGAACCATTCAAACCACTAAAATATCTGCCCAAGATATCTCTAAGGTGGCCGAGTATTTAGTGAAGGTAAGAATGGGCCAATTCATGAAAGTAAGGATGGTAATTCTCAGCTCTCTGCTTCATCCACTGTGCCTGCATAATGCTATCCACATATAGTAAAATATTCAACAAGAAATAAAACTAATCATGGTTTTACATAGCCCTACTGAAGTTGTGATTTTGAGATGTTATATTGTTTAAAACAAAACTAAAACTCCTACCTTTATTTTAGCAGTGTATTCACCTCTACCACCAAAGAGACCAAGACCACCTAGCAATATATCCGTATCAGCACAGAAACGGATGGCTTCTACTGAGTGGGCTGAATAACCCCAGCCTCCTCCATGACCTGCAGAAAAAAACCCCAACAAAAAATATAATTAATCTTAGTCTGTTGTTCTGCAAGCTGATCAGCTTGTCTATAAAATTTTAGTATGTACGTACTTTCAAATCTGTTAACAACACTGTAGTCTTCTTTAGAGTAAACTTTCATTACTGCTTGAGTCTCTTCTTCTGTATTTGCAACACCCATTTTTAAGTCCTGCATAGCAGCCAAAGTATCAAGGCAACCTAAAAGAAAGCAAAACCAAAAATAACCCAAGTTCTCTCACTGTTGATTATAAGCATTGAAATGGAAAAGAATACTAGTTAAGAAAATCAAAGCAATCAAAGCTAAACCACACTTTAGCTTCTGTTAGGGGTTAGGTTTCTTTTTTTAGGTTTCTTTTGTTCCTTTTTACTTATATAATTTTTTCCCATAAATTGCTAGGAAACACTAACAACTGGGTACTTAAGAAAAACAAAGTAAGTGGCCAAGCTCAGTGGAGGAGGGCATCTGGTGGCACTTCTTTTATCTTCTCTTGGAGGCACAGAGATAACATGAGAATTGGGCAGGTAAAGAACGGGGGCTGGCTGCTGGCTCTTTCTCTCGGGCTTTGGAGGAGGAAGGTCGGAGCTGCTGCTTGGGAAAGGGAATTACACTGCTGCTGCCAGAGCCCAGCCCAGAGCTGCTGCTTCTGCCATGGGGTGAATCTTTGCTCGTGAGAATAGCTACTGAACTGGGACCTTATTATCACCCACCTCACTAAGAGAGGGACCTATCACCCTCTGCTGGGGTGCCCGGGATCCTGACCTCACCCGTCCCTGCCCTGCTGGGAGCCTCTGCCGCTTCTTCAGCACCGCTTTGAGTTTTTTTCACTGCACTGTAGCCCCACACCCCCTGCCTTTCTGAGACATGCTGCTGTCCCAGCTTGCTGCTTCCAAGAGTCCCGCAGGGGCACCAGGATCAACTCCCCCTGGGGGTTCGTGGAGCAAAGCCTCTCTCCCATCCCTTCCCGTCTGGGCCCGGCCGCCATCCCCCCGTGCTGCCCGAGCCCTGCCCACAGCGCCCCCTGCCGGCGCGGGGAATCACCGCCCCCGCCCTGCCCGGGGAGCGGCAGCGCCCCCTGCTGGCCGTGCCCGGAACTGCACCAAGGGAACGCCCGCGGCACAGAGGGGTCCCTGGGCTCCTGCTCGGGTTGGTGTTAATGCTGCAGTTGTTGCTGTTCATTTGCTTTATTGTACATAGTAGTAAAGAACTGTTATTACTATTCTCATATCTTTGCTTGAGAGCGCCTTAATTTCAAAATCATAGTACTTTGGAGGGAGCGGGTTTACATTCTCCATTCCAAGGGAGACTCCTGTCTTCTTTGGCAGACATGTCCGTCAAACCAAGACAGCTATCAAGTAGCTTTATACTTTTGATTAGGTAAAGGGTCATTGCTGCAGAATCTCAAGGCTTGCTACTGAACATAAACTTCATTTATTGTCCAGAATAAGAAACAAATGTGATTAAACCTACTTCGCAACTTTTCCAATGGCAAATAAATTGCCAGTAACAATTTTTTCCTTTTTATACTTAAAATATTACCCAAAAAGAGTTGAAGTAGGAACTGAATTATGAGCAGATTTCGAAGTCTTCACAAAAGGTGTTTGGTTTCATTCACATAAGTACCTAACACACCTTACTTTGACACAGACACAAAAAAGTACCATTGAAATTGAAAGTTATCACATCTCTAACACACAATGAAGTGAGCAGGTCAAGGAACAGATAACTTATAACCAGTGGACAAGCAAGTTTAAAATAACTTCCAAAGCTGTGCTTTGAAGTACTGGGTATATTGCATATGTCTAGTTTATAGATGAACACAGTGCGCCTCAGTTTTGCAGTTTTAGACCAGAAAAAAGCTACAAAAGGAAGTAATATTTCTTTTAGTGATTCAGTGTACAAAACCGCTAAGATTATATTTTAATTTTATATACTGCATTTACTTTAAAATAAAAATAACTTACAGAAGATCACTTTTTCATGTCTGAGGTATTTTGGGGTTTTTTTTGAGATTCCAGGTTAAGAGTACTGACTTTATTCTGCAGGCTTTCCAATAAGATCATCTAGGAATATCTCTTACTTCATTATGTAGGCATCTAACAACAAGTTTCACCAGAACTCTAATGTCATTAAGATGTCAGAAGATAACTTTTATGATTTGGTTGATGTAGTTAAGAGTAATGGTGAAAGACTGCAAAGTAAAATTTTAACTGAAAAAAGTCAGGAAGCTTTTACACATAAAGTTATGTTACTTTATTTCACCTAAGGTTCTGACTCATTAACTATAAATGTATACCTAGAATATGCAAAGCTGCATGAGATCTGGTGGTTAAAGCTTTGGAACCTGTTGGCAGAGCAAGCTCTGGACTCAAAATACTACACCGGGATTGCATATCTGGAGCTGAGGGAAGCCTGGAATCGGCGACTACTGCATTGTAACTCCACAGCTCCCTTGCATTCGGGCGAAACCTAGAGCAAGAAGAAACAGAATGAACAAAATCTTTCATTTACTGAAAAAATACAAAACCTAACCAACAACTAAATTTTTAAGGTATTTAATGCAAAATGTAGATCTGTTGGTATAAACTCTTGAAACTGAGCATAACTATCGCAAATACACGAAAACTTTACTAGCTTAACACTCCAGCAAACGAAAAGATACAAAAACATTATTATACTTTTAGTCAAACACTCATGGGTTTAGAAATTTCAGAAAATGTTAAGACATTTTTCAAAGCTAATAAATATTAAAACAGTATTATCTAATAAGAAGTATGAAGTAACTAGCAAAGTACTAAATAGAATGGCAGATGTGCTCAAAAATTTTAAAGGTGGCCAAGTGAAAGTAAGAGGCTTACCTTCAAAGGAAAAAAAAATCTTGAGCAATCCAATGTATTTTGTTTGGGCTTTTTAAAATGGTAACATTGTCTCATGAGTTTTTAAGGGACTATAAAAAAGGGCAGCATAAACAAGGGAATACAAATACTTTCTGTAATATAGATTAACACATAGAAAAAGAAAATGAAATCTTTTAAACCACTATGTAAAAGGAAGAAACAGTAAGAAGACATAAGTCTATGGGAGTGTTCTGAAGAAGCACAAAAGGAACTTTTACTTGGTACACTTTTAAAAATCTAATGGAGAAAGATATAGTTTTAACTAAAAATATTAAAGGGCACCATATGTATTCAGGATTTTACAAGTTAGCAGTGTTCAAATTTATACACACGTGACATTCCACGGCCACTTGAATTTCACTAAGAGATTAAGTCACAAAGCTTTGAAGAAATGTTTAAGCTGCACATCATCACAATGCTGCCTCTGTACAAGAAACTGAATCTATCATTTAAATAGGCATGAAGTAAGATGCCCAGAAACAATAAAATACCTATTATTTAACTACTAATAGGTATATTTATTAACATGTCTCTTCTTCAGACTGTTTCAGTATTTTCTATTGAACAAGAATGGGAAACAACAGAGAAATAAATCTGCAGTCTCAAAAATCCACTCTTCAGTTAAGTATTTAAGCTCTAGATTTAGTTCTACAGTCCCCAAAATACTGCAAGACGGTAAAATACCTCAATTCATGTTCATCCATAATATCTAACATGTGACTCTGTATACTTGCTCAAGTTGAATAAGCATTTTATTGTCTTAAAGTTGAGTATCATCACCTTGCCTCCCCTGAAACTGGCTCTGCTTCCATGGCCATTGGTAACTGGTTTACTTCACAAATTGTGTCTTTCAGAGGATTTAAATATGCTGAAAACACAGAACTCTAAGGGATGTGGGTGCTACTCTTATTTCTAATCTCCACATAATTTAAATAAGAACTGAACCAGTCAGATTCAAACAATCCTGCAGATGTGCAAAATGCAGAACTACAACCATCCAGCTTCCTATGTCATACAGAAATGTGCCTGGTGAACACATGCTTCAATGTTAGTTGGCTGTTAAGTTCTTGAATCTCAGTTTTGGATGAAGACATTCAAAGTAGGATGCAAGTAGCTTTTAAAGAAAAGATCCTATGAGATACCATCTTTTCCAGATGAATGCTGGCTAGGTGGTTCCCTGCATCACTCTAACTTGTTTTGTCTTCAAACAATTTAAACATGACCAAGCTCTTGAACTCAGATGGAAGTTCAGATTTCTCTCCAAATGTTAGCCAACGTAGCTTTTAAATTGTTATAGAAGAATTAGATGTCATGATTCTGTGTTGGAATAAAGGCTTATTATCTGCACTTGCTCAAAGACTACATTCCAAAGACTGAAATAAATACAATTGGTCTGAGTGTCTATACCATCTAAATAAGCACCTTTATTTTGACCTCCAAAATGTCAGAACTGAAAAGAACACCATTGCTCCACCCCTCCTCTAGAGGTCTTAACCACTAAGCTAGACAGAAGAACAACAATTCAAGACACACACATATAGCAGCTGAATATGGCAAGGAAGCGATTCACTCAAGTAGATGGAGAAAAGGGAATAAAGAGAGTAAAGAAACAGAACAGATGTGAATCCCCAAAATATTATGAGACTGGAATGAGAATGATGCAAAAAATAAAAAAAAGTTTAAAAATACAGGCAAGACAACATGTTTGTTTTGGGCTTACTTGAACAAACCATCCAAAAAACGTGAAAAATCTTTATGGAAGACTAAAAATTGTTTTTAATTTACAGGAAAAATAAGTACAATCAAATCTCCAGCCTTGTAAATATTTTGAAAAGGATTTCTATATTACTGTTTTAATAGCTGTAATCCACACTTGCCTCCAAATAACATCATAGACAGGATCCAGACACACACCAGAACCTTGAAGGTCTTCCTGCTCAGAATCATTGAATGTTTTGCAACTGCCATCTACTTTATTTATCAGAAGACATTTAAAAGGAGGCGGTTCTGATATTGAAGCTGGTACCAAACCTAGATCAGGGAGCAAAAAGAGCAAACAAACATGAAGACTCCACTCATTAATGCTTCATGCTTAGAAAATGCCATGTAATACAGTAGGGAAGAACAGATTTACTGGTATAAGAAAAGAAACCAGTAGTAAGATTTAAATGCAAGTGAAAGTTAGATTTTTACATTATTACTTTTAATGAAAACCATCTTTCTAAAGAAAGGATTGTCATATGCAGTAAAACTAGAAGGCCAAAGTATTTTCATTCTCTCCATCCATGTTGACTTGTTGGTCTATTGCTAACACAACCAAACTCGCTTTCTTGTCCAGTATGTCTATAAGCCTTTAAAATAATGTAGGAGTTCTTGCCTATTATATGCCTGCTTGCAAATATCTCTGATGTAGCAAGCACATGAGAATTAATGAGAGCTTCGTCGATCCGGAGAAAAGTCTGGTCTCCACTCGCTCCAATCCATGTAGCTTTGCGCCCATATTTGGAGCCTATGTTAGGCATAGGTGCTGGTTTTGCATTCCAGTAGGGCATATCCAGAATTGGTCTGCCAAGCTGACCTTTCTGTAGAAAGAATCCAAGAATCAGTGACAGTAACAGTTAGTCTCAAAGACGGATAAATTACTTCAGTAGTTCTATCACACGAAATTGGTAAGCCGGAAGAGAATTTACCACAAAACTACCTTCAAAATGCAATGGTTGCTCCAAGTGAAGCGTTACATATTTAACTACCAGGAATGAGTTAGTGACAGATATACTCCTCCCTTTTCAGTTAGGTTTCTGAGTAAAGTTTTTGTTAAATACAACTCAAACTCTCCATGATGGATAACCCTCGTCTCCACCTTCAGAATCAAATATAAAAGCTTTATTTTCCTACAGTGTTCAATATCTGATTAATGTCAGTGCTAAACAAGGAACAGATTCATAAGAAAAAATATCAGATATATTCAGATACAGTCCAAGTTCCATTCAAATCTTAACTTATACAGACTGAGTTTTACAGAGCAAATACCTCTTAAAAGTACCTAGAAATCAATTAGCACATCAAACTTGAGCTAAAAAAAGCATAAAGTGCCTCAGCCAGCACTTTTGCACATGTTCATTAACACTTATCTGGAGATCTAGGGCCTTACCTCTATGTACAAGTATTTACTGAGACAACAGGTCTTATACCACACCTAAGTATGTACAAAGAACTGCTGCCAGAAACCTGCTCACACTTCATCTTCCTCCCTCAAGCACAGAAAATGCATTGCATGCCAATGAAGTTAAAATTATTAGAAAAAAGAAAAATGTATATACAGCAAATGTGTTCTGTTCAACACGTTACTCATCTTTCTTTCTTCATAACAATATATGTAAACCTAGTGAAGACATTTTCAAGTTACATGCTTTGTTTTGATTTTCTCTTGACCTTATGAAGCTTTCAGCAAACTTTCCAGTAATACAGTATTAAAACCAAGACACATAAATCAAGTGAACTAAATATGGCCTGAACTTATTTTTCCTTTTAGAGAAAGGGCAAAACCCGCTGTCAACTGACAAGCTTTTATACCCTATTTCTGAGAGCAAACTTGGTTTTTCAGAGCCCAAGTTTCAGTGCAAGACAACAAAGCTCTTGCTTAAAGTTAGAAAACAACAAAATATTACTCACTTTTAATTCAGGTATGACTTTCTACTTCCAAAATTTCAGTCTTCACTTTTAAATTTTTTTTTTGCAAGAATATTTCAAAAGTTGAAATTTCTCTTCTGTTGTGTTTAGCAGTATGTAGTTTTTGAAGAATGTAAAAAATATCTCAATACCTATGTTCTAGCTTTTGCAAAAAAGACCCCAATAAAAATATCAGAGAGAACATGCAAACAACAAATAATTCTGCAGAGATCACTATGAGGGGCATCCTCTCAAACACAAGGAGACACAGAAGGGACAATGTTTAAATGCTTGTTCCGTGAATATAAGGATGGATTACACATGGACATGGGAAAATAGACACCATGTGGATATGAATGAAGACTACTGGAGTTGTGCTGTGTTATACTAAGCTGTGTTATACTCCTTCCCTCAAGCATATGCAGAACTTCAGCAACTCACTGCTGTTTCTATGGAGGAAACCAGGACACATTTTTCTATTGAATGGAGGAGACAGGTAATAGAGTAGGCAACATTTACTTAGAACCAAGCTTGAAACAGTAAGAGTTTGAGAAAACTTGTGTGCCTTTTTACACTGTTTTAAATCACCATCTTCATTAAAATGTAAAAAATACCCAAAAAAACCCCAAGAATTACTGGCATTGTGTTTTTCTAACCAGAACAGTATTAAAGGCTACATTTTAAAACATAATAGGCACTGAAGACATGGAGAAGTCATGCACAGTTCCATAAGAGCAAGTATAAGCAGTCTTGAAAGGTCTCTGAGCAACACATTAAGTACTAGCTTATTCCCATAAGCAAATAACATTTCCTTACTGAGAAACTTCCAAATGTGAAAACCTGGCCATCCATTAAGAGAATAGCTGTGTGGTTGCTCCCAGCAGTAACTTGTGTACTAGGACCTGGTAATGCTTGCACCAAAGTAGGACATCCCCTATATAAAAATAAATTAATTCTATATCAATACATGGTCATGCAGAATTTAAAATATACATTAGTATTTTAAGTATTTCAAGCACTGTAAAATATATTCACTAGATTCACATACTATAGAAAATTAGAGCTAAGAAACACCTTACACATTAAACTAACAGAGGTTTGAAAGACTGCACCAGATAGTTATGTTTATGTTCTTCTGTTACAGGGAAACAGATCAGGAACCCTCTCTTCACTTAAACTCAGAAATTAGCATAGAATAGGAATTATTAATTTAATATATAATTCTAGAATTACAGTTGTGTAGATACAATAACATGTATTTTTGTATGAATACAAATTATATTGCAATGAAATGTAGCAGTAAAATATGTTCTGAGATAATGATGTTTCTACATAAAATATAGTAGTATGTTTATTACTTAAGCACTGAACCCTCAGAAGCAATCGAAGCATTATATGGCTGATACTCTAATAGTTACCAGAAGCGATGTTGCTATAGCACTCAAGATCACTGTCTGGGGAATTATAAAAGAAATAAATGTCTACTCCTCTCCATCAGCTCCTCTCCCATCAACCTCAGACTCAGTAAGGAATAGACCTCTCCAAACTATTTTCCAAAGAGATATGAAAAGGTCTAATCCTTTTGTCACCCAAATATTGACACACATAAGAAAATAAAACTTTCTATTTCAGTAAAAAAGAAGGGGAAAAAAATGACAGGGTGTTCAAGATGCAAAGAAAGAAAACTTGAACTGATGACTTGGAATAGAAAGAGCACAAAAGACAAAAAGTATGAGACACTAATATTTTTATTTCAATCCCAACAAAGAGAACAGAAACCTACAAGACTTTGAATCCTGTAGTGAACGTCCACCTAGAAAGATTGTGAACTTGAAAAAGTTATTCCCACATAGTTTTATGTTTGCAAGCTGGACTCAGAGTTATACAGAGGATGACAGCACTATGTGAACTTACTTTCAAACAGAGCCTTTCAAAAGTAGGGCAACCTAAAATAGGAACAGGTTGTTTTACACTGGAATAAAAAAAGGCCAGCTCATAGATACCCAGTGATTGTTTAGCAGCTGATGTGCTAAAAGATGGTTCATCTCAAAGTTCTGATTTTGGCTAAATTGCAGTTAAAATAGAAGTCAAGAAGGTATGAGGAAGGTGAAGCACCATGTTCAGCAGAAAAAGGGTAGATGGGAAGATGTGAACATATGAAAATGTGGAACAGAGGAATGCAGCATGAAGACTGGTTGATGACATGAAGAAGGATGAACACAGGTATACAGAAGAATTCTTTGGTGGTAAATGTAGCTTTCAGTGGATGATTAGTGGATATGGAGAGACTGAAGGGCATAATAAAATTAAGTAGAGGATGTACATGACACTCAAATTTCGGCACTTTTCTTGGTCTATAGGCACATGGATTTGGATACCACTATTATCATACACAGACACAGAGCAAAGTTTATTTAGAAGCACCAATGATGAAATTTTACAAAAACCCGAAACTTTACATTTGTCTCTCATTAACTTCAAGGAAGCTCAAAAAAGCATCAAAACATAAATAAAATATAACTAGTAACTAATCCAAAAGCACTTCTATTAAGAGGAAGTATTTTTATCAAAAGGCTTTTCTTCCTCTCCCTCAAAATTATGACAGTTGCAGGCATGGAATGAATGTATCAATCACATGCTTATATTAAAAAAAAAGTAGTAACTATTTCCTCTTTTTAATGCTTAAAAACTGCTATAATCACCATAACTATTTATTTTCTTGTTTTTTGAATTGAATCTATCAGCAATGTTATATGAATGCTGTGTTTGATAGTCTCTCGGCAACAGCAGAACAAAATCAAGTAAGTCCCTAATGCAGAGAGATGAAATACTTTACCCTCTTTAATAGCTTTTTCATTAAGATCACCCAGCTTTTGGAATGGCCAACTACAGTCTACCAGTTCATTTAGAAATGAACAGAAAAGAAATTTAAGATACTTAACTACATCATAAAATAAACATGAATTGCAAAAAAACTAGTTTTCACTTCATAAAAGGAAGAGGGATTTCAAAAAATATAGTAAGCCAGTTTGACTAGTGCACATGGAATTTAAAACCTGTGATACTATTGAGTATTTCCTTATCCCTCTGAAATTTAACATAGGAAAGCTCAGAATAGACACTGAAGAGTCTGAGAAACTCTGGGCAAAGTTTTAACAAGCAAAGTTTCTCCATCTGAATCAAAGAAAACAAGGAGTATTCTTCTGGGATGGCATGGAAAGACATGCTGGTGTTAAAGTCACAGAATGTTTGGTTAATCACAAAAGACCGGTTTCAGCTATAGAGAAAGTAACCAGAGAGTCCTTGGGGGAAAGTAACAATTACTGAATAATTGAGCAGATGGACAGCATCAGCAAACTCAGGATCCTGAAGAAGGTCCAGGTGCATTCTGGCTGTCCACATGGAAACCCTCTTTCATCCCAAAGGGTAAGCATTTCTGAGAGCAGTTGTAGTCTTCGAAAATTCATCACGCATGACCTGTTCAAACAATCGCTGTCCATGGTACTTACACAGCCAACAGCTGCCTGCCAGGTCCCAAAACATGTCACTTGGGGCAGCTGACCATGGTGCTGTAAACATGGTTCACCGGGAGCTATTACTGTGTAGTGGGTAAGAGAAAACCAGTAGCAATTTCTGTCCATTGCAAGCACAGTTGGACAACTTCATTGCAGAGAAAAGGGAGATTTTTATATTTTAGAAGTGACTTTATTTTGGTGAAAAGTTGTAAATATGACCTACACTCCACTACTGGAGTAAAATAATCAGAAAATATACCCAGAAATATGGTCCTAACAAACAGAGATGATTAACACCCTTTTCTTGCTGGAGTTTAATTAATAGAATACAGTCTCTAGTCTTTATCTTCAGGTGGAACATAGCTGACCATCTGTGGAAGGTCTGATCAGTTTTGGTTCATATTACTGCTAGACCTTTGGAAGCAAAATCATATCAAGACTGTATCACTTCAGTCATTTCATTTCTGGAGCTTGATTGTCAGGTCATGTACTTGCTACTGGGGTGCTGAAGTCAAGAGATTTAAAAAAAAAATGCAGACAAATTTTGAATAGTAACAGAAAGATCCTGGAGTTTTATCTTCCAGCTTCTTGAGAGAAGCATCAGCACAAACAGGCCTTTGCTTACCTGAGCACAATACATGCTATTTTTCACCAAGACTAGATACTGCAAAGCATTTCTTGCTTCCACTGAGTTTCTATTTACCAGCATCTAATTTGAGAATATAAGCACAAACTGACAAATTTTTCATGTAGTGAATAGCTCATAAACATCTGCCACTGTGGATGTTACAACAAAAAGCCTACACAGGCTAATTTAATGGTTCCAGCTTACTGATGGGGCTTGTAATCTACCTCATTCCTACTGAAGTAGAGGAACAATTTGTCATGTTTACAATATTCTAATAGAGGAGTCCAGAATCCCCTTAATTACGGAGAAAGTCATGTCTGAACAGGTATTTAGAATTCAAAATACTTGAGCATTTTCAAGACTTGCAAAAAATATTGTCTCTAAAAAAAATATTGTCTACTAAATCTTTACACTACAAGACAAAAGTCTCTGAGAAGATGCCTAAACATTACTTTTTTTTCTCTCCTCTCTCTCTTCTCTCTCTCTCTCTCCCAGAAATACAGTAGAGTATCAGTTCCTGGATTCAGAAGATGATGCTCTTCCTGAGGTCAATACAGGCAATGTGACACACTGCATGACTAACATACCACTGACCTGGCAGGAGCTGGCCATCTGAGCACCACTGCGTCCCAACTGAGGTGGAACTCTGCATAAGGATTCCCTGTTTCCTTCTCTGAATCCCTTACTGTGAGGACAGAGGAGAGATCTCTACTTAAAGCTGGAAAAAGAAGTACATCAATGAAGAAATTATAATTTGAATGATGGTGCTAAATAGCAATATAGTACTATAGCCAGTTCTCATGCATAGGACATACTCCAAATTTCTTCAAGGCTTTTTTCAGACACTTTCTAGGGTCTGATGTAGAATGATAGAAAGGTCTTGCCAAGTCACTTGCACCTCCTCAGCTTCTACTTCTGGTCAAGCACTGTCCTTCAGCATAAGATTTTTCATATTCTCCTTTAGGATCTCACTTGGAACTACTATTGGTCTTCATCCAGTTTCTATCTAAATAAGCAACAGATGTAGGGCTTACCACCTGAAATACTGAAAAATACAGCAGACAGCTCTGAAGCCTTCTGAAAAGCCACATGATTTCATCAAAGTTGGAAATAGGTGACTAAGTTACCAGTATAAATGTCACTGCTGTGTGTACCTCTTCAGTCTTTAAGACAGGAAACTGGCCTTATTCTAACAGCAACTTGAGTTGCTAGTTTAAGCCAATGTCCCTTGGAACAAATACCCAAGAAATTCCAGGAAGGAAAAAAAATACTTGTCTGTGATATGACTCTATCACAGACAGAAATCCAGACTGTATTCACCAGTCTAATGCAAACTGAGTAGGGGTAACAGTTCAGAGACTACTATCAGGCATAGCAGCCAATACAAGGCAATATTTCCAGTATACTTTATTTCTTCCCTCTTCCCCTTTGGCTTAGTGAATCCAATGCAAGTTTTAAGATGATGAAGATTTCTTCAGGAACTTGACAAAAGAAAGGGTTTTGAAGTCTCCAAAGAGATTAGGAGGATAGATGTTCAGTAATTTTCACCTGACTGCTACAAGAGACATGAGAGAACTGAAGACAGGTCATGGATGTTCTGCTCTGTATGCATGCCTTTTATGTAAGGAAACTGAGTATTACTCTACATACATGAAGTCTAAAAGATTCCTACCATAGAAATCCCCATCATGCGCATTATATGGCATATATACGTGTCTAAAGACCTAAATCACATTTCCTTTTATGGCAGGATAATGGTTTTTTACTTACTTTAATGAATATATGAGACTCTAAGCATGAGATCCTAAGGGTGAGATTGAGCTTCACATTAAAGAGATCTATATTTAATTATCTATGTTCTCACTGTAGTCAATGGAAATCAAGTTTACAGAGCTACTAAGCACACCTAAAACATGTAAGCAGTGGCTGCTTAGTCAAATACATCTCCATGCTCTGTTGACTTTTCTATTTCCACTGACCACAGTGAAAGCAGACATCACTCTTCTGCCAACACCCAAAAGAAGTGACTACAAAATGCAGCTGAGACCAAAGCTTATGGACTTCATTTGGGAGATTACTGATGAGCAAAAAATGGTATCATAACTGAACTGAGATTGGTCAGAACACAGTGCTAGTAACACCAAGGTTGCACGCTGGATCCCCATACAGGCCATTCACTTAAAGAGTTGGACACAATGATCCTTGTGACTCCCTGCCAACTCAGAATATTCTGTGATTCTGTGAATATTCTATGAACTTTTATCAATGATTAAACAGGAACAGATTTATCTAGGTTTATAGTATCATATTATTTCAATTATTGCACATGTAGTATTTTACAGAAATAATGAAATCCTAATGAGACTTCAATGTAATTCTCATATATGTAGGGAAAATTAAAGAGACAGAAGTATTTCAAACTATTATCAAAGCAATGCTAATAGCTACGCACAGAAGCTTTCATGCATTAAATAAATCACTTATACAGTACAAGAGTACTGTTATTGTACCAATATTCAGGGGGTTATGGGGAGTAAGTGCAGAACAAGAGCTTTTCAACTTTATTTGGTCTATATTTGAATTTTCACACTTGCTAGCTACAAAGAACCAGAAATGTAGCCATTTCTTATGCAGCAGTACAGTAATACGCAATCATGTCCTTTGATTACCAGCTTACCTGGAATTAACATCACCATGTCCAAGTTGACCATGCTGCCCATATCCAAATGTGTAAACATCACCATTCTCCATCAAAACCACTGAAAAACAACAGAATATTTTTCTGACATACACACATGACATGGCACTGCACCAGTGCCGGTTACCTGTCTGTGTAGCAATTAATGATTCCCAAGGGATCCAGACCAGATTCCACAACCCAAAAGAACTAGCACCTCTATGCATGAGTAGGGCTCTGCCTAAAACATGCAGATGTTTTAAACTGACTCCAAAATTGCTTACAAGCTCTGATGTAACTCAGCATATGATACTTACAGTCCTTTTCACTGCTGAAGGACACTGAGTTGCCCTTCATTGCTGGAATCAGGGAGGTGATGTGAGGATTTGGGTGGTGAGCTTACTTTAGCTTGTAATAAAATGGCATAAAATATGTCAGGGAAGGTTTAGGCTGGATTTTAGGAAAAGGTTTTTCACTTAGAGGGTAGCTGGACACCATAATAAGCTCCACAGAGAAGCAGTCACAGAAGCCTGACAGAGTTCAGGAAGTGTTTGGACAACACTCTCAGGCACATGGTGTGATTCTTCGAGATGGTCCTGTGTAGAGCCAGGACTTAGACTTGATGATCTTTGTGGGTGCCTTTGAACTGAAGATATTCCATATTTCTATGACTGTGTAGTAGCAACAAAATGACCCTGCCATGTTTTCAACTTCTACCACTCCTGCATACATCCGTATCAAAAACTGAACACAAAGCAGTGAAGAAACATATGACAACCTTAAAAAAAACCAACTCTATTATAATTAACACTGATTTATTTGTTTTTACCTGAATGGTGAAATCCACAACTGACTTGTACAGCTCGCAGTTCACAGTCAAAGCGAACAGCCCCTGGTGGATACGTTGTGATTTTGCTGGCATCCTTCTCACCTCTTTCTCCACTTCCATCTATTAACAAAACTTACAGTTATATCCTATGCATTCTAATAAAGTTATATTAGAAGAATGACTAGAATAAGGATAGTAAATAACTCCTCACTCCACCACTCGTAAGGTAGGAAAGAACTCATAGAGTAGCAAAAGTGCTCAAAACACAGCATCAAAGCAGATGTGGGAAATGACAAAAACTCTATTTTTAAACAATGTTCTATAAAGGTACACATTGGAAAACGTCCTCTAAAGCAGAAACTTCCCAAAGAGCAGACAAAAAGAACAAGCTGAGCAGAAAATTCAAAGTTCAGAAGTTTTGCTTAAAAGCCATCACTTTCATTCTTCAGTAAGGTAGCATTAGTAAGTAGGCAACACTGTAGTTAAACTCAACATGCATAGCCTAGTCTACCTTTTCCAATTACTACTCTTTAAGGAGTTTACTTGACTCCAACTCAGCCACAGAGCCCCTGTTTTAAGCAGCTGACAATTACTTACACAGCTCATTTGTAACAATGCAGACAACTCACCAAGAGCATGTCTGTTTCCTGTCTGCTTCCATGCATTTTTAGACAACATTTCTGTGATTTCCTTTAGTAAGCATGTATGTGTGTATTACTGGTTCCTGAAGTGCATTATTGGTTCCTGAAGTAAAAACTGCCTCCAAAACTGTCCAAAACATTGGATAAAAGCACTGAAGTTCAATGTGTTACTCCTAAATGTCTTGCAAGCTACCATCTTCTCCAGAAATCAGAATGTTTCCATCATCTATTAAACTTTAGCCACTCTCTATCTAGCATGGAGAAATGACAGAAATGCATGAAGCGGTAAATAACTGCACATAGAAGACTGCACATTCTCTCTGTGATAAGGCTGAGTACTGCTCTTTTAACAAAACTGATACAAGGAAACAACTGCTGCTCATAGAATTCAAGGTATTGTTAATTAAGATCAATATTTAGAATTACTACATGTTTTCCTGAATAATCATCAGTGGAAGTCCGCACTTCAAGACTTCATTATTCCCTCTGTGAAGCACAGCAATTACAGACTTACAACATTTTTTTAATATAACTCTGCTTTTATATATATTGCTCAAAAATTTTATTGCAGAGAAACTGCTGATACAGTAAATTCATTTCACGCTTTTATTACATGTCAGTTTTAAAAAATCTTACTGTTCTAAGAATAAAGCTATTTTCTAGTCATGAGTTTATTACGTGAAATTACATGAATCCACATGTAGGTCACATCTGTAACGAACAGTGTGTAAAGGTACTAATGGTTTTGAAGAATTTGGTTTAAAAGCATAGGTAAAGCATCCCTTTGAAACATGCACTACGTGCTGGATATGTGTGAAATGGAGAAGTGGTTAAAAAAACCTCTCTCAGAAGTGCCATGGGATTTTGAGGTTGTGTACTACCAGACTACAAATTAGAAGAAATTACTCTGAAGATCTGTGTGTAGCTTTTTTTTTAATAACAAAAGCAAATATAAAGAGGCAGAATCATAATTTAACAACAACAATCCACTAAAAATTAGTTTTCCTCTTAGTCCTGTAATTCTGCTTTAAGCAGCTCACAGTATTTTATGAGTTTTCCTACTTCTCAAATACAGTACTTTTTATGCTTACTTTTGCATTAAATGTTATGTGCCAAAGTAATCAGGAGGTAGTTCTAGCAGCTGATATTGCCAACAGAATTATTTACTGAGCAAGCAGTCTGCTAATTACTTCCAATTTCATACAAGTTTTTCAGACAAGAGCAGAAAAACAGTTGATTATTCTGGAAGTCTACCTGTGGCCCCTGTCTCCCCTCCTCCCTCAGAACACTGCTGAGTAATGAAAAATATGAGCTCTCCCACTGTGCAAATGCATTTGAATAATTATCTGTCAGAAATACACATGTCCAGTAAGAATGTGTCATGGTTGCCTGCACCTCCAGTGAAACACTCTGAGCATACAGCAGCCACGCACTTATGCAGTCACATTAGCAAAATGTAACAGTTGGTGTCTTCTGGTCGTGTCACAGCAGTGTAAAGAGGCACATATGCATTTTATGCCTCAAGTACCTTCATAGGAAACAAGTTTTGCAATGACTTATCTGAGAAATAAATTTATTTTAAAGGATAAAGATTTACAAAGTTGGCATTTTCAATTTCCAAAGCTAACTCTTCAAAGGCTCTAAGAATGCAGGAACAGAAGCAAGAGTCTTTCATACATATCTTACTTTGTTCAAGTGTGAAGATTTTTAATTGAAAATGGAATTCCTCTTCTTTGTATGGTTAGTAACAGTCTCAAGAGTTTGGAATTGTTTGGATCTTCAAAACTTGTAAGCGCTTGATAATTTATGTGTGGTTAAGTAAAAACCCTTGCAACTAAAACAGCTAGTCTTGTTTAGGAAAATAAAAAGTCTTCTGACCAAAATATACAAAGCCAAATAGGATATCATTACTTACTTTTAGAGCAATACTTCTGGTAAAATACACTGTTTATCTGTTACTTCATTATATGGCCAATACATATCATATTTTTCCAGCAGCACTGGCTTAGAGAACTTATACTTAGAGATAAGGTTGCAAAGAGCCATCCCCTTCCCTTCCATTACTTTCAAACATTCAAAGTTTGTTTTTTTTTGAGATGTGGGTCAAAGGTGGATGCTGAAAGCTTACTTGCACATTTCAAGGAACAACTGTAACTAGGAAGACACACTTAGCTTTTCTTCAAACAACTGTGCATTTTTTAATTTCATTAGAAGAAATATCAAAATAACTGTTCCTAAAAGGGAAGCATAAAAAGACTACTGAAGCAGAGACTCTTCTTGTTGGATGCATGGAACCTTTAAGCAGAGCAAGTCAGTACCTCCAGTGTTTTCTGGCTGAAGTACCACTGAACAGACACTTTGACTCCATCTCTGAGAGAGAAGAAAGCCTCAAGGAAAAGCTGTGCAGTACTTCCTGCTGTCAACACTGAGGGGTGTGCTCCATGAACAACTTCACAAGCATGGGTTTTCATCTCTGATATCTCAAAGTTGGGGAAGCAGAAAGAAAGAGAACCCCAAATACAACCAACCAATCCCTACTACCACTCCATTTTCCGCAGAACAATTCTTAACTCCTAAAGAAAATTTTCTCCTCCATTAAACGTGCTTAGAAGTTCAATTGGCTGATACTGCTGCCACAAAAATCCCTACCTTCCAGGAACAAAGGAAAAGCCCATTCAGTCCAAATAGCAAGTGAAGTAATAAGCTGCAAAAGAGACTTCTTCTGGCAAAAAAATCCAAACCCAGCATCATTACAGAAAGATATGGTGGACCCTTGCTTGGCCCAGAAGAAAGGAAAAGCATTTTGTTAGTGTTCTTCAGCAGTAAGGGTGGCAATACTCCGTTTCTCACTAACCATCCATCTTTGGAGGAGAGAAAAAGCACTTCTAAAGATGTTAAATACCCCACAGATGAAAAGTGTTAATGGAATATGACTGTCTATTAAAAATTCTCACATTAACTATCTCTTCAGACCACATCACATGCCAACAAATCTTGGTTCTGTTCAGCAGCAATTACCCAAATAAAGCATATTGGTCAAGTGACTGGTTGGTCTCTGTGATGTCCAACACTCACATGGTGTTCTGAATGCCATAATTTACAGACTTTATACAAAACATGACTTTAATTACTCAACCTGTGCCTGCAACTTCTTGGCTGTCTACCCCAGGCTTCAGCTGAAATATCTGCAACCAGTTTTACTGCTACAGTGCAGGAAGAAAAGGAGTATACTCTGGTTGTGAAAATCATCCATCCTATGAGGGCAGCACAAAAAGTATTTTTAGAGGTTGCTATAGAACTTACTTGAGCTTATAGGTGAAATATGATATGCAGAGTCCCAAGTGCGTAACATGGACAATAAAGTGATAATAAACTCACATTCTAATTATAAACTCAGTCTTAGATGTAGGTTTTTCATTGTCAGCTGTTTCACTCCAATGAGTGCTTCAAACTACTCTGCCCTTCACATGGTATTTTAGCTAAAAAGTTAAAAAGCAAATTCCAAGTAAGTTTTCTTGAACTTTCTTGAATCTGGTAATTTTGTCTTAGTACTTGCAAAATGGCTGACCTATATTGTGTTCCATCCACACAGGTTCGGAATCATCTAGTCTTGGCCCTTTTGAGGGTATTTGGTTTATATTCCTTAGCACATTTACCACAACTTCCAAATACAGGAAAAAGGTGGCATTCAAACTGCCGAATCTTAGCTGACTGAAGAAGCTTACTTTGTTTTTTATTTCTACTCAGAGTGCATTTCTACAGTTGAGAAAATTTTACAGATTTTTATTAATCCTTTTTACTCAGATTCTCACTTATGAGACTCCACAGGGATTGGAGATGTAGACTGGAAACTCACTACCTCATTAAAGAATAAGGATGAAGCACAGACTAATTTTTCTTCTTAGTGCCAAACGACTTCATGAATACCAAAAATGTTGTATCTAATCCTCTCTATTAGTAATTGTGAAAGACACAGAAGACACAGATCAGGAAAAATATGCTTAATTATGCAGTTTTTTGCAGTAGCAAGGATCTGGATACAGACCCTATAAACATGAAAAGAGTATATGACAATGGGGAGATTTTTGAAAAACCAGCTGTTTCAATGAAGCTGAAGGAGTTTTCAACTGGACAACCAATAGTGGAATTCCACAAGTGACAGACAGGTAGATTATTATGAAAAAAGTCTTTACTCTGAAGGTGATAAAACACTGCAACAGGTTGCCCAGAGATACTGAGGATGCCCCACCCCTCTAAGTGTTCTAGGCCAGGCTGGATGGGGCTTTGAGCAACCTGATCTAGTGGAAGGTGTCCCTGTCCATATTAGGGGGTTGGGACAGGATGATCTTTAAGGTCCCTTCCAACCCAAACCATTCCATGACTCCATGGTTAGTCAATATGTACAACTACATATCAAATACACTTTATATATTAAACCATAATTGTCTGAAGAAGTCCTGAGGAAGCTGTCCACATTCAAATTTAAAGATCATTATCAAGAGAAGTTCTGCAGCTGCAAGCAGAGAATTTGCAACAGGTAGATACCAGCAAGTTTAGTACCGGCCTTATCAATACTACCAACTGAACTAAATGTTCCTTGCCTTGAAGGTTTGGTTGGTATGAAGAAGACTACTATAGCAGAAACATCTGAAGAAAGAAAGACAATTTGGAAAGGATCATGTTCAAAAATAAAAGAACTTGCTGCTTTTGATGTGATATGTCCTTTTATCTCTGCTCTACTATTGCTTTTACATTATTCCTCAAGAAGAGAGGCATGATTTCTAAGGTAAGAAATATACACAATCTTTTTCACAATTCCCACCTTGCCTGTTACTTGGGTAACAACTCACTTCACCACTTTTCCTTTTTCCCTTTGAATCTCTTTAAGAAGTTAAGGGGTATTTCTAGTTCCTAGTGGCATTTATGGCTGTCTTTTGAAAGGCAGTCTTCTGAGGCAGAGAAAGGTCTAAAAGTTTACTTGAAAACCTCATTATCTGTTTACCATCAAAGAACTAAAATAAACTGAGTATTTCCTTCCATATAACCTTCCTTAAAGAAAAAGAAATGTTCAGTTCTACAGAGCATATCTGACAAAAGTCTTCCAGCACAACACAGACCTTTAACACTGCTCTTAATTCTTACGGCTCCAAGAGGCAATATAAACCTCAAGCTGACAGTAATGAATACACCTCTTGTGAGATATTTGATCTGAAATGAGTTACAACTAACACATGCCAAAAAAGCACAGATGTAGGCAGAACAAGCATACTCCTTTATGCACTTGCCTGTGGAGTCAAGGCTTCACAGTACAACAGCAGCATCCAGCTCAAGAATAACTGCCATCACTAAATTGTCACTCATGTAACAACACTTAGATTCAGTAGGCTCTCTTTCAGCATGCAATCTCTCCAGTGAGATTATGATAGGTTATTCTACTAAATCCATCAAGACTTAAAGCTCAGACAATATACCTTCCAAAAAGACTGAATGTTAGGCAGATTCAAAGTATTCAAAGATTTTGCTTACATTTCCATAAAATAAACTTAAGATGATTTCACAATCCAGCATGTTCATAACACTGTAAGTCTATCACCCCCACACACCGGGTCTTTATCCCATAAGGCCTCAAACTGACATACAGTTTGTTGGCATACATGCTAAACACAATCAGTAGCTTCCAGTAATTCAGCTGAAATGCCATACTAACTCTTTTAATATTTAGCTATTCTTTAGAAAACAGTTGAAGCATTCTGGGTTCACAATTTTTAGGAGCTTCCTACTTACTTTGATCAGGACCATAACCTCCATTTTACATATCTGTCTTCTATATATAAATAACATATGTACAGACACATCAATACACAGATACATACAAACTACAAGAGAGACAGCTCACCTTCAGTAAGTTCAGTTAGTAATACACTACCTCTAAGAAACATGTAAGTCATTTATATCTGGACAAATAGCACACTTAGAAATTGAAGATATAATGAATTGGCTTGCCAGACATACAAAAATGTCAGAAACATCAAGACACCTCCATACCTGTACTCTATATAAAACATTTAATTCAAGAATATTGCAGAGAAAAACCTGTATTTTGATTTGCATTCTCCCCATTCAAAGTTAGCAAAAAGTAATGTTTACATTATTTCAAATATTTCAATATTTCACTCCTAAAAAGGACTTGTTGAAAGATAACATACCTTATGAAAATATTTATGCCAGAATTAACAAGCCTGGAACTGATATGTTTAAGTAAACACCCCAAATACACAACACAAAGGATAAAAAAATACAGATGCAGTGCAACAGTCTTGAGTCGCTCTAACACGTAAAGCTTCTTATAGTAAAAATAAAGAACCTCAAGAATGAGACAGTAAAAAAGAGAGAAGACACACAGAAACACAGCACATATTTCATTAAAAAAGGGAAAAGAAAAACAAAGATGATGCAGAGTAATGAACATTAACACTTCTAAAGAAAGGTCAACATTTAAATGCATTTTCTTTCTCCTCAGGTAACAAGATACTAACAGGAAGAAAGGCAGAACTCATTTTGTGCAGTTCTCTGAAAAGACAGATGCAGCATCTGGAAGAAGTGACTGGGAGGCTGGGCTTATTTCCACCCTAGTCAATAAGGAAGACGAAATACCTTTGTGCTTGTCCCGTTTATGCTTTAGCGGTGCTGGAGAGAGTCTGATTCTGGCTAGAGCCTGTTCTCGATGGTTCATAAAAATAGGACCAGGAATTACAAGGGGGCCTGAGGAGAAACATTTTGCACATGCATAGGAAAGCTCACAAAATGGAAACAATGTGTTAAACAAAATTCAAATTAAAAGCAATGAAAAAACAAAAATAATGATAATTATAATCTTGTCTTCTTGAATTCAAAAGACCTTAAAATACAAGAAAATTGCCATTTCTTGATAACTTATGCAAAAAAACAAGAAATATCCCATAGTGATAGTTTTACCTGAATTTCCAAGTATGCACCTGTACTGCAAGCAATGGAAATATAACATATGCACCCTAGAGTAAAATTTGATAGAAAATACCCATTTTTGTCTTTAAAAGATAAAAAGAATAATTATCACGCCTCAAATCCTACAATATAACATTCAAAATACTGATTTGGAACAAGATCACAATATAAATGCTAAATTTAAAAATCACCACCATAAACTGGTTTGCAATTATTATATTTAAGATGCAGAGTTATAGCTTTCAAAGAAAAAGTTCCATGTTTCATGAAGAAAGTTATTCCAATCATATGACTCTTATCTACTTAGTAATTTTGAAATCCTTTTATTTTAAAAATATTTTTCAATCTATTTAAAGGTCTTCTCTAAAGAGAAGATTTGATTTAAAGAAAGTAATGATACATGTATTTAAATTTTTTTCCAGATTGCTTTTACTTTTTACAAATCTAGACTTAGGCAGTGAGGTACTATGCTTAATAGAGGCTGAGTATAAGCAGGTAATGGGCAAGGAATTTGTTTCTTAAATCTGTATTTCTCCTGTTTTATAAGTTAAGCATGTCACCAAGACTTTTTTTAGACACTTTCTGCCCTTTCAGAAGTCTCACAGTCAACAAAAATCATGAATCAGGACGAAATAATTCTGCCAAGTGACACTCAGTTTCACAGGTTCCCAAATCCAGCCCTACCATGAACAGTGAAAAAAAGCCCCCAAATCAGGCTGTTGTATTATAAACCACTTATGCAGAACTTTGAATGCAAATATTCCTCCTTCTTCTGCAATTTCATTGATACTCTCATTCCTTGGCTGAGCTTAATTATGAAGACCATGTAGGTTAACTTTTCATAAATGCCCACTGCCTCAGGTCTTCTGCTATCAACTTTATACCTTCACTAATATTAAACAGCATGGATAGACATTTAAGCAGAAATTAGGCCAAATCTATGTAGCTTTAGAACCTTCAGACAAAGAAACTTTCTTCATACAGAGAAGCTCCCAAATTTGAGCATTCACTTAAAAAGCAAAATGAAAAATGTTTTAAAAATACACTACTGTCTAGCTTACACGTTCATAATGTGTTAGATAATATAATGGCACAAAACTTCCTCAGTCATGATTGTTTCTGCACACAGAATAGAATTTTTATTTTTCATACTGTATTTATTAGGACTTTCTTTATTCCAGAACAGATCCTCTTGCTAATTCAGAGCTCCTTCTCTTAATCAAGGATCATCGTTTGTTTTTGTTTTACCTTCAACTTGCAGATTCTTCCTTCAATTGTCTTGCTATTGTGTTCCCCATTTTCAATCTCCTCTGAATTGGAACTTCCACTTAATATATACATTTTGTAAACATTACTTTCTGTCAAACCACTTGCTGTGTTTAATATTCTACTTTCCAGAGTTTTGACTTACACAAAAAAAATCACACCACATTTTGCTTCTTACTGAGTTGGAGGGGATACAGTGAGGAGTACCCTGAGGCACACCAGGAAAATGCAAGAAGGGGAAGAAACGAATGACAAGCAGATTATGAAAGCTAAAAATGTCTGAAGGACAAATGACACAGAAGAAAGGTGAATGAAGAACATGATAACATAAGGCAAAAGTAGAGGAACTTACTGAAAAGTTTCTAATGAAATTAAAATCTGAAGAAATAAAGAATGGACAGGACAACATGACAGAAGTGAAACTCAGATTAGCAAAGCTGCAAAAAGAGATGCAAGGACTGCAAAGAGTGTGGATTGAAGAGTGTCGATCTAAAATATTTGTGGGTGACTAAATGATCCCTAGATAACTTAGGCAAACATTCTGAAGTTCTAAAAAATGCTTGCACAACAAACAGTGCAGGGAAGGAGCTACAGCCCTGAAGGCAGCCTTTGGCATTTTAGTGCTAAGAGCAAAGAGAAGAGAATTTCAAGAGGACAGAAGGAAGTGAAGTACAGTAGGGTGAGCAAAAGAACTACAGGAGATTTGTAAGACAGATGATGTTTAGTAAGCGTAAGAGGCTGTCAGCTCCAGCATGGTGCTAGCACACAGCTGCCAGTAGTTTCCAAGCTACTCATCTGAAACACAGTCCTAGACAACATGACAATTCTGTGACAATCTAACCTTCTGACCAATGCAGGATTTATCTTTGCTTCTGGATATTCCTATATACTCTACATTTACCATTGTGTAAAGAACTTGAATCCAAAATAAAGTTAAATGCAACAGATTGCCATTTCATAGTAATTTGTACCCAAATCCATGTAACACGTCTTGTTATCTTCTTTGGCTTTTTGTGCAGGCTAAATCTGTAACATGATCATAATGGAATAGGAAACTACAAAAAATGAAATCAAAATCTACATTGTAATGTCTACCTCCCTGGTCACGTTCTGGGCAAGATGCAAAGTACCTCCCTCTCCCTCCAAAATAACACAGGCAACAAAACGCTACAATTCATGGAGATTGTGAATTACTTTCTGCTTACAACTGAGGTTGCCTGTACAAAGGGAGGAAAGTTTAGGTGCCAAGAATACTCTGGTGGAACAATCCAGCCATGCACTAGATACTTCCTCTAGTTTGTTAAAAAATACCTGCAGAGTATTATTTGGAAAATTGTTTCAGAAGCCTCTAAGATAGGTCTGCATGGGAATAAAAATCTATTACTAGTCTCTACTTCAGAAGATCAAGTGACAGAGATAAGCAAAGAGGAGTCACTAGTAGACTACAGAGCTGTTTTAAATCAGTCGCTATATGATGCAAAATGACATTCACTCTCTCCCTTCACAGATTGTTTTTCCATAGCAAAGCTGAGATGCTGAACAGTCCTAGCTGAAATGTCAAGACTAGCTTTCTTTTCTTGGTCCAGACTTCAAAATGGACATTGTTTCGCAGAGAATGCAAGCATAAAAAATATATTTAACCACAGAATATATATAAATATATAACCACAGAAATAATTTCATTTTCTCCAAATAGAATGCATTTATTAAATAATGCAGTGGACTTTAGAAAAATGTATACAATTATTTCATCCTACATGCACTTATGTGCTTTTTTGATTGTATATAACATACTTTGATTTCTTCTAGTACCTCACCCTAAACAAACGCTATTTGGCAAGCTGTGATTATAGGAGACTGAAATCAATTATCTCAAATGCTGGCTTCTGCACTCGTGTACTGAACACAGCAGGCTACATGAAAAAATAGTACATGATGACATAAATACAGAAAAGTAGTATAAATTCTGGTTGCAGAGCGAAGTCCTAGGTTGGATCGTACCCTCTTTGTAAAAACTTATTTTTGGCTTCCTGAAATAGACCAAGCTTGTTTTTTTGTTTGTTTCTTTTTTTGGTGGGGGATGTTTTTATTGTTTTTTTAAGTAATAAAATAGGAACATAAAACCCTAATACAGGAAACTAGTCATCTAATAGGTCAACAGGTTGCAAATTTTGAAGAAAAATATTTCAGAAAATGGAATTGCAGACAAATGCTTCAGTTCTACTAGAAGTAGAAAACATAGTGAGATAATGTCCCACTTATAAAGCCTTAAAGGAAACAAAATGTAATATTCTTATGAGGCAGGGCTAATACTTATGGTGCATGTAAAAAAAACCCTGTATTTTTCAGACTCTGATTAGCAATTTATCAAGGCAAAAATATTCATGGAGAATGTCATGTGCAGGCACTAAGGTTAATTGCAGTTGGCTTCTTTTGTTCAAAACACTGAAAATAAAGACGGGATACATGTCTCTTCCTGTAGTCTAAAAGCAACATTTAAATGGTACAAATCATGTGTGGAAGAAAAATTAAGGCCTTTTAAAGGGGAAAAAGAGATGCACAAACAAACATGCAAGGTAATATGGGAGTAATAAAGTGTGAAATGGAAATAAGTTTTATGATAATCTTAATTTTGACCCTTTCTCTCTTCTGAATAATTGACTTTGTATGTATGTTAAATAAATATGAAAGATGCATTTCCATACATAAATACATAAAATAAATTAAAACAGCAAATATTAACCTGAACTGTTCTCATGGTGTCTACTACAAATCTGACTTATGAAACTATAATATACATATTTTTACTTTAAACATCAGTTTGAGTAACAATAATTAGCGCTTTCAGAAAGCAATCACAGACTCAAGTGCAACAACGTAACTTCACAGAACCATATATGATGGTCATTAGGGGCAAAAACCTACAGCTTTCTCTTGAAAGCATTCTTAAACAGCCATGTGTGAGTTCAATATTGTTTGAAGTGAAAAGGTAGGGGGCTTTGGGTGGTTTCAGTTTGTTTAAGAACATTGAAACAAATATAATCCTGAAAGCATCAAAATAAACATTTAACTAAAACCATAAAAAGAAGCTGCACCATTATTTAATAAGTAATACTGCACTTGTACAGATAGTTTTGCTGTACATTTAGGTATATGTTCAGGAATGAACAGACAAACTGATTCCCAGCTCAGAGTGGCTTGAGCAGATGCTAAACAGATTTATATAATACTTAGCCTACCATGGTAAAACTAATCATTGAATTAACTGAATCAGTTAAACTCCAGAAAAATGAAAAAATGCCCAAATCTAGGCAGCCTCAGATAATATTGTCTCAAAACAGAGCAGCTTGGACTAGAATTAATCAATTTTCTGTGGGTTCTTTGTTGTTGCAAGTAGGGTAAGACTGATGAAAATTAATTTTCCTTTTCTATAAGGGCATCAAAAGCTAAACCTCACTTAATTACACACCAAATCTGCATCTCAGTAACGATCATCCAGAGGTTTCTACATCATAGGCTGAGAAAGAGAGTAGTGAAATACCAATGAAGCATGAGACCATTTATTATCAGTGTATTGAGAACCATTTCTGTATTTTTAGCTTATTAGTAAAATATAATTTAAAAAGCTATTTTAACATTCTCATCACCTTCTGAAAAAAAACAACAGAATTATCTTCAAGTGATGAACTTAAATCTTTGACTATTCCAACTTCTATTACTTCAAATACCAATCTGAAAAAGTCTCATGAACAGCTTTCAAGATTAGCTCTCTCAGAAAATACTTGTCTTAGGTTCATTATATTAATTGTATAATATGGCCCACAGATTTCTGTAATCCATTAAGGCATAATTTAATGACCCCATGAAAAAATTAGTTCCATAGAAAAGGAAAAAAAATTAACCATATTCTGAACATTTTAACATAAAAAACTTCCTTATTGCTACAGAAAACAATGAAGTGCAACTATTTCCATTTGTCTCTTATTAATCTCAACAAGCCCCAAACCAGCCTGAAAAACAAAAAACACTTCACCATAAGGAAAATCAGCTCCTTCACTTCTCACCAGAAGAACAGTGACTGTGAAGAGCTGAGATAATTCAATCAATAATTATGTTGAGATATTACGATTTAGCATAGAAGCTGTGAGGAATACAGCTGGCTTTATTTCTCAGAAGGTCATACATCTTAAAAATGTCAACTCAAAAATGTGGAATTGATTTTGAGCCCTCTTCATCACTTGTCACAGTCACTTGTGAAAAGGGCAAAGAACTGTAATAAATATTAAGGAACTTACAATTTTTTTTAAATAATGGATTATCCCAAACAAACACTTTTTACCCACTATTAACTTAAAGGATCTATTTTTTTTTTTCACTAAAGCTGAATTTCCTTCTTGAATATAGCAACATGAATAACTGATTCAAAACATAAGAATTATTAGCTGGTTACAATTCCATCCAGGCAACTATAGTTTGTGACTCATTTCAAGGTGAAAAACAAAGAAATCTTCAGCAAAAGCACTTAAAATTTCAGAAGTTACTTAGTGAGCTGCTGCTGAGCAGCATGTATACAGGTCCCTAACAACAGTGGCAAGTACTTGGATGATGTGTGAGAAGTGAGTTAATTGCTTGTGACAGTAATATTGAACTAGGTCATTGGTATTGCAGCTATCAACAATTAATTCTAATTAATTCAGAGTTTGTATTTTCAGACAAATGCAAATAAAGATGAGCATTTTCTTGTTCAGCACAAGAGAACACAACTAATCTTGTGAAGGAATTAAATTATTGTCATACCTGCAGACATGACCATCACTTCTCTTAATTCAAGTGGACCCCAAGAACATATTTTTAAATCAGAGGTCACTGTAACAGGACTAAATCTGGAGACTTGCTAAAGAAGCACAAACAATTAAACAACTTAAAAATCAGTATACTTCCACTGCTTGCACTCTTACACCTCTCTCCTAAACTTTAGTCCTATTTCAACACATTTGGTGGGCAAATGGGTGAGAGATTTCTTTGTGATTTTTGGTTTGATTTGCATGACTGTTTTAAGAATAAAATATTCCTGTATTTTTAAAGCTTTCATAGTCCTCTTGTTTACAATACATTCAAATTTTACTGAAAATATTTATATTGAATAAAGGTCACCAATTGTAATTAAAGAGTGTGCAGCAACATTCAGTGACGGGTCCTATTCTTGACTATCATAAACTATGCATGCTTTGTATCTTATAAAAGAACAAAAGACACACACTAACACACTAAATAATCCATATATCAGAATCCTGTCAAACCAAACACCATGTACCTTAAGGAAAGGTCCTAAAGAGCTGGTCTGGCCTTTAACTGATTAAGCAGCATTTTCAGAAAATTGAAAGGCTGAAAGTTTCCTTTAGATCTCTAAACAGCTATTTCATTAACATGGATCTGTTCAGTTACATGCGACCAAATACTAGAAATTCTTGGGAAAACTAAGCAAAAAGTAACCTAAAATCTAGTAGATTATTTAACTGTTCTCATTCTCTCTTATGAAAAGAGTAGCATCGTAAGAGTTGTCAAGAATGGTGCCACTCTTTGCATCAACTCATTAATGAAAAACTGCAGCATCTGGATGGAGAAGCAAAAAGCTCTTTAATCTGGTTATGCAAATCAAGATTGATTATCAAATCAAATATTCATACCTGATTATATTAAAAAAGACCTCTAAGTATTTGTGAAACATTGTTCCCAGCTTTATCACAAGTCATTCTGAACCAAAACAGGAGAGAGACTAATCTCCAACCCTTCCAGACTGGCATAACCACTACCTCCCACAGCCATGGAATTTCAATGCTCTTCAGATAGAGCAATGTAACACAAATGTGTGCAACAAGCTGGCCAACAATATCGTTTTAGCTACAGTCCCTATACAGAATCACAGAATCAGTTAGGCTGGAAAAGACCTTTGAGATCATCCAGTCCAACCTATGATCGAACACCCCCATGTCAACCAGACATAGGACTAAGTGCCACATCCAGTCTTCCCTTAACACCTTCAGGGATGGTGACTCCACCACCTCCCTGGGCAGCCCATTCCAATTCCCAATCATTCTTTCTGTGAAGAACTTCTTCCAAACGTCCAGCCTAAACCTCCCCTAGTGCAGCGTAAGACTGTTCCTCCTGTCCTGTCAGTGGTTGTGTGGGTAAGAGACCAATCCCCACCTGGCTACAACCTCCTTTCTCCCGTACACCTATAAAACAGCCATAACAGTACATTCCTGATACTGTTCAAATGATCTTTTTTTGCTTTTTGAAACAGATGGCATACAGAAGGGATAAGCTGCTCTGGCTCTAATTCTAACCACAGAAATAGAAGCAAATGTAAATTTTTCTTTGCCACTCTTCCTTCTCTTTTAACTGAAATTTACGTCCCAGCTCTGTCATCACTGATGGGCTGAACAGCAGCACCTTTCAATAATGCTTGGGTATTTAATTAGGATTCAAAAAAAAAAAAAAACAACATTTGCCAGCAGCATGCAGCAGCTCTGAAATGACCTAAACAAAGGCTTCCTCTCTTCACTCACAGCTAAAATTAGCCACAAAGATGCAAAGAAAAATAAATATTCCACCCTTTTCCATATGCATAGGCAACTACAAGCTTCTTCTTTCTTGTTGCTCCTTATTTGTGGTTAAAACCAGCAATTTCTTAATGCAAGTGAAATGAAGACACAATTCACATCACACAATTCACTGCACAGTCTAGGAAACAATTCGGATTAACATTTTGTATTCAAGTAAAACCAGTATCTAATTCATAAAAAAAAGAATTAAAGTGGTATTTACTAACACTGCTGGAACTTGAAAAAGCATACATCTCAATAAGTTATTCCTCTTCTCAACACACAATAATCTTAACAACCACATCATCATGCTTTACAAAAATATTACAGTTTACATCAGTCTAAATTTCTCAAATTTAATTTGACAAGACACTGAGGTATTTTAGAACACAAAGAATACTGAAGAGTTCTTAAGGTACATTATTGTTCGTGTGGAAAATCAACAATGAGGTAGATAAAACATGAGAAAATGTTGTTATGCTGCATGTTGTTTTGTTTCTTTAATTCAGTCTGTGTCAATATTCTCATGTTATGCAAAGACAGAAAAGTTCATTTTATAAAAGAAAATTCTGCCTATTATACAACGGAAATGGAATAATTTATTATAGTAACTAGATAATTCATATAACAGGTAAATAGCATGGAACAGGCTTGTAGTCCTTTCTTCATATAAATATGTTTTAGGATCTACATTTGAAAAAAACAACCACTCAACTATGAAACAGCAAAAAAACCCAAACCTGACCTGCAAAAGTGATATAAAATGCTCATTTTCATCATTAAAATTCTGATTCTTATGTCTAGACTTTGACTTTCCACAGTTTTCTAAAAGCATGCTACATAAACTACCTACTTAGGATCTGATTTAGTTTGATCACTGCACAGACTCACAGGAGGAAGACTATTTTCATACTTCGAAAACAGACTCAGAAGTTTCTTAATTTATTCAAGCCCTTTCTCAATAGGTCACTCACCTCTTCCGTCTTCCAATCTATGTCTCCTAATTACACGTTGCCGCTTTTCTTCTTGTCGTAGCTGAAGGTGTTCTTCAATATTAACTCCAGGAACAGGGACAGCTAAAGAGATTAAGAAAATAAAATAAGTGAAATTATCTTTAAAATTGCTATGGTAGCAATAAACCCTAGAAGTAAAGTAAATAAAAACTGAAAAATGAAAACTGAAAACTAGCTGCTTTTTACATGGCCCTGACAATAAACAAAAAGGATTTGAGTAAATTTGGAAGAGTTCTAAGCTTTATCTCCTAATTTTCTGGTTTTCATGAATCTGACAATTCCAACATCACTAAGGAGTACTTAGGCACACATATATATAGATGTACTTCGGCATATACATATATCATGTGTTGTCATGGTTATCTCCATTCTCCCCTAAAAATTTCAGAAAGTATTATTAAACCAAGTCTACAATTGTTTACATTTTTAAAAGGCTTTACATGAATTAGCCATGTTTTAGTTTAAGAATGCTTAAATCCTGATAAAAACATTATAGAAAAAAATTCAGGATATCAAAAAGGACAAGAACAACATTGTAGTATCAACACTAGTATAACTGCACAGGTCACAAAGTGGCACAGGTGACTATAGTAAGGGTAAGCTTAGAACCATTCACTTAACAGAACAATCCCACTTTGCTATATCACCAATAAATAAATCTGGCAGTTAAGCACCATTTTAACAATACTATACTAAAACTGTGTGTAAACAAATTTACTGGGGGGAAAAAAGCGTAGTAAAAATGAGAATTAAAAGTAATTTTGCTAATTTTGTATCACTTACCCAGCAAGAGATCTAAAGGTATCATCTCTTTTACAGCATCAAGGATTCCTCTTTGCCTTGCTTCCTGGCCATCCAGTTCTCTAGCACATGCCTTGCAGCAGCCACACACAGCACAGCCTGACTCACCTGAGCCACAGCCACAGATTCTGCAGCAAACAGAGTTGCTTTATCACTACCTTTTATTTTTGTGCATTATTGATGCCTTTGTAATTAAAACATAGATTATTACTTTGTTCTACCTGTGGACATGCAAGTTTTCCTGAGATAAACAAGACGGACAGTTAGTTTAAATCCTAGCTGCTGTTGCATGATGCCAGGACCATACACTGTGAACTGAATTGACTTCTCAGCATTAACTTTTCTTTATTTAATTCAATGTACACCACATGAGAACAAAGGAAACAAAGAGCACACAAAATGCTGAAGAAACAGTAATGGTGACATAGTGGCCCTCTGCAGTTCAACTAAAAAGTAACAGATAAAAGTAACTTGAACAGCAAGATAAAAAACTTCCATTACAGGATGAAGAAAGGTTATCCTGAGCCAGCAGCTCTGTCAAGAGACAGAAAATATAATTGGTGTTTATATCCAACAGTTTCTAATGAAGAACTACATGCTAAAGTAAAAAAAAAGGTTTTAAAAGTAAACCACCTGCAGCCACAAGCTATTTACAGAAATTTTAAGCCATTTCTGATTTTAAAAGCACATACAACTACATATTTAGCCATAAAATTACTTCAGATGGAAAGTTCACATTCAAGAAGTGTTTTAGCCACCACTGTACCACCCACATTCCCATACATGTGCTTACCCTCCAGGTACTCTATCAGGGCGCCCGCTACTAACACAGCTAGCTCCATAGCCTGTGCAATCTCCACATACAGTGCACACCATACACTGCTCCAGCTTCCATTTATGCATGCCTGGAGGACACATCATGGACTTCTCATCTTTTTCATCCAGTTCCTCTTCCAGGTCTTCATCCATTGCTGTTGCCATGTTCTCAACTCCAAAACCTAATTAAGATATTGAAATAAGAAATATTTGCTTTCTGAGGCCAACAGAGAGGGTTCTGGTTTACCCATAGAGGTAAGGACAGGTTGGACAGGGCTCAGCAACCTGATCTAGTTGAAGATGTCCCTACTCATTTCCAGGAGGCTGCCCTAAACGACCTATAAAAGATCACTTCCTCCTCAAACTATTCTATGCGTCTATGAACAGTGGCTTACTGTTGAAGCTCTGAAGAACACTCACAGATCAGGTTTTAAAAGAAATTACTAGGAATGCCTGATTTGCCTGCTCAGCCAGCACAGTGACTTTTTTGAGATCTCTCTGTGCATGGGCAGGCATGATTTTTTAAATCATGTTGCATGTATTCAAGCTTTAGTGCTGGAATTACATTTTGTAACAAAATGTTCAGCTCTGTTTTCACTTCTGATATTTGCCAGAACACAGAATGAAAAAAAAAAAAAAAATCAAGGTCCCAAACCTTTTCCTCCCTGGCTCATAGAGCCTGTGTCTCGTCCACACTGTCCTTTATTATTTACTCCAAATGTCCAAACTTCTCCATTCTTCATTAACACACAGGTGTGAGCTTTGCCCATGGCTACTTGAGTCACAAAATGGCCTTTCAAATCTGTTACTAAACCTGTAAAACATAAAAACACTTGAGTGACAAATTGCACTTTCTAGCCAAGAAGGAAACTTGATGTAACCAAATTGTTAGCGAATACTGAAAATTTTAAAGTTTACAGCAAGAGAGAAAAACAGATATAAAAAACAAGTGCTAGAATAAAAAGTGAAAGGAGAATTAGGCCTAGGCCACTTGTCCTGCAAAAAATGAAAAGCCAAAAGCAAACCTACAACTGCTGCAAATCACTTGTTTTGAAAAATAATTCTAAAGGACTCATAAAGCCATTGGAGCTTGTTTCATTAATATTTTACTTACACTGTTGGTGTACAGGATCCCCTGCTACCTCTTATGAGCAGAGAATCACAAAAGGACTAGCATCCAGCAGCCTTCATTCGTAACAAAATACATCTTATTTCTGTGTCTTTTTTCCGGTGTGGCTGCCTTGTATCAGATTAATAAAAGTGAATTTTTTTCTTCTCTTTAGTGGAAGAATGAATTTGGATATTTTTCACCACTAACGCTAAATTCTTTTACAGAACTTTCAGAAACTGCCTTCTACCCTTCTGTTGTATTTGTCTGAATCAAAACAATGTCAGAAATATGCTAGGAAAGTAAGAAACACACATACAACATTTTCATGGGCTAAAAACCTCCATACTTATTTCAATTACTTCAGTTGAAAAAGAATTTAAAAGACCAATATTAACTTACTTGTACTATCAGAGTAAATGGCATCTTTTCCAAACATGTAGAGTTCTCCATCTTTGGAAATTACAGAACTGCTTCCATTATTGCACGCTGTAGATATGACAATCTTTCCTTCCATTTTAATAATTTTTTTAGGCTTATATGGTTTTGATTGCCGTCTGCTTTTAGCTTTAAATGAAGAAATAAAATACAAGCAAATCTTCAAAAAAAAACCCCAAACCATTACAGGCATAATCATTAGTTTTCATACCACCAATGAAAAACACCCAAACAACTAACTATATGTACAATCTCCTGGCCTAATTTTAATTGGATTATCTAGCTCCTCTCAAAAAACTCAATGCAAACAAAGACATTATTAGAGATCAGTATCTTTTAGAAATGATTCTTCAAGTATTTCAAAACATTTTAATTATTCTCATTAATCTACCACATCATCATCTGTCATCTGTTTCCTAAAGTGAAGTATTTAATTTAATATTACAGCAGACCACAGCTTCAGGGCACTTAAAGCCATCTTTAATTGTCTTAATAAGTCTATTTCAACCTATACACATACAACTACAGAAATCAAGACTAGGAAATGCGTTAATTTTGTATTGATGAGGCATTTGTTGGTCTGAAGATAAAATTAATCTGCCTTCTTTAATGTCTGAAGAATCCTGCTTGATCAAGCCCAGAATATCTGCTTCTACAAGTTCTCATCAATACACCTCTCCCCCAAACCTGCAAAACATCGATTTCCAAAGCTCAATAAAACAACAGCAAAGAGGCAAAAAGTTTGGCTCCACATTTTGAAGACCCAGGCAGACAGGATGGCTTCTTGACCAAATTTATGACTGTCTTTTTTTGGGACAACTCTAAAATAGTACTTCCACCACACAACTCAAACTGTGGTAAAACACAGATCGGATACTGTAGCTAGGAGAGGTTTTGGCACTGGTTGTCAGGACTTGCGGCCAGCATAATTTCCAGTACAAATGGCATGCTTACATGTTCCTGCTGAACATGAAAATGCTGAAACTCTTCTTTTCAAATTAAAAACTTTTTATGAGGCTTTTACCAACCACTGGTCAAGCAAGCAATGATACATACTTGATTCACCATCCTCTCCTTTACTAGCAGAACCTGTGAAGAATATGCTTCCATCCTCAGCAACAAGTAAGGCATGTGAGCCGTCATGTCCAACAGAAAACTGAATAATCTTTGGAGATTTTGTGATTGGGAGTTCAACCCATTTGCCAGCTGAAGGGCCACCTTGTTTGATTCCAAGGCTCTGATATTTGCCAGTATAATAAATCTAGGAGAAAAAAATGTATCAGTTTGAGTAATGCCACAGCACTCCAAGCTTACATAATTCTCAAAGTTGCATTGTTTTTAAATCCTTTCATTTCAAACCACACCACATTCTCCCTGACTTTGTTTATGCCATTTCAGTATCTCTGTCTCAAATCCATCAATTTTGACTAAGTGGGGGAAACATGCTGATTAGATTCTTAGATTAGATTGTTTTGAAATGTGCTTTCTACTGAGGCACTGAGTGAGTTTTCATATATATAATTGTTTGGCCAGATGAGTTGAACACACAAGAACAGAAGAAACTACTCAGATGAAACTAAACATCTAAAACACTTCACAAAAATGTTTGGTCCATGTAAAAACAAGATATTATAACAATAAAATCAATTTAAAATAACAAATAACTACAAATTTTAATATGCTTCAACACATTTGTAAAACATATTTAGCAAATGCTCAGTGGCCACTGACTACCTAAATAATAGAGTAAGATATTTCACGTCAACAAACAAAAATACCGACATGAACTAAAAAGTTTCCTTTACAACCATGAAACTCAGTATCTCCATAAAATTGGTATGTCAACCTATGAGGCACCTAAAGTCATTCTACATTGCCTTATATACTGTATTTCTTACCTTAACAGAAAATTTTATAGATCAAACCCAGGAAATTTGTTAATTTTATACTCAACAGCAATTTCTCTTAGATGAATGATAAAGTTAATCTGTCTTCCCCAATGCTGAAGAGTTTTATTTGATCAAATTCTGTTACATACCATTAAATTTTCTTTAAAAATATTTACTCATTAACATTTTCAACAATCTCACTGTTCTGGCAGCAGAAGACCAAGGCCTTCATTCCAATAAAGCAATACAATTTTGAACATGTAATTAAGAACTATGCTTCTGCAAGATAAATAGCATTAGTCTATCACACTGAACTAGAAACCCAGTAAATAATGTAAAGAATCAGTGACAGTATTATTTCTAAATTTCCATGAATATGAAAATGCCTCTAAAAAAGTCTCCATTGAACAGAACAACATATCAAATCATCAAGAATAGGCTTAAAGAAATCAATTGAAAAATTTGCATAGGGGAATCAATAATTCTCTAAAGGATCAGAAAAAAATTAGGATGGGATTTAAATAAATTACTATGGTCAGACTGTGGAAAGTTATGAGGTGGCAAAATTTGCACAGGTGTTAACACATCATTTGTAGACAGAAGGTAATTTTGTTTCCCAAATTTAAAACAAAGCCCTTCATTATAAGACTGACTGTATAAATTCTTATAAATTCAAGTCATAGATTTCTCAGGGGCTCCAACTATCTGTTTATGCTTTTAAATAACTATTTGCCTTTTATATTTTAAAGCAGGCTCTGAGAATATTTGAATATAGTCATAGACATACATTCTAACATGCTGAAAAGGCAAAAAGAAATTGTGGAAAATAATGACTAAATTAAAAAACACAGAAATCTATTGGTGCAATTTGCTATTTACTACAGAATATTTTCAGTACCTTTCCACTAGCAGTTTTCATCAGTGCAAACTCTCTCCCAGCACCAAGGACAGCTGATTCCTCATCAAACCCTGTACCTGTGCAAGCAAGATTGCGTTAACCGAACAGTTTCACCAGGCAGTTTCACAGACCAGTTATCTATCCAACTCTGCTAGTCCATGTAGCCAAATAGGCTTTTTCTTTGTTCTGACAGAGCCAAAAGTAAGCTTGACAGAGCAAAAATACCCTAAAGCAAAGGCCAAGTGATATTTTTTCAAAATACTTTCATAAATACTAACAATTCTTAACCTCAAATTCTGATGCAAATTCTTTCTCCCTTTAATCCAGTCAGTGGTCCTTGCAACTTGTTAACTTTGACCCATAGCAAGAAGTTCCACAGCTTAACTATGTTTTATAAAGTCCATGCTTCAAACAATTATATATTTATTATACCACTGAAGGAAAATACTGGAAAACCATGAATAGTACTAGAGACAGAAAGGTGGTTCAAAATAGGTGTATGGATCTGAGTCAAACAATGCTAAATGGTTTCAAAAACCTCTCCATGTGTTTACTATGGAGCTATAACTTCCCGCACACAGTAGAGCCAAAGGAAAGTGCAGTGTTTCAGCTCTATTGTTTGAATTACCAGGCTTGATATTAACCTTCAAAGAAGAGAACTTACTGATAATGTGCAAATCTTTCTCCAGATCAAACAATGAGATGCCACAGGCATGTAAGCATTTTCTTGCAAGCTTAAGCTGCAGTTCTTGTTGCAATACTGGCTCAGTACTCGTGGCAAATATACGCACTACAAAGCCATCCTGCAATAAATACAAAAATCCACTTCATAATGTATCAGAACTGCATTAATTTACTTTCCAAGTCCTAAGTGCATCAACACAGTATTATTTCAGAGTAAACTGTCAGAGAACACATTGATAAAGTAACATTTATTATAACATTTACTACAGGAGAGAAAAGAAGAAAGTGACCATCACAACAAGCTGAATTAAGTATCTAACACATTAAACATATATTGAGTTCTGTGAAAATGCTAACAACATTATAAAATCATACTTTTGTAACTATTTACATCTATCTTTTAAGCTCTTGACTTCTCCTGATGCATAACCCAAAATTCTGCATGCAGAGAAAAACTGCTGTAAAGAGTAGCTAGAAAAGTTTTTTGTTTACAAGTACGGAGTATCTTCTGGCCATGTTGGTCATGTTACAAAAGGAAAAAAAAAGCAACAGTTGTTCTGTTAGGAGGCAAATGGATAAATCCTGGTTTTCTTACAGTTGATGTTTGGCATTTTTTGACAATCCCATCACACCCCCACCCCATTTTACAGATTTCTCACTACCAAAAACCACACCAGAACTAAAAACGTAGTAACTGTCTACTGGAAAAAAAAAAAATCATACAACCACCATTAGAGTTTTGTCCCTAGTAGGAGCACTTCTTTGAGCTTCCACAGCTTTGGCCAATAGGCAATTTTCATACAAAAATCGACTGGAATGTAGTACATTTTCTATCTCTTCTAATAAAACCAGCTGAAATGCCCCAATAAGTTCCAAAGCAATTACAGGAAATTAAATCAAGAAAAATATTTATCCTTAAGCTCTAAGAAGCTTATCCCACCAAGAACCTGTAGAACATGTTAAAAATAAGTTATTAAATGTATAAGATTTTCTTTCCTGAAAGAGCAGTGGAGTTTCTCTTAAAACTTATCTGAAAAAATAAAAAAATCCATCACAAATCAGAATTGTGTGAATAAATACCAAAACACTGCTATTTTATGCACAAATCATTATTACTTCTAGTTGCATGGATTTCTTCCTTAGTTGTGTTAGTGAAGAAAAAACCTAACATGAAGAAAAAAGGAAGCTATAAACATTGTAAAATAAAACCCAGTTGAGAGAAAAATAGTCTACCCATCATTTGTAAAACTTACATCTCTGGATGCTGCTATTTGATTAATATACTCTCCATCTGTGAAAAGGATATTCTGCCCTTCAGTATGGCAATCTGTGAGAGAAAAATGAAGAGCACTGCATCAGTTTATATTAGCATACATAAACACACTATTCTCTCCTTCTAATTCATTCTCACTCCAATCAGATTATGAGAGTTCTACTTCGTCTCAAGTGAAATGATACTGTTCTGATAATGTATTATTTTACATGAAGATGTCCTATCTCACTAAAAGCATGTAATTCTCCTTAGTTCCTGGAAGAGTTATTGCAGTACTTCCCATTGTATGAAATATAAGTGGTTACACCCCAATATTTAAATGCAAAAAAAAAAAAGCACGCGGTAGTCACCTGTGAGACATATTCTAAACTATTACAACACAACTAAATTTGATTTTTCCAGGATTATTAAGCCGTTTTCCTTCCCCAAAGACTTTTTTTGTATAAGGACCATTATGTTTAAAGAAATTCTTCCTCAGTCCAGCATATAAATCCTACACATATAAATGAATCACGGTTTTCATTATTAATTTCATTTTTCAGTTATCTATGAATTTCACCAAGCTATTACCTGAAAATATGGGTATTTTTTGAAAACTAAAAAGTATATACTTGAATACATCATTCATTTATTGAAACTAAGTCAGTTAATTCCAAGAAAAATGGTAGGGAAAGAATTGTACCCGAATTAGGAGGAAAAAAAGAAAATGACCACTTTCTCTGCAAGTTTAAACCTATGTCCCTATACCATTTCTTCTTCCCTTCCTGCACTGTTGATGGAGCTACTGGCAAAGAGATTGGTATCATAAGGTTTGTATGGTGTTTGTCTCATTGATTGCACAGAGGAAAGAGACCTCTTCCAAAAATACTACAGGACAGCCACTTTACAGTCCAGATATTTGCTTCATAATCTGAACAAAGATCCAGTATTAGCATTTTATTGAATAAATTTAATGTTAAATGAAGCACACATAATGTCTTTCTAGCATAATCAGCAAGTTCGCTATTTTTTTGCTAAGCATCAAAATAATACAGCTGAAAACACTCCACAGAAACCCATTTTTTATTTTTTCCTGATATACTGCCCAGTCCAATACAGTGTCTTACCAGGAATAGAATATGCATTAGAAAGGCTTCTGTAACTCTCCCGTCTGGAAGCAAAACACCAAAAGTAGACAACTTTCCTTCCCCTTAGAGCATAATCAGGTATGAATCAGAGAACATACGCAGCAAGCATGATGGAAAATGGTAGCAGAAACACTGAAGTTTGAAATACTGCTCTCTCAAAAATAATCTCAGATTTAACAACCAAAGGCAGTTTACACTACTAATTCTCTATGCTGCAAAATTGTGTTAATGATAAAATAACTATCAGTAACTGGATGAGAAGTTCCAAAACTAATCTAAATAACATTTCTCCAAAGGTCACAGGAAGCTGGTAAGAATGAAGTTTCCTTGAATGCCTGAAAATTACATGCTCACACAAACAGAACAGCCAAGGAAATAGCACATTTTGGCCACCAGTGGGTCCACATTGCATTATTTAGCCTATTGCTTGAGTCCCTTCAAGGAAGGTGAGTCTCCAGTAAACATTTCTGGAGGCTGTTCCTATGTTTGGTCGATCTGTTCAAAGAGGAAATCTGGAACAGAGACGGGTTTTTTTTAAATACATACTCTCCAGAAGACTTCCTAAAAATTAGCACATTCTTTGCTAACAAACAGGCCCAGCATTAAAAATCAAATTAATGGGAAGACTAAAAAATGGAAGGCAAATGGAGTATCTGAAAAAACTAGTATACTGTCTCAGCTAGTAAGGAGCTTGTATGATCAATCCTAAATCTTATTCAGTCTGACTTTGTATACTACTATGGGGGTGAGCATAACTGAGCTTTGTGTCTGGAGACTGCTGTAAGAGAATGGGTTTATGTTTTACTAAAAACACATAACTACAGATATGTTAATCACAGCCTACTCAGAGGCTTCAAAGGAATATGACTTTGAAGCATCCCCTTTCACATTCATATTGTGCATTCTGTACCCCCAGAATAATGCAGGCCTTGAGGTGATCTAGGCTACCCTCAGTTAGCAGTACTCTTCACACTAAGGGAATAGTCCTGAGCCTAAGATACTAACATGCAATTTCAAAGAGCAATAAAACCATATACCATGTGACTTCAATTTCTCCAGCTGAAAACAGAAACTGCTTTAAGGTATGCAGTAAGCATTACTGTTGAAAGAAATGGAAAAGATAAAACCTCTGTAAATTCAGGTCTAGTCATCTAGTAAATTCTCACGGAATTCAGACATTCTTTTATGATACATAGACTGAGAAAACAGATGCACAACTCAGGTACAGTGTATAAATCTGGGCAAATGCATTAGATACATGAATGTTGACACATAGCCTGGTAATTCCAGATATAAGGCTGGATCTGCAAGTTATCTATCAGAGTGGAAAGACTGCCTTTTAAAAATAGAAGTTTGTGGTTTCAAGAAGCTGATGGACCCTACTGTCTGAGAAAGGAGAAAATAATGTTCCACAGTTCTCTGACCTTTCTAAGGTCATGTGACTTCTATCTAGGATCAACTTCTAATCACATCTCCTAGCCTCCTATGCATCCCCTGTATGAATAAATTCTAATACCTTTTTTACTGCACGATCACCAGCCCAGGCATTTGAAAGAGATTAATTCCACATAGAGCCAAGTCTGAATATCATACCAACTAGGAGCAAATATTTGCTGTGTTCAAATGTTAGCAAGGTCACCAGCCTTTAGTTCTACCCAGCATGGCTTTTCAGAACTAGAACAACTTGCAAGTCACCATAAGATTTCAGTGGGGAAGCCACTACTATTCAGAGTTAAGTACCTACTCAGTTTTCCTCAGGTCAGACACCTTCTCCCTACCTTAATTTAATTTTTAATTATGGGAAAGGAAAATAACCAGAAGTGGACCCTCTGGAATTTGTCCTAGGCAAAAGAACAAGGTCACTATCTGCTCACAGTAACACACTGAGATAAATGTGCAGAAGTGCACAAAGCAAAACAGCAAAGTTCAAGGACTGAAATACAAACGACTGGAGTTACAAAGAATATCTAACTTTGACACCATCACAAACCATACAAAATGCAACTGTGCAGATAGTTTGAGAAATTTCTGAATGTGTATTCCCATTCGGATTTGCTTTTGCATTTTGTTGAGAAGACACACTCTCATTTAATTTGTGCCTTTTTACAGTATAAATACAAGGCAGTCTTGCAGAATGACACTTGTTACTGTGATTTGCAAAAGCAAGCTAACAGCTCCAAAGGGTAGACTTTAAACGTGCTCAATTCTCTCTTAAGACTTGCATGAAGAACACTGATTTGTTTACAAATGGTAACATAATTAAGGACATCAATAAACACTACTGTGTAAGAAGCTGCCCTGAGGTGAAGAAAGTTGAAATACCACTCTGAAAGGCAGATCCTTGAATGTGCTTTCCCTGAAATATCTCATACAGCCCTCACAAAGAACAGGAACAGCTTAAAAAGACATCCAAACTTTAAGGATGAGCAAAAGATTGCAGGGACTAGATTCAACGTTAAGAACCTGTAAAAAAGATTGCTGTTTGCATTTTAAGGACAAAAATCCTAGAGAACTTTTCTGAGGTTTCAGTCAGTGGTTTCTTATTATATCAGGATGAAACAAAATCTTTCTTCCAATCTACAAAATAAGCCTGTCATTGCTTGATTAAAAAATATTCTTGTTTCCTTCTGCTATTTATGTGTGTAGCTAAGAACAGATGTATTTCACTAGAAGGCCATTAAAGCATGTTCCAGGAACATCCTCATTCTCTAAATAGACTGAAGTTATGAGGCTCCTCTGAAAAAGGACAACAAAATGAAAACAAACAACCACCCACAAAACAAGCAAACCCCACCCAAAAACTCAAAACTGAAAAAAAAATTTCTAAACAAATAAACCAAAATCCACCACCAATATAACATCAGAAGCATGGTCCATCAGTGTTCATTAGCTGCCTTTGCTTTTTGAATATATATTTACCCTATTAAAAAACAAAATTATTTTGTTCACAGTTTATAATTGCCTACATGTAAGAGATCCTGGAAACAAAGTCATACATGAGCCAAACACTCAAATTTCAAATGAGTAAGAAATGAAAGTTTTCAGAAAGAATTTAAGATCTTGTAATCTTTAAATTAAGATGATAATGAATGATGATCATTCTAAAATGCTGCAACATTCTTCCAGTAACTGGACTAAGATGCAAGGCCTCTCAAGTGAAATACTGAAGCTGGTCTAAGTAAGGCAAAGTCATAAAGCAATCTATCTGTGACCTCAAAATCTCTCAGTTTCTCTTCTGCTTGCTTGGAAATATGTAACATGTAAACAGCAAACTATACCAAATTTCTCCCATCTGGAGTTTCTTACCTGGCAAAGCAACTGTACCGTCTTGTTCCAAGGTTTCAGGGTTTATTCTTATGGCTGTCATACTGTGATTATTTGTATCTCTATATAATAAATAGCCCTGGCAAGAACAAAAAAAATATATATAGAGGTATGAAAATACTCTAAAATACATTAAGAGATGTTAAAAGGGAAAAAGCAGAATTATTATTTCAGATATTCCTTTAAAATATCACAAGCCTTTTACATCGAATGAAGATCAACATTTTTTCTACTGATCAAATTCCACATTAAAAAAATGTAAATTTTACTCCCTTCCTCCACTTTGTACATGCCATAGATTAGCATGCTGAAGCTTGTATATAACTTTTGAAGCCCCGCATGTTAATTCTGCTATTTATCTCTGTATACAATTAGAGTTAAGAGCCAGAGCCACAGTAAGAACCAGTGTTTCTGTCTCCACTTTTCAAATCAACAAAATAGTCACAGGAATTTCAGAAAAGTGATAATGTTACCCTATATAGAAGGGCAATCATTAATGCATATTAATACATGCATTAAAACCTGGAATAAAAAAAAATTAACTACTTTGACTCCCACACTAAGAAATTTTCTTCCATTGAAACTACTGGATAAATAAATCTCAGTGAAATGAGGAAAACAAGCCCACATAAATTAAGCAAAGAACATTAAAGAAGATAGAAAAGATTCAATTTAAAAATAACTAATATGATGAAGTAAAAAAAATCAGTTGAATTTAAGCTAACCAAGCACTTGAAGGGAAATTACACTAAGGACACAGTTTCTCTGTCTTACGGACACATAACTAGCAATAAGTGCAAGTCACACACCTTTCTGTAAATAGAGCCCCAGAATGAGACTTGTCCCAACTGCACTGCCTTTGGCTACTATCACTGTGTGAGTGCATATACCTGTACAAGCACTCAAAAAACATCACGTATGTTTATAGTTATGTACAGAATGTCCAAACATGTAACACTATACAATGAAACCACATTAATTCTCTTCCCTTCCAAATTGATAAAACAGGCTCCAGAATGAATGCATTCACACCCATTTGTTTTTTGTGCCAGTGTACCTTTTGGTGATCTGTTTTTTACATTAAATAAAAGCAGGTTTCATGTGTTTGTGTGTGTACACACACACATACGATAACTGCAATGAAAGAACATGTATTTGTAATGGACAATTTAACTTCAAAAGCATGGCAAGGAGTATACTAAAAATCACACTGGGACAATGAGATCACTCAGTTAATAGTAAATATACAATAAGTAAATTCATTGTTCTCTGAAATGTACTTCTTAGTATGTTTTGAGGGGTTTTTATAGTGAATAATAAAGGTGTAAGAAAAAGTGGTTGCTATTCCAGAAACCAACTCTAAAAACCCCAAACCATACAAATATAGTTAAGTCTGCAATGACAATGTCAACAATTATCTCTAAGTATTGTTTACATATGCTCAATCCTACCCAACCAAAACAGCATTTCTATATTTTACTGCAGATGTTTTAACGTCAATTTCTTTTCATAAACAGGTATTTCAAATATTTTTCACATATTTGTTGCAACAACCCTTTTTTACATCCACTGACATGCACTTAGAAACACATAAATTGACTGCACAGTTCATAAACTGATGTGCTAAACCATCATATTTTGCAAAAGTCTTTACAGCGGCAACACAAAGCAAGTACACTCCATTATTCCTTTCTACAGGCCAGTACAATCACACGTCCATCATATTCCATAATTTAGAAGCCAGTACCAAAAATTTCACTCTTTTAATGAAAGCCAAAGGAATAATAAAATATCCATGTACGCATACTCTAAGACAGGGTCTACTTAAACTACTCATGAGGGATGAGGAGGGACACATATTTTATATTTTAAGTATTCACCTACCTGAGCATAGCCTAACCAAGACTTTTTTTCTTTTCTGTTTTTGATGCGGGATGTAGAATTGTATATATGGCCCTGAAATACAAAAAACTTCCATCATTTAACAAATACCAGAGTGAAAACTCAACACAATCATTTACCATCTAAGTAATATCTTCAACCATATTGCATAGTGAAAATTCTAAGAAAATGTTGCCAAACTGTCATAGAAATCATGAGAAAAATTTACACAAACTGTAATAGAACTGATGATTAGTAAGCTATGTAAGATTCTCCATGGGAACAGGACATCATATAAGTTAAATTAAAATACTAAGCATCACTCATCAGACAAAAAGCAGCCACATTACCCTCACTGTCCCGCTATATCCAGAGCCAATTTTGTAAAGTCCATCTTTACATAAGAGATAGAGGAAAAATCCATCACTCTGAAGTAGGCACTGGTCATCTTCATCTACAGATATTTCTTTCAATGGCCATTTGTGCATCAAGGCTGCCTTCTTTATCCCATTACTGAACCAGTCCTGGATTTGGATTTTGCCCACCAGAACTGCCTGTACACTCCGCTGAAGAGAGTTTAAAATGGTTGGCACCTAAACAGTAAAAGAAATAGCAAGTGAAAAAGACGACAGATTTTTTAAATCTTGTATTTTCTGTTCTAACACCAACTCAAGAGACAAAGAAATACCAACTCATCTCAAAAATAATGAGAGGGAAAAAGGTAACTGAATTAAACAATACATCTTCCCAGAACTCATTAGAAGTACTCATTTACATAAATTCCCAGATACAGAGAAGTTTTAGTGCAAGACCTGAATAGTCTGACAAGCATGGCTGCCATTATTGGTGAGGATTGCAGAGATGGCTTGCAACGTCCTTCCTGTTTCTCCCCACGCAGCTACCAAACTGAAGAGGCAAGCACAGGAAAGTGCTGTCAAGGACTGTCCTGTACTGTCATTCATTCCCGTGCTACGGACAGTTATTTCCAGAAGCAGTTGGAACAGGGATTCTGGAGATAAAATACAGACATTAAACAGACAAGTCACAAAATCATACAAAATAATTTAACTATCAATGGGAAATTAAACTAGGAAAATACATTGTATCTTTCCTCAGCTATTATGTTTAGAGCTAATTTTACACAGAAAAGCATCTTAAATAAACCTAAATTATCCTTAACTTTTCTTCTTTTCAGCCAGAAAACATCAAGTCTGGATAATCACCATGGCCAAAGAAGAAAAACTACAAGTTGTTCTGTCACAGTTGAACACATTAATAAGAAATGGGCCTGAAAGTGTTATTTGACCTGCCAGTTCAGCCTAGCCCATCACTGAGATGATGTGTAGGTTCTGACCAAACTTAGCTACTCATTATGACTATTACCTATGTTGAAGTACAACCCACTCCACAGAAATGAGCATTTCAAATTGAGGTTTGAAAATTATTTTCATCACATGCCTCCTTCCAAACACTGGTGGCTGAACATCTCTAACAATCAAGGTGTGAACAGAAATTCACCAAAATTTTCTTGAGAGCAGATATATTTAATCACTAAGGCAGTAATTAAAAAGTCTTCTTTGTAGCTTTTTTAATACCCCATGCATCAAAAACAGAAGTTTTCTACAGCAAATTACTATCTTTGGAAATGGAATACTGTTAAGTCAGAAAATATTTTAAAAATACATTAATTCTAAAGACTCATTAAAAATTCTTTATAAACAACTCAGGCTACAGCCTAGACTTCTCTGCAATCCTATATACCAACAAAATATAATGGGATTTTAACTTAAAGGATATAGTCAATCATGCTCTGAAACGAATCAGAAATTCAACCTTGATTTTCAGTATCATTAAAAAGAAAATTAATTTTCAGGAAAGCTTTGGGATGGCCAGAGAAAATAAAAAGCAAGAATTCTGACACTCTACTTAGCAGCTTCACATAAATTACAACATTAAAATAACTAAGATATAGATCATAACAGCAGATTGCAAGAGAAATTCAACCTAGAACTGTATTCTTTCCAATAAGACCAAGTATTTTATGCTTCAGTAAGACAAGTGGGTCCCAATTTGTTAGGTGCAATGTTTAATATGTTTCAGTGAGGAAGTACTACATACTTCCATAAACACCGTAAGGAGTTTATACTCCAGAATAAAGTCAAGCAGTTGAGAACAAGCATGGCACTATCTCACAAATACTTGCCAAGAACCATTTTCTTCTGTCCAACAAAATAACAGAGGTATGTTAATAACAATACAGTAAGAGATGAGATATTACCTAGGACTTCTGGAGGCTCTGATTGCAGGCCTTCTGGCTGCTGACCTTGGAGCACATTAAGTAGGGCTTGTAGGCTCCTGAGACACAAGGATGGATGAGAAAATCTTGTCTCCTTTATCAATTCAAAGACTTCACACAATCCAACTTCAATTATCTAAAGAAGAGATTTTTCAGAACAGCTGTCAATACAATATTTTTAGATCTTCACCCGAAAAAGTATATCCTAGTATTCATCGAACAAGACAATTACTCAAATAGAAAGTTGTAATATAAAATACAATGTTAAATCAAATGAGAATCAAAATCAAGAACCCACCAGCAAATGTTACACATAAGTCAGCCACTACATAAAAGAGCACCTCTAAGCAGAGTAGTAGTTTCCTGAAAGAACAAGGGAAGTCAAAACTTTTTGCACAATAAAAGGCAAACCGTGCCTCTGAGCCCTTCTAATTTCTATCCAGTTCACACTTTGACAGTCTTTTTCCTTGCTCATTAATGTGAGCCAGCGAACCAGAATGGTCTTGCAACCTGACTTCACAACCTGAATAACAATACGTTTGACAGCTGATACTGGCAGCTCTAGCACTTTCCTCTCCAAAGCCTCGGAGACTATTTTTTATATTGTGACAAAAACAAAGATTATTTGCTTGTCACTAAAACTCTGTATGTAATCATCACAGACATGCATTAAGCCAACTAAGAGAACATGTAAAAGCCCTGTGACAGCCACCTCTGACTTCCCCTTTTAGAACTCCTGACTATCTAAGATTACAGTCATGCTTCTCTCCACTGACTGCTCCCTTGCACTGCCTTCTCAAACTCTGTATTTAAAAATGATGAAGACAAAAGAAAAGAGAGGACGGTTAGCATGTTACAAATAAGCAACTGTATCTTTAAAACTTCACTATGTGTTTTGGTCAGAAGCAAAGCCCCTATGTATGGAGTGTTTAACAGAGACTCACCCCTGAGTAAAATCTTAGGGAAAAGACTAAAATGTGAAAATAAATATCATCATTAATGCAACTGCCACTCATGCTTCCAACATATATATTCTGTCAGTCAGCTCTAAGTTCTACTGGATGCCTTGTAACTGTCTTTGCTAACTTCTGATTCCCATCCTTCAGAAATTATTTTACCATCTATTTTATTCCTGGAGGAAGGATAAAAATATAACCAAGTCAAGACCTCAAAGCACAACAGCAATTTTCCTGCTAATTACACCTTACATTTCACATCTGCAATGGAGTGGGGGGAAAACACGTGCATGGAATCTACAGGGGAAAAAAAAATCCTGTCAACATAATAATGGCATGATGGTTTTTCCAGGATCTAAAACTCCCCATCATACCAAAGGCTAAAAAATAAAATACATTGTAGTACATTTTTAGAAATGCCCTTCTTGTTCAGTTATAGTGTCTTTGAGAGAAACTAAGTTTATTTTATTCTTCACAATCTTCAGTCAGAAGACCTCATTTAGGAGCTGACAGAGGCAGCTAGAGAAAGTAGAGAACATAACACAGTGGAAAAAATTTAGTGAACTTCCACTTCAGTAGGAATCAATATGAGAAAGTTCTGCTGGGATGTTGTCAATTCTGCACAGGTTTTGGGTTGGTTTTTAAATATCTGAGATCAAGAGACTAGGTAGGCTTCATAAAATATATCTGTTCACTGTAATACTTCATGTATGTGTATATCTCTCTACCTCTCTCCTCCAGACTCTGCACTGAAGGACAGAATAAGCAAGACATTTCAAGACATCTTAAGCTTGTTCTCACTGCTCTCTGAGGAGTTTTTGAGCCAAAACAAGCACTGCTCTGCTTCAGCTTCTGTGTCACAGCCTGACTGCTTTTATTGATGCTCTCTGCGCAGCCATTCTCCCATTCTCTTTGCAATACCTTTGAGACTTCAGATCAAAAGTTTAAAACTGCTTAACAAAAGGTACTCAAAATTCTAGCCTGGACACAGACATTGTGACTCCTAACAAATTCCTAAAACTCATCCTATTTAATCTTGAAGTCTTATCTGGGCTGTTATTTTATTTCCTTCATCTTTCCTCTCATAGCATTGTGGACATTATATGAAATGCTCACATTTCTATAATTAAGATTACACACTACTCTGAATTAATTTATATTATATACATACACCAAAAAAAGAGAACATTTACAAAGGCAACATGCTCCTAATGAATTTTAAAAGACTTGAAGTCAGCCTCTAAAAAGAAAGTAATTATTTGTCTTTTATTTTTTGTTACAACTTAAAAATTTTAATTTTTGCTTAAGCTTATTAGCAAATGTATGCCAGTGCAGTAACAAAGAATATTCAAGTCATTTAATTCCACCTTAATCACTTGAATCCAGTATTTGTTCCTTTTCGTACAGGGCTTTTGTGGATCATTTGTAACTCAGTGTTAAGTTTAAAACTGGGGAGGGGTGAGGGTAAAGGGTGTGGGAAACACCTCTTCTTTACTCTACAGATTACAAATCTTATCAACAGAACTGAATCTATTCCATTTTAAGTAGAGACAATTCCTCACCACAACTTCTTATTCCAAAATACATTCTACTAAAAGACTCTAACAAACCTGACCTTCTCAAGTTTAAGATGTAAAAGAAAAATACTTCAATAGAACACTTGAAGTCACCCTAAGCTACAAAAACACAGAATGTTCCCAACTTAGTCTCAATTAAATAAAAAACTATCAACACACCAAGGACTATACTCTGGAGAATCCGTGAAAGCACAAACCATTGCAACACTTTTTAAAATCTTTTACCTCACTCAAAATATATCAGTATTCTTTTTAATAAACTAACAATTACTATCAGAAGTTTGTATTGTAAATATTGTAAACTTTAGAAATTTCATAATAACTTTCTTCTTTACAGTTAAGAAACTAAGCCCTACACAATATTGTTCATTATCATGAGACATATACCTGTATCCAGGATACTAAGACATTTACATAGTCAGTCCCTGGAAGTTTTACTAGATGTGAGACAGTTCCAAGCAGCTGATTTTTTCAAAAACATGAATGTAAGTCCAATTGTGACCTCCAAGTGACCTAAACAACTCTATATTACCTAGATAGTTATGAAAAATACTGAGGTTGTATCAGGCATCTAAACACATTTTTGAACCAAAAGTTCTCAAATTTCGTATTTTGTGGATTCTTAACTAAAAGTAAACAGTTTGAAAACATAGTGATTTTCGCCAATTTTATATTTGTTGCACTGAATGTAACAAAATCTCAACAACTTTCTATCTTGAGAGAAGTTTGTTATCTACAGTTACCCTATAATTTTTTCTAAGCCGCCATCTTTTTAAAACTGTGATACTTTTCCAAGTCTCTTTGTTATAAACTGACACAATACCAATGTTTTGGTTTCCACGTGCAAGTCTTCTGTCCATGCCACTGATAAATCTCATCCTTCTTGGAACCTCTTTTAATTTCAGCGTTTCTTTTAAGTGTCACTCCATTCACTATAAATGCTAATAGCTACATTGCCTTTTACTTAAAAATAAGAATCTACAAGCACTCGCTGATTCATTTGATATAATCCACGAGGACGCAGATGTAGTTCATAAACAATGCTGACTTTATTTCTAGTGGCCACATATTTTGCAATCGTCAATCACGAAATTTCAGTTGGCTGACTTGGTTATGCTTCTCCACAATTCACCACCACGATTTTCTGGAGTGCCAACGCTACCCTTCAGATAATAACACCTAAAGGCAATCATCTATAAAATCCTAATTTTCTAAGCCTAATTCAAACATTTTACATAACCACAGCTGCAACCACCTTTTTAATTCAGCATTTACATTGGTTTCAGAGCAAATATAAACAGGGGAAGTTAATCTGAACATGCTTTTTAGATTCAGAAGAATAACAAAACAAAGCAGAATTCATAGTGTTGATGAAGTAGCAATGAATGAAACTAAATGCATAGTTTTGTAATACATAACTTTAAAAAAGTGAATCAACAAATTGAAAGAAAAAAATCAGTAAGTCCTATATTTCTGACTTTCCTCCATTAATCCTACTATAAGGACAGAAGCAGTCAATAGTAAAAAAACCCAATCTAACTGTTCAACTATAGCATCAAAATCTTAACATGCATTAAAATCTGGAGCTATCAGTACCACTAAGGGAACTAAAGCCAAAAAAAGGGAAAGAATAATTGACAGTTACTGCAATTACATGCATACCCGGCAAAATATCTCAGGAACCATTCCACCAAAGTATTTCCATTATTAGAAAGACTTACTCTTTTTGGAGGGTAAAGCAAAAGAAAGCACTCTTTACCATTATGTGCTGGTAGTCCCTCAGAGATATAAGAGCTGCCTTATTTGCATAATTTCTATGCAGATTTTGAGGCTGTAGGTATTCAAGTACCAACACTTTTAAAGAAGTGCAACTTGAGTGTTTACCTGACATTTAATTGACTTTAATTTGGGCACATACACAGATCTTCCTATTTCATCAAACAATTCTGAACTAGATGGACTACAAATAAAACTTCAGCAGTGTTTTAAGCAGCTGGCTTATACTGTTGCTCTTTAATCCCCAAAAAGAACATACCACTTTAGACAACACACGTGGCACACTTGAAGTGGTATCAGTTACTTGCCTTTGGAAGTTTAATAGGTGGTTCTTTGGGCTCCTCTTCTTCATCACTGTCTGAATCCCCACTCTGGACACTGTTCTTTGAAGCCAAAGACACAGATGCTTCCTTTTTCTGCCACTCCAACACACAATGGCGGACATTGCAGTAAACATTAAAAGCTGAAGGATTGCTATGTAATCTGATATCTGGTATGGTTATTGTACTCTCTAGGTTTTCAGTCTGAAAAACAAGATTGGTATTAGTTTATTAGTTTAGTAAAGTTTCAAGCTTTGCTAAAAATAAATAATCTCAACAGTCTCAATAATTTTCACAGACCAAATTATTCCCAAACTCGAGACAACTTTCCTCTTGAAGTGCCAGTTATATTTCAGGTAGGGAAGAAAGAAAGAGAGAAAGTAGAAGAAGAAATTTCAACAGATTCCATCTAGCTTTAGTCTCTACCTCTCATAACTCGATGAGAACACTGGACTAAAAATAAAAGCAGCTCAGTCTACAGAGTAGTCCAAACCTGTGCCACAATGACAGGAGTAGCAAAATCAAGCTTTGTCTTCACAACAACAGTCCGGTTTGGGGATTTTAATTATAATTGAATTTTTAAATGCTTGCCTTGTTATTCTAGTTGTTAGCTTTAACCTGCTGGCAAATACTAAAAATTTTAGTTGTTTGTTAAACATATACTAGAAATTAAAAAACCCACTTGCTTTGCCATTAAATGAAAACTGATGACAAGTTCATAAACTCCTGTTAGGACGCTGCAGGTAATAGTTTTGAGAATAATAATCTGACTAATTCTTAAATACAGAAATCAAGGCCTATAACTTAACAAGACATCATTCTGTTTTCAGAAGGCCTGAGCCACAAAGTATGAGCTGGGAAATTGGTCTGAGAAACTATCACTACCCTCGCCCACCTTGGTACCTTCTACTGGTGTATTACTGTCAACCTTGGCCATGACACAAAGTAACCTTCATGAGGCTGTCACTGGACTTTGAAAAAGAACAAGAAAAAGCATTTTTAAAAAACATTTTTAGAAGTCTGCTCTGTACTTTCTCAGTCTTCGACAGTAAGATGGGTGAAGAGTAATGACTGACTTGAGAAAAACAGGACTACACAAGAATTAATTCCCAGGCAGGGTTACTCTTTCCATTTGGTTGTGTACTAGCAAAGACCAGGCTGGTTTGAGCATAGGCTTTGAAAACTGGATTTTATGCATATGGGAGGAAAAATTCTCTGTAACAACTTGCTGCAGACAGAGGGCACAAAGACCATGAAAGGAGAGAAGGCCCAGGTTAAGAGTGCAGGACAAATTTGCTTGACCATGCAAGGCAAAATGTGGGTGATTATTAGGCCAGACAGACTCAGGGTCGTGACTAACTTCACAAGGTTATCTTGGATTCTTTCTTGCATTCTTGAGAGACAGGGGGAGGAAGGACATAGTAAGAGTAGAGGCTTTTTGTGGGTTTTTCTTGTTTGTTTGTTTTATTTATAGGGTATTCATATTGTGCACTGCCACATTCATCTAGCACAAAATTATGCAGTGTATTATACTACGGTGATTTGAAACATGACTGAGAGCAGTGATGGGAAAGAGAACATTGAACTATCAGAGGAGAGGTAAAAGAAATTTGAGAACCAGCGAACTGGGTAATATTTTAATGGGGTGATTTATTTCTCTATAATATGGTCGCCACAATTTTCTACATCAAAACATTTTTATCTGCACATACATTTTTATTAATATCAGAAATAACACAAGACTCTAAGCTAGACCTTTTAACACCACATGCTACAAAACATAACAAAAAATTGAAAATTACTTGAAAATATTTTATTGTTTACATATTCCCTATTTTTACCAAAATATTATTCTGACTCTGGTACACATTTATCTGTCCTTCCTTTCTGTTATTACCAAAGTTATTGCAAGCTAAAACATTAAGAAACAATGCTTTAGTATGCAACCTATTTTATCAAACACAGATTGTGTGTTAATTTTTCTCACCTGCATCAGTGTTAGCAGTAAGCACAAAAATAGAAATAAAATGAAGGAGGAAAAAGAAAAAGCTGGAAAAAGTTCCCTACACACATACTCAAGTTTGGCAGGTTTTTTTCATTAGCTCAACAGAACTTCTGCCATTAGGGATTGAAAGACAGCAAATATCTTTGAAATAGTAAAGCTCCTGTTAAAAATCCTACAATATTAATCAGTGCAAGAACCCAAGGTACAACCTCCTATGTTATTCCAGTATCAAACAGTATCTATTTGGATTGACCCCGTTGACAATGAGCTCCTCCATACTTTGAAGTTTATTTGACACAAGAAAACTGAATGGTTATAAGATGTAACTCTTCAGTAGAGCCCCCGTTTAGGCAAATACACGGTATAAACTTTCAGCTCTAAAGCTAGCTCAGTTGAACGGCAAAGGTTAAACTCCTTAGTAAACTTACTGTACCAATGTTTTTTACTGACAGTTACAGGAAGAGAAAGATACCTCAGATGCTTCTATACCAGCTTTTCTCCCAGAGCATCTGGTTTCTCAGAAAATGACACTGCTACTGCTTTCAAAAAGAAGAGAGCCTACAGACTGGAAAAGAGAATTTTGCTGTTTGACTCAGTAGTTTTCATATAAGCTGTAACAAAGTGGGACATTCTGCATCTTCATCTTTGCTGTTTCACTTGGTGTCATCAAAAATTAAATGTGCACCTTCTTAAATCAATGTAATTGGTGAAACATACATTGTAAAACTTAAATATCCACCATTAATGAACACTAATGCGTGAAGATTTTATTTCCTGTGTGTTACTTATTATTTTCTTAACTTATGAGAGAGAGATCAAAGCACAGATACCCACACCCTGATGCCTGGCTTGCCCTTGTAAACATATAGTCTCTGTTAAATGGAAGAATAAATTATGTAGGAGAGGGTAAACAGCACAGGTTTGGTTCAAAAGATAAGAGCAAGCTACTTCTAATTGCTCTTCCTAATCAGCCATTTGTAATGCTCCAGTACACTCAAGGAAAGGAGTGGGAAAAAACAAAACCCTCTGGTCTCCTTTACACTTGTCTCACACATACAGAAACTGTTTTCCCTAAAGATGAAATCCACACATAGCTTATTTTCTGACCTATTTTTTTATTCCTCTTGAATCAGATTACTGTAGTAATTTATTCTTAAATATGTTTATTCTATTTAAATAGGTTTATTCTTAAATATGATGGAAATAGACTATAATCTAGGAGAGGAAAGTTAATCTGCTGTAAAAGATGTGTCAGGTTATAATACCCATCTGATCTAATCCATGTGTAGCACTGAAAAGAGAAGATCACCAAATTCTTCCTCAGACAGTCAAAAGATCTCTTAGAAAGGGATGCCCTCTTGAGGATGAAAGACCAAATAATACAAAAGCCACTGAAAACAATGCTAAATTATTTGAGAACCTACAGGTGTTTTTAATGAGACAATATTCACCCCAGTCAATCTGTTTTACATACCTATTCATTAGCTTACAATGAATTTGTCTGCTACATGAACCTCCACCTTAAAGTTATATTCCTCCCATTTGTATAAAGCTAAAAAAGTCATAGTTTAAAACTTCTGCATAAACTAAACATGTAGATGCCTAACATTTCAAGTACAAGCTATGTTTGGTGGACTCCAATTATTCAGTATTCTTCAAATAACATTATGAAAACAGAAGATGGTGAACTGTTGTTCCCTGTCTAAGTCTCTCTTTCACACAAGTGTCCTAAGCAACACTTCGCACAGCAAGGAGAAAAATATCCAGGGTGTCTGAAAGGGAGAGGGGGGTTAGCAGCAATATTCATAGACTTGGGTAAAGTTACATAGCTTTACAATTTTCTGGTGATATTCTTTGCTAAAGGAAAAAAAATGAGGAGGAGGCAGGTAGGGACTGGAATCCAAGGTGCTACACCCATGTCTAACAATCAGACACTTCTTTTCTATGTAAAAGTCACTTATGTCAGCAATGAATTTCTAAAGCCAAAATAGACTGCACTACTTGGAAAACTTTTATACCTCCATTTAAAAAACAGATACTAAACCAGAAACCCAAAAATGAGTGATAGTTCAAATAACCAGCTTAGAAACAGAATAAGGCTCAAACTACTGGGCTGTGTTAAACACCAATTAGTTTTATACCTAAAATGTTCTAATATTTAATGCTTAAATGGTGGGAATAATTTTCTTCCAGTTGCTCAACAATTACTTCTCTTTAGAGTTCTCTCCTCTTACATTACTCAATCATTTTTAGTAAGCACAGGATATAAATAACAAATTTTTGAGTTTTGGGTTCCTCCATCTTATTCTTGATTTAAGGTCCTCTCTACCTCTAGTAAGTATATTAAGAGAAAGCTTCCACCTCTGTTCAGACCCTGTTTCTTCAAAAAAATAAATCGATGTACACAAACTACTGCTCAGAATGACCAGTAGTGAAAGACTTTTCAATCTGCTCTATTTTACACCTTCCAAATGGAAGTTCGTATTTTCATGACAATAGACACATCCATTTTCAGACATTCCAGTGTAAAAATAACCACTGTGCTGATTCTACCATGGTAAGCATTGGGATGCATTGAAAAGTATATAAAAAACCAAGAACAAAAAAAACTCTCCCATAACAAATCAACTACAAAACAAACAAAAAACAAAACCACACCACTTTGTCAGTTCCATAACCTCAATATATGAAGCTGGTTCTATCTTTCCCTTCTCAGCTATTTTTCAGGAAATACACAATTTTTTGCCATCATGTAGAAACAAGCTGGAGTGCCTTTCTGTATCTGAGTTACTTTGAACGAAGACCAAAGCTCTGATTGTCAACCCTAGTCTGCCTCAAACATCTACAATAATGGCATCAATAAAAGACATACAAAAGCCCACAGCCTTCAAAGATATAAATGTCAATGCTTCAAGTAGAAACTGACATAAACCCAGGAAAAATCTTGAGAACAACCTTCCATAGGGATCAGGTAAGGAGATTACCAGTGTGCCATATCCACAACTATTCACAAGAACTAGTATGTTCATACTGTCTTGGCCAAGGATCCTGCTACTCCATTTATCCAATGCAACTAAATCTAAGAACTACATCCAACTGTTAAGCTTGTGAACAGCCATTCTGTACTCAGCTTTCTACTTGGCAGTAAAACTAGGGCCCCACCAACCAAATGGGCAAGGGTCCCTTTACAGAGTAACAATGATCAAAGCTGAAGAGTTAATCTTATTTTAAAAGCACAGGTTTCTGTCACCAGACAGAACACACAGACAGAATTACATTCTGCGAAATTTCTTTGAATTTCTAACTTGGTTTTCTTTGTTGACAGTGGGTTGATAAAGTCATGGAGAGGACAGAGCTAAAACTTCTTATAGTAACTGAAGAAAGGACTGAGAAGTTCAATTTGGACCACAAATATTTCTACTGTACAGTGCTGGGAGCAGAAATTAAGATAAGCTGTTTCTATACCATAGTCTGAAGCTGCACTACTTGAGATAAGCAGAATAATCTGGTAAGTTTCCAAAAAGTCAATACCAAATGAATAGATAGAGGGTTTACTTCACCCTCCCAAAGTCATCTGTCTTGAGATACAGTAAGTACATGAGGTTTGGCAAGTAGGGATAAGATGGACATATAAGGACATTCAGCTGACTATAAAGTGTTTTCACTGGATATTTCACTGATTCTGTCCTTCAGAACCATTCCAAAAATGAGCTCTTTACAAGCCTTCATAAAAATCCCTAAGACTCTCACTTAAATAGAGAAATAATAGCTCTCTAACAGAGAAAGTATGCAGCACAGCAGTATTTTAAAAGAGCACTGCTTCTGCATAAATTTATTCTCTCTAAAGACTAAAGATGCAAACATTTTTATTAAGTTCACTGTATGTTCCCATGCATTTAAAGTGATGGAAGGCAGGGGTTACACGAGAAGAAAACACTACTAGAAACAGTCAGGTATCATTTATTACATTTTCCATTATGGAGGAATTTTCAGAGGTAAATCTGGAGTCCTTAGAATTCTCCCTTTTCTCTTTTAGCCAATATGGCAAAATCTTTGCAGCAGTAGTCTCTAACTGTTGGCCAGACACAGATCTCAAAAATTACCTCTAAGACCAATATGTTTAGCTACACTTAGGGTTTAGGAACTAGAGAACTAAAAACACTGTTCATATTATTTCCTGTTGAGCATTAGTAGCAAAAGCAGCTGAGTAAAGTTAAAACTGGTATCACAGTCATGTAGGATACAGTAAACAGACAATACTGGTCTACTATTAACTTCTCTAAACAAACAAATTGTTTGTCACACTTAGGTTTTTTTGCATTTCTCTCAACTGAAGTTACTGTCATTTTTGAGTCAGAACTTTGTCAGGTTAGTTACAAGCTTACCTTGTTGCGTGTTTTTACTTTCAATTTAGTCTTCTGTTTTCTTTTCAACTTTTTCTTGCTAAAAAGTTTCTTACTTCTGAAAAAGAGAAAAAAAGCAATGAGAACAAAATAAATAAACTCCCTTCTGTATCCCATGGTAAAAAGCACAGAGGGAAAAAATGTCAGAAGCACTCTAAAATTTTTTCTTGTAGGCAAAGGGAATAATCACAGGTAGAATTTCAGTGTATGAATCAGAATACAAAGCACTTAAAATTATGCTTTCCCAATGTTCCACTGAATTATGGGCCTTTACTCTCACCAATTTAGGCAGAATATATGACAGGAGAGAAACAAGCTTTCTACTGGCTTACTTGTTGTAATATTTGAATAGACAATTGACAAGGTAGAGGCCTTGGCCTAAACGGGGGAAATTGATGCCTTAAGTTTTAAGTTTTTCTGTTCTGCTGGGGTGTGCTTTTTTGATGTGCTTGGGTGTGAAAACAAAACAGTCCTATTCCAGATGGGGACTCAAGGACAATTTCTCCAAACTTCAGGCCCTAAGCATAAACAACATGGAAAAAGGAGGGCAGGCACGCAAGCAAGCAAGGAAGAGGAAACTTCATGATTTGAGACTATTAATTGGACAGTTGATTCCCGTATGCAAATGGACTAAAACCTATAAAGATGTGAGATCTCATGACCAAGCCCTCTTTAGCTTCCATCTTGGAGCCATCCAGGCAGGGGCCACAACTCTGGCACTGGTACTGCCAGGGTGTGGCCTTTGGAGGTCTCTCAATAAATACCCATTTTATTCCCCCTAACTCTGGGTAGCCTCTGGTACAGCTCCTTGAGGCATCTATTACAAGTTCGTTAGTGCCACAGCAATGCTAGAAGCTAGAATTATTGAAAATTCTCAGTACAACAACCTGTTAGCACAGAACATTGCTTTGTGAAGTCTTTATTACACTAAGATTCAAGCCTTCCAAGACAAAAAAGTAAGCTTTAAATATATATCATTAAGCAGAAGATTCAGCTGATGGAAGAAACTGCAGTTTCTTTACCTTTTATTTGGACTTTTTCTACCCTCACTTTATGTCCATCCCTTTACATTACAGATCTAACTAACACTTCCCTAAGATCTTTTAATCCTCTTCTGCCCACACCCCATTCCTAACACACTCTTTTTCTCCTCACTTTACTACCCAGGGGAAAAAAAAGACATCATACAAAAGAGACACCACATGCACATACGCTTGTTCTGTCACCATCACTGAGATTACTCTAAAATGCATGTTTTTTAACCTACTGCTTTTCAGATTATAAATCCTCCAAAAAAAAAGGAAAAAAAAGTCTTATGTTACCTGTTCAGCATATCTTATATATAAGGTCACCTTATATAGGACAGGAAGCAACAGCTACTAACAGTCCTCTGTACCACAAACTTTACTCAAATAGCTTACAGTTCAGATTAGTTGAAAAATAAAACTATTACATCTGAAAATTACAGGCAGTGAGGCATTTTCAGTAACAGTCTGAGAATCAGAAGAATCGTTGTATTTCATTCAAACAACTTTGTTCTAAATAAAAATTTTGAGATTCTAAAAACATAGCGGTTACTGTCCTATACAGCATTCAGACTGCAAGAATATAGAAGCCTCATGCTCCAGCAGTTAAAAGCTGGAAAAACTGAAGCCTGACCAACAGCCAGCAGTGATAATACAAGCTCAAACAAAGAATTCTGGCAGAGTATGCCAAGAAAGCTGCCTCCTAGAAATGTCACTACTTTTCCCCTCTTGGCCTATATTAAGACAAATTATGTTCCTCAAGACACTTCCTGCAGAAACAAACCACCTCACCACTTTTCTCATAAGGAACAAACACCATTATCCTGGAGCTAAAACAACCAATTCAGTGAGCAGTGAACGGGAATTCCCCCACCATCCCCAGAGAGTTAGAGCTTACAAAGAGAATGGAGATGGCTGCTCAAGGTTCCCCCAACAGTAAAGTTACAATAGGTAATTTAAGAAGCAAGGAAAAAAAGCTTCATATAACCTTTACTGCTCAAACTTCAACAATCAAACTCCACAGCCCAACTCAATATTTAGCTTTTCTTTAATCAGACTAGGTTTTCTTCCTTATTAGCATTTAATGTGACTTATTCTTATTCTGCTTTCAGACATGAAGAACAGTGCAGCCCCTTTCTATTCTGTAGTCACTCAATCTTCTGCTCTGGACCTAATGACCTTTTATGAAACTTACACCCCTTCAGTTTAAAAGTCCTGATGAAAGTATCTTCTGGGCTCTCTCAGTCCATACCACACCTAAACCGTGTTGACTAAAACTGAAAATAGTACTTCTTGTTTGCTGTTAGGAAGAAGAAGAAACGTCTCATATGACTCCAAGGTCAAACTTTTAACTGCATTCCAGGTATTATTTGGCAGCTTCACAGCAATATGGCATAGCAGACCTATTTAACCCAGACTAGCATGAAAACATTTCCCTGCAAACCTCTAAATTGAGCTTCCAATACTCTTTATCTATCTGTGCTAATAATTATGCCTTTTAAACACAGTATGATTTGCACCTACCACAGACAATTTGATAAGCATAGCTTTTTTTCTTTTTGTTTTAAAATATACTACTTCAAGTTGCCAAGACATTTCAAATTTAATCCTTCCTGCCAAAATCCTAGAAAATTTTCCAAATTTGTTAGTCTGCAAACATGATAAACACTCTTTCATCTTGTAAATATTTCACTGGACCAGTCCCTGTAATTTTTGCAAGTATTTCTTTGTGTTTACGCATACATCTGAAAAACCCCCAAATTAAGCCTTTCCACCTCCCCTCCTCCAGATTGGACTAATTTCCACAGTAACCTGGCAGATTACCTTCATTTGTCACGACATTCACACGATGTTTTTTCCAGTTAACAAATAGGAAAGATCAGCAATGGGTTTACTGATGGTGCTAAGATCTCCCTCATTCATACAACAACCATTAAAAATGCTGCAAGTAGCAGCACAGTCTGACTGCTCCACTGTGTCAGTCTTTATCTTCAGCAAGTTTTGGGCTTGAATCATCTTACATGTAAACAGTTCAGGATAGAAATGCCATAGTAGGAATCCACAATTAGGTCCCTATATTTTCTAAAAATGAAACCCCAAGGAGCTGGAAGTATACTTTCTTCCATATCCAAACAAACCTTCAAAAAAAGTAAGCAATTAATAAAAAATACCTTATCACACTAATTTTATGAACAGTTCTGAGCAACCTGCAATTACTCTGCTTAACACTAATATATTCAAAATGTATCTACATGTAACAAAGATACATATGATTGTTCACAGTTCCACTGTTATAACACTAAGATGTTTTAATATTCAGAAAAAGAAGTATAAAACGTGGGCAAATATATTAATGAAAAACAATGTTAAGCAGATTATGAGTAATTTCTGTTGGAAAACACATGTGTTAATTATAAGCCCAACTCTTCTACTGCCTGAAGATTAACAAGATCTGATATGGCTCAGCTGGATTTTTCAGCTAAATTATTAATTATATTGCTGGTTAGCAATTGTAAGCTGCTGCTAGCTGTCATTTGTAAAGGTCTTGATACTCTGCACTGACAAACAGCTTCTGCTGGCAAAAGGCCTTTAGCCTTCAACTTCTAACTCAGCTGTTGATATCATTTAGTTCACAGAAAACAAACACTCATTATCAGCAAATCTCAGGCAGGCTTTCTGCAAACTGCTTCAAGACATTTTAACACTGGAGACCAAGTTTTGAACTGGACCACAAAGGAAGTGCAAGTCAAATGAGCACCATAAAGACACCTTGACAAAAAATACTTGTGGCAAATAGACACAAAGAAAGAGTGAATTATGCTATTACAAAAATCTGTTGAGAACAAAATAAATACCTAAAATGTTCACTGGAATATGAAAGAATTGCCTCAAATCAAAGACAAAGAAAAAAAAAGAAAAGGATGGGAAAGGGGAAGGTGGGCAATAACCAGTTGCTTGACAATTTAAAATAGGTAAAACAGCTGTTAAATGACATGATTGCAACTTCTAATCGGGCTTGTAGCACCTGCAGTAGGAGGAGTAAAGGCATGCTTTAGTTTATTTGTTCTAAACCAGAAGCAGCATTAGCTAGTACTTGGACTATCTGATGCATTATTAGAGGGACATTGTTCAGTTGTCTCAATACCACTGCTCTTACTCTGTTTAAAAGAGATGAAGAAATGCAAACAGAGCATCTTCCCTCAAGGTGCAACAGTCTTCAACTGCAAGTCATAAGCTTAAATTTGAGAGGGAAGCTTTACATTTTGACTGTGTGTTCCTCCCCTCAATGCTGTTACTGAATTACTCAACATAGATTAACATTATGTTAGTGTTAAACATACAGAAGTTCTAGACTGTACGTTACACCAAATGTGTGTCTAATGAGTGGAAAAAATATTATTCCATCTCTGCTGATAAGGCAGAATAGGAACAAAAGTCTTATTTAAGTGCTGTCTGACCTAAAACCTTTGCTTCTGGAATATGATACCAAAGACCATTGTAGCTAGTACAGTATTAGATACAGTTGTTCTGCTGTTGAATCTTTGAATACACTTTTGAAAAATTTGTGAATTCAGTAAACCACATGCTAACACATCCTCAATTTTTTCAAATTCCAAGTGACTTTAACTCAGAGCACTTGTCTAAACTTGCTTGCTCTGGTTCAAGGGCTACACATCTTTGGGAAGAAGCATACTGTTGACAGGATAGGTCTAGCAAAGAGTAGCTGTGTTCAGACAAATGACAAATATATTCTGTTACTCTGTTTCCATAAGTGCTTACTCAACACAGTTAGCTTAAGCATTCAAGGGCTTGTGGAAATTCCCTTAGGAGGCAGCAGACACCCAGTACCAGTAAACACCGAAAATGAAAGTCAGGTTTGTAGTACCAAACAATTCTTTTGTTTCCTCCATTAGGTGAATTATTGCTGCTGATGATCGGCTTGGTTAGACAAGATGCAAAAGCATTTGCTTCTGAACAGCCCAAAGTGAAAGGTCAGATTGTCAAGGAGACCACAACAGCAAGCTATTATCACTCATGTAGTCATCATCAAGTTTGAGGGTGTTTCATTACAGCATCGTTTTACTGAACCCAGTGACAGTGCAGGTGAAGTTCAAGAACCTGAAAGAAGGGAGCAAGACAAAAGCAGGAACACAACCCTAGGCCTCCTAGGAAAAGACTTCATCAATCCAGAACAGCCTGTTCATCAATCTGCTTTGAAGAATCCATGGGATACAGTTAACTGGAGAGAAAGGGGTGCAGAAGAGCCCTCCCATGCCAGCAGTTTGGGGGAGTTGACGCATGCTCTACACACAACTTGCAATGCCATATCTGGAATATCACCACCAGCTCCGGGTGCCCCAGGACAAGACACCTGTTTACTGGAGTGAGTCCTGAGAAAGGCCGCTAAGATGCTTAAAGAAATGAAGGTTCTGTCGTAGGAGGAGTAACCAAGCAAGCAGAGATTGTTTAGCTGTGAAAAGAGAAAACCTGGGAAGGTGGAGGTAGAATCTCCATGTGAGTATCTCCACCTCCACCTGATGGGAGAGAGCAAAGGTGATGGAAATATACTCTTTTAAGCAATACCCAGTGACAGGCCAAGAGGTAATAGAGAAAAAAAAAGATACAGGAAGTTCCAATTAAACCTAAGAACTGCAAAAATGGTCAAAGACTAGAACAGGCTGCCCTGAGAGGCTGCAAATTCTCCTTCCTTGAAGATACTGAAAATACAATTGGACAAAGATCAGAGCAACCTGCTCTGGTTGATTCTACTTTGAGCACCTGACAGCCTCCAGAAGCCCCTTCACCTATTCTGTGATCTTTACCATTTGCTTATAAAACAAAGTAAAATTTGACTGTACAATAAACATGCTTCTGCATTGTGGAAAGAGTGTCTTTTTTCCCATTGAGTTTTGCATTTCTCCTGGTGTCATGCCATGTTTCTGATTATGCTTCCAAGTAGAGACATACTGAGCTTTTCATCTGTTCGCCATCTGGATCAGCAGACATCAAAATCAGGCATAGGAGCAACTTCTATGGGAATTAGTCAGCATAATCAAACCTACAATAGTACACAAAGCTAACAAGAGAATATGGGATGAAAACTACTTTATCATACTTAAAATATATGCCTGCATTAAGACAAGCCAGTCACTTGAATTGATCCACACTTTCTTGGATATAACCAACACCCACATGTACACTAAGAAGGGCACGATAGAGAACATGCTTACATGCAACAATCAAGAGCTCTGTACAGATGAACCAATATGGACACAGTACAGGACCTTTAACAACACTTTTTCAAAGAAAGCTTGTGCACACCACCCATATCACCTGGAAAACTAAAACATAATTTGTCAAATGGAAGGTACTCTAGAATCAGTAAAAAGAGCGTCTGGAAAGAACTCCAAAAGGTCAGCATTTCCATTTCCTGGTCTATCATAGAACTGAGGGTCCTGGTCAATGACAGGCTGATTGTCAGCCTTCAGTGCCCTGGCAGCCAGGAGGGCCAACCATGTCCTGGGGGGCATCAGGCACAGCATCACGAGTCAGTCAAGGAAGGGGATTGTCCTGCTCTGCTCTGCACTGGGACAGCCTCACCTCGAGTGCTGGGGGCAGGTTTGGGCACCTCAAAAAAGACATGAAGTTGTTACCATGCAAAGGAGGGCCACAAGGATGGTGAAGGGCCTAGAGGGGAAGCTCCAAGAGGAGCAGCTGAGATCACTGCTCAGCCTGGAGGAGACTGAGAGGAGACCTCACTGCAGTTACAACTTCCTCAGGAGGGAAGAGGAGGAGCAGGTACACATCTCTTCACTCTGGTGACCAGGAAAGGACTTGCAGAAATAGCATGAAGCTGAGTCAGGGGAGGTTTGGGCTGGATATCAGGAAAACATGGTTCATCCAAAAGGGTGGTTGAGCACTAGAACAGCCTCCCTAGGGCAGTGGTGACAGCACCAAGCCTGACAGTTCAAAGACAGTCCTTTGGACAATGCTCTCAGGCACATGGTGTGACTCTGGGGGATGGTCCTGTGCAGGGCCAGGAGGCAGACACTGATCTTTATGGGTCCCTTCCAACTCAGCATATTCTATGATTTTAGTCAAATTCCACTGCATTCCCAACATCACTTTTCCATGGAGAGGTATTAAACACTGCCAACAATCACACTCCCACCATGTTCTATGGAATCCTACTAAAAAACTCATTTTGAGGTCTTTTCCAAATTGTCTTTATAGCAATTAAATGCTATTTTTCATATCTTTATTACAGAAAAATCAGTTGATTCTTCTCTTTCACCACAACTTGAATTTTTTTCAAGTCTGAGGAGAAATGAGTCTTCTGACAAATACGCAGTCTCAGTTAGTTCTTTCAGCCTAAATCATACTTACTGACATCACTACCATCTAATTTCACTATTCTCTCATAGTAACCAGTCCTTTTTCAGGAAACAACAACAACAACAAAGGAAGTAAGAAAGTAAAAGTCCCATAATCCTGAAATGCAAAGAAAAGGTCAAGAATTACCTCAGGTTTCCTACACAAAAGAATCTCTCACAATTTGAAATAAAATTCTGAAACACTCCACAATCCCTTTATACTTTTATAGAATGTAGAATCTCTCATGAGGTACCTTTTATTCATTGTTGGTTTTACATTTTTGCTTACTGGTTTGATAGTGGGATTTTCTGAAGCTAAACATTTACAATCTTAAGTATAACTAACCTTCCACAGTTTTGCACCCTCTGTTAACTTTTTCATCTACAATCTCAATTCCAACTCTGAAAGTGTCAGTGAGAGACAATACAGTTCAGGACCTAGGACAGATCCAGATGCAGAGCAACCCCTACTACCTGTTCTCACATGCTTCCCCCTTGACAGCCATTCCACAGCATCTCTCCAGGGTGGGCTCCTGTGTAGTTTTAAATCTACTTTACAGTTGTTTTACCTAGAACAGAGGCAGCCAAATCATCAGGCTGAAGGCAACACACCTAAAAATTCTAGTTGAGGAAGGATACAGTCTAAACAATAAGACAACAGGAGCAACATCTGCTTTTCTTACTTGCACTTGCTTGAAAATCATAAAATGCCTGATAGGTCCCATTAAATTACTCCAAAGCCTTCTCTTTTCCAGGCTGAACAATCCCAATTCTTTCAGCCTTTCCTCACAGGAGAGGTGCTTCATCCCCATCATCCCTCTAAATATCTTGGTTGCCCTCCCTTGGACTCACTCCAACAGGTCCATGTCCTTCCTGTGACAGGGACTTGGCTGGATCCCATCCAGCCTCTCACTCACCAGCACACCCAAATCCTTCTCTGTGGGGGGCTGCTCCATCTGTTCATCCCTCATCCTGTGTTAATAGTGAGGGTTGCCCCAACTCAGGTGAAGCACCTTGCACGTGGCCTTGATAAACCTTATGAGGTTCCCGTGGACCCACTTCTTGAGTGCATGTGTCCTGGTGCAGGCCTAAGGCTGGGAGTAAGAGCTCTGATACACTCATTGATCTGCTATAATAAGATCCATCAGATCTGCATCAGACTTTCCTGCTGTACAGAAAACCAGAAGGTACTCTTCTGATGAAATACGACAATGTACATTTTTAAGGTTTTTTTCCCTGTCTTCTGTAAGTAGATGATCTATCTGACACTTGATCACACAAAGAACAATACCATTATGAAGAGTAACTTAAGAGCAACCGCAACCTCTGCTGAACTTCCTTATTTCCCAAGTCTTTTACTCCATTCTCTGAAGTGCCCCATAACAGTTCTTAAATTTGTAATCCAGCTTCAAGGCAATTTAATATCAAACACAGAGAACTACAGCTGATAAATATCAGTTCCCTTGTTAGCAAGAAACTTACTATACACTCATCTCATTGCTACAGAAGTTCAACTGTAAGAGCTTCAAAATAAAGGAAAGGGAATACTAAAGAAAGAAGGGTTATCAAGTCTGCTCAGAAGATCTGAGATCTCAAAACTGTGGAACCATCTTATTTTAAAGGACATCCTGACTTGCTGCCAACAACTAAGAAGCATCTGGCATACAGCCAAGGGGAAACAAAGAAAAGAAGTTCAAGAGAAGTTCGGAACATACAAGCAACAGTTCACAATAAGGAGTTGTCAATGATAAGTAACAGAACAAAGTAAGTGGGCAGAGCTTCAATGGCCTAACCTATAGACAGAAAAAAGGTTTTATGACCAGAGAACTGAATATCAATAAAACTACACGAAGCTTGCATGTTGGCAAGGAGATGAAGAGGTACCATGAGACAAAATGGAACTGACAAACCTTGCTGTAAAACACATGAGTTGCTGCTTGCATACTCCCTATTTTGGTACCTCTCCACATGTACGTAACCTTCAGTGTTCAGCAGTCTTATTTCTATGAACTGGAGGGTTACATGTTTTTGAAAGCAACTTCTTAAGAGCTTCTACATACATATTTCCAGTATTTAGGTATGTACTGTGTCCTTGCAAACACAATACTCTGATTTCTTCTATGTTTCAATGTAACTTCTGCACTGTTATTTCAGCTGCCAAGAATTCTAGCATCTGTTATGAGAAAGTGCCTTACAAAAAGCCCAATAAAGTAATCCAAAGTAAACGGCTCACCTAAACAAAATGCTATACACCTTCTACAAAGCTGGCATACAGAATGCGTCGCTTTAGGGTACATGCTTTAGCATGGCATCTGTAACTGTAAAATGGGAGATGCTCAGAAAATGGCTCTAACATTAGGTCCAGCCAAACACCTAATTCTGTCCTTGCTTTTGTGTTTCTCCATCTAACTCACATCAGCACAAATCTACCAATCAGTGTCAAAATGATGCAAGTCAAGAGGACCTAGCAAGTGTTCCATGACATTTAGGAGTTGTTGAAGCACCCTGCAAATGAACTTTCCTAAGGCTTCCCATGCTGAACTTTCCGTCCTTGCAGATACCTTCCACTGATAACTAAGTAGCCAACATGTTTATCCTTCCTTCTACTGCTGGAATTATCCAGTACACTTCCAATCATGGGGAAGGACAGCGTCAGCCGGTTGCAAGAATAAAGAAGAAAAATAAATATCACTCAAAACCCCCAACCCGCTCTTGTCTTGATAAACAAAATGTCTGCTTACAAACAATAGCTACAAGAGCTTTTTAATGCTTCCTTTTTCATATCACCTACAGTAATATCTACCAAGTTTCCAAAAGGACTTGCCATAAAACAGTTAACAGGGAACAAAACACATACATATAAGCTGAAAACTGGCACACAAATGCCTATCATACAAATACATAAACTTTTAGTGTAATGCCAAACTAAGTATTAGCAAGCTTTATGAAATAAACATGCACCAAGTATATACTATACCATACACTTATATCACAAAGTGACCTAAAATCTTACAAATCACAGATAGGAAAAAAAACAAGAATACTGATTTCTGAAGAAATAAATACACTAAATCTTTTCACTGTGATTTGGCAACAACATCTACAGAAAACCCGAGGAAAAAAAATGCTTTTTGCAGCACTGGTTAGTATCCCTGATTTTAAAATATCTCTGAAAACTATTGATTTGTAAAATACTTCATAAAAAATACCTCCATGAAACAGGTGCTTGACCTTCCCTTCCTCTATACACAGTAGCAGGCACTATAGGAAAAATAAGATACTGCTTCTGCCATAGCTTCATAGCTGAAGTAGCTCAGTTGCATGACAGTTGGCTCACAAACCTGTTGTGATATATTGCTAGTCTGAATATAGTATATGCTCCCAAAAGAAAAAAAAAAAAATGAAAGGCTGCAGAGAGGAAAGCTAAGATTTTTGCAGTAATATCTCCAAACTGGGGACTAATTGCAACTAGACAACACCCAGCAAGACTTCAACACACAAAACACCTTAAATTCAAAAACAGTCTAAATAATAAATGACTTACATTTGGATTTTGTTACCATGCAGTTCTTCCTACAAGAATGCTTGGAAAAATATGCTGCTCTAAAACTGCAACTGATCCTACCTTTTCAGTTCCTCTGATATTTCCTTTACTCAAATCAAGCTATAACACGAAGATCTGATACAAGTTTCTAAAAATATGTTTACAACAAAAAGAAGGGCAAGGACAATCTCCATTCTGCAATGGACAAGGAAAATGCTGAGGTACTTAATGCCTTCTGTACCTCAGTCCAGTTGTCTTCTCGGGTATTCAGCCGTCATCATCCAAAGGGAAATTCTTAGTGACTTGGTACACCACTTAGACACACACAAGTCTACGGGGCTGGGTGGGATCCACCAAAGAGTACTGCAGGAGTTGGCAGACGCGCTCACTGAGCCAATTTCCATCATTTACCAGCAGCTCTGCCTAACCAGGGATGTTCCACCTGACTGAAAGTCAGTGAACGTGCCACCCAATTACAAGAAACTCTGGAAGGAGAATTCAGGGAGCTACAGCCCTGTGAGTCTGACCACAGTTCTGGGCAAGGTCATGGAGCAGATCATACTATCCCATGGTACATACTGGACAACCAGGTGACTGTAGTAGAATAGTTTGTAATTGTAGGAGAATAGTTTGAGAAGGATAGTGTAGAAGGCAATCTTTCCTAATGAATTACAGCTGCACTGATTACCAAGGAGTGGAAACAGCCTTGCCTGCCCAAGGAGGTTGGGTATTATAAAAGAGTGGGCTAGCTGATCACCAGTCGCAGTTCAAGTTAGAGCTTGAGACTGAGAGTCTGCTGGCTGTGCTGTGAGGAGGTAAGGGACATGTGGTTGTGCAAGGGACAGATAAGGTAAGAAGATCTTGTATGAGGGACAGTCAGAGTAAGGCAGCTGGGAAAGGGACGGGCTGGAGTTTAGCTAGTCATGCAGAGAGGAGAGGAGGAGTCAGTGCTGTGTGGAGCTGCCTGTAAGAAAAGGAGTTGGTACTGTGTGAAGTTACCTATGAGGTAAGGAGTCAGAGTTGTTTGAAAGAAATTCACTGAAATAAGGCATGAAAAGTTTTCTAATAAAGGACTGGTGGTGATGCCAGTCACATTCCATGCTGACATATTTTCAACAGGTGACCAGGGCTGCCAACATGAGTTTATGAAAAGTAGGTCCTTCTTGACCAACCTGATGTCCTTCTATGATCAGGTGTCCCACTTAGTGGATGAGGGAAAGGATGTGGAGATTGTCTACCTGGCCTTTATAAAGCCTTTAGACACTATTTCTCACATTTCCTTGGAGAAACTGGTGGCTCATGGTTTGGGAGGAGACTCTTTGCAAGGCTGAGGCTAAATGTGCGAGGTTCAACAAGGCCAAGTCCTGCACTTGACAACCACTTGCAGCACCGCAGGCTGGGAGAAGGGATGGAAAGCTGCCTAGCAGAAAAGGACCTGGGGGTGCTGGTTGACAGCTACTGAACATGAGCCAGCAGTGTGCCCAGGTGGCCAAGAAGGCCAATGCCACCTTGGCCTGTATCAGAAATAGTGTGGCTGGCAGGGCCAGGGCAGTGATCACACCTGTACAACATAATGTTGAGGTCACACCTTGAATCCTGTGTTCAGTTTTGGACTCCTCACTCCAAAAAGTGCTGCAAAGCTGGTGATGCATCTAGAGAATAAGTCTTATATGGAACGGCTGAGATAGATGGGTTTGTTCAGCCTGGAGAAAGGAAGCTCAGCAGAGACCTTATTCCTCCACACAACTTTGTGAAAGAAGGTTGTTGACAGGTGGAGGTCAGTCTCTTTTCTCAAGTAACCAGCAATAGCACAAGCTGAAATGGCTTCAAGCTGGACCAGGGAAGGTTTAGATTGGGTATTGGGGGGAAATTATTCATTACAACGGTTTTCAAGAATCAAGGAACACACTGCCCCAGGAGTAGTGGAATCATCACTCTCAGAAGTATTAGGTGTAATAGGTGTAGTAGGTGCATAGATGTCGCACTCAGGGGCACAGTTTAGTGGTGGACTTGGCAGTGCTGGGTTAATAGTGGAACCCAGTGATCTTAAAGCTCTTTTCCAACCTAAACTATTTAATGGTTCTGCTTCTAGTACCATAACAACCACCATCGTACAATACAGCTCCAACAGAAGATGTGATTGTTCAGCACTGTGTTTGTTCCCTGTGACTTATCTTCTCAGAGGACAAATAAACTTCATATTGGTTCCTACTCCTTCTCCTCTTTTTTCTTAAGGATTATAGAATCACACCATTCAGGTTAGAAGCGACTTAAGGTAACATTTTTTCTTTTTACTGTGAGGGTGACTGAGCACTGGCACAGATTGCAAGCAAGGCTGTGGAGTCTCCATCCTTGCTGATATTCAAAGCCATCGGGATATGTCTCAGGCAACTGGCTCCAGGTGGCCCTGTTTGAGCAGGAGGGTGGACACCAGATGAACTTCAAAGGTCAACTTTCAACCTCAACCGTTTTGTGATTCTTTGTCTGATTCTGTCAAACTTCCTGATCAAGCTGTATCAGAGACAGTAAGTTGCCCACTACCATGTGCAGTTGCATTTTTAGAACTACCAAGGAGGTATTAAACCTCTCTGGACAACACCCGCCAATGCTTGACCTTCCCCACAGTGAAGAATTGCTTTCTTGGGATTCACTGGAATTTCATTACTTTTAATTTGTGCCACATCAGTGCCATGTTGGGCTGGGGAACAATACTGAGAAGCATTTGTCTCTCCCTTTATTCCCTCACTGCATTAACAAAATCACTCCTGAACCTTCTCTTCTCCAGGCTAATAGTTCCAGCCCTCTCAGCCTTTCCTTATCAACAGAAAGCTCTAGATCCTTAATCCCTGACATGACCTTGGCACTTAACTCTCTGCAGTATCTCTCTCCTCTACTGGGAAGCTCAGAACTGGACACTCCAGAAGCAGCCTCACCAGTGCTGACCAGAGAGCACCTCCTTCAACCAGCTGGCAACACTCTCCCTAACATAGCCCAAGGAGGCTGTCTGTCCACCTTTGCCATGGCAGTGCATTACTGGCACACAGATGGTTGCCAACCAGTACACCAAGCTACTTCTCTGCAGAGCTGCTCCTGATGCAGGATTCTGCAATTCCCCTTGCTGCACTTTAAAATCCAACTCAGCCCAAATCTGCAGGGGGGCTGCATCCCCCTGAATGCAAACACAACCATGTGGTATATGAGGAACACCTCTCTGTTTTGTACCATCTGTGAACTTGCTGGGGGTACACTGTCCCAGCATTCAGGCCATTAATGAAGATGAGGGGCTGCACTTGCCCCAGTATCATCTTCTAGGGTACATGACTGACAACTTGGCTCCAGCTGGACTTTGTGTCACAGATCACAAATCTCTAGGCCCAATCATTCAGTCAGTTCTCAATCTACTTCACTGTCCACTTATGTAACTCATCCATTGTCAGCCCTGTGCATGCTGTGGGAGGCAGCATCAAAAGTCTTAAGCTGAGGTACAGCACATCCACTGATCTCCCTGCCAGAAAGGTAGCTGCAGATAGCTGACAGTTATTTTTCACCAAGGGCTACAGATTTTTAAGGAATTTTGCTGTGAGAATCATTATAGTGGGAAACTGTTCAGCTTGATAGGTGAACCTCAAAACAACGCAGAGAGCACAACCAATATTTTCCCTAAATAATAAAAGCTTAGTGTTTTTTGATTGCTGACAATATTATCTCAGATAACCTCAAATATTTAAAATTACTGGTATTTTTATTTAGTAAGCCTAAAATGAAGCATTTTTAGTGAAACAGACAATAAGTCAACTGACATTCAAAGAGCCCTGTGTGTATGCTCTCCAAGCCATTACCAGCTCACACACTATCTTCTTTAAATAATTAATCAAGCATTCTGACGTGAATTTTCATCCATGCCAATAATAAAAGGAAAGTCAGGGCTTAAGCAGTATATTTACAAATGGAAAAATCATCAAAATCCCATCCCCTAAATCCGTAAATCAGGGTAAGAAACATCAGCTACAATCCAATTACCACAGGCTTATAGGAAAACATAGACAGACTAGTAGGACAGGTTTACACTGGGCTTCTAAAGCATCTGAAAAGAAAAGGTCAAAAAAACTCAGAACAAAAGAAAAAGGCAACCCTACTCATTGATTTTCCAGTTAAGATTTTTATATGCTATTGTTGGTGAGCTGAAATGACACATCTTTTTAATCATTACTTCAATTTCATAACTGAGGACTATTCCACTATGACAATAACTTTCTTAATAACTACCATTTTTCTGAAAGCCAAAATTCTGTAGGCTTAAGAAAGGGGTTGTTTAAGCTGCTGGAATACCCTAAGGCCTCTCCAATAATGAAAGAAACAAATATTACAAGTTCTAAAAATGAAATTAAAATCCACTTGCACAAGTAAAACGCAACTGATTGTCATTTGACCATGGCAAAAGTGCAAAACATTATCTGATCTCTTTTGTAACTGAAAAGGTTTCCAAAACAACATAAAGTAACTCAAAAGAAAGCATCCCTCCAAAGTGTTCTCCACACAGAGAATGTCTCTCATGTCAACTGCTGACAATTGGAGTTTCTTTTCTTCAATTATCTGACTTTTCATTATTCACTTTAATGCTTTCTATGAAATCAGATCTGCAAGAACACATGCAAGGAAATTCTTATTCCTCAAGTTTGTCAATGCAGATGAAAGTATTAATCCTTAAACATTTCTAGGAACTTTTTTTTTTTTTTTACATTAGGAAAGTCATTAAACCACAGCAAAGTTGACAAGATCTGCACCTTTGGCCATTCTCCTATCTAAACACAACCACCAAAATCAAGTGTAAACAAAGCTATCTTACACAGAATCCTATCAGCAGAATTTTAATTCAGAAAATATGCTCCATGAAGTCAAGGAAAGTCTGTACTTACTAAGAACAAGCCCATCACCAGTGGTTAATGACAGTGTAACATCTTTAAAGTGATTACTACCAAAAGCACACCAAAGAAATTCTAACTTAATCTGCAGTGAATAGCAGAAGACAACTGCCAAGTGCAAGTAACTGTTTATAGCTGTCAATGGTTTACCCTGTAAAAGTTTATTCTAGAAATAAAAGGGGATAGAGAATCGATTGGTTCGAAAAGGAAGAGAGACATGACTACTCTGAAAACACACGAGCATAATGCAGACATATGAGCACATCTGTTGGAAAGAATTATGCATTGGCTAGTGGGAGAGAAAAGCAAGGCCAAATCAGATAGGAAAGTCACAAGTAAGTACACGTAATATGATGAAACAAAAAGAAGAGGCTGAAATAATAAAAATAGAATAAGGTATTTATTTAACAACAAGCTCATCTCAGTGTAATGTAAATGACTGGCTGCAGATCTGGACAGACACGGCAATAGAACTGATGAGTGATGTTATCAACTGCAACAAGGAGCACAGTAGAGAAGCAAGAGGAAGACTTCTGTTTTAATCCCATTGATGTAAAAACTCTAGCTAGAAACTTTTCTAGACTGACAGAGATCATGGCTAAAATAATCTAAATACCATGGCACCTGTGAATTTAAACTACAAGCAACAGACTTCTACTTTTTGATCTTATCTGGCTTTGGCTACAGTAAAGTTAATTTTCTTCCAAGCAGCTTGTATCATGCTTATGTTTTGGATTTGTGATGGAAACAGTGTTGGCAGCATACCTGTGCTTTACCTGTTGGTGACTAAAAGACAGGGGCAAGACATTTCCAGTTTCTCACACTGCCCTGCCAGCAAGTAAGCTGGGGGTGCACAAGGAGTTGGGAGGGGATATAATTGGGACAGCTGAATCCAACTGACCAAAGCGATATTCCCTACCATATGACATCATGCTCAATATATAAAACAGGGAGGAAGGAAAAAGAAGTGGGGGGACAATATATTCAGAGTTATAGCGTCTGTCTTCCCAAGTCACTGGGAATATGAAGCCCTGCTTTCCTGGAAGATGGCTGAACATTAGCCCCTGATGGCAAGTAATGAATTAACTCCTTGTTTTGCTTTGCTTGTACACAAAGCTTTCGCTTTACCTACTTTACTGTCTTTACCTCAGCCCCTGAGTTTTCACACTTTTATCCTTCCAGCTGTGCCCCATCCCACTGCAGGGGGAAATAACCAAGGAGTCACGTGGTGCTCAGCCGCCCACTGAGGTTACACCATATACACCCTTTCTTAGCAGCTATAAAGCATTTTCCAAGAGTTTTAAACCAATTACCTATGACAATAATGCTTGGGAACATAAGCATAAAAAAGTTAAGGGAAGAAAATGAAAATAAGGAACAGTACTAATCTAACCACACATCTCCAGTTTCACATGGTGACAAGGAAACTCAGTTTTTGATTGTTTTATAATGTGTACAACAGGTATAAATTTAGATTTATTACACTAATAAGAACAAAACAGTTTTCTCAGGCCAAAGTAGTCATAGACATACTAGATGCAAAGAAAGAACTATCATTCAGTTTAAGTTCATCTAATTAAGTTCATCAATACATTCATCAGTCTGAAGGGAATGAGTTGCAACATGCTATATACTACGATACACAAAGAAAAAAATAATGTAAAGCATATTAATATGCTTTGAAACATATGAAGCACTAAATCTCAAAGTACAGAAACCATCTGCCTTAATGCAGTCACTTACAGCATAAGGAGTCTATTCTCCTGTGCTAATTTCTAGCATTCATCCTTTGAAGGGGCACAATGGTAGGAATTGGCTGTGAAAGACCAATGGAATAGATCAGCTCCAGAATGCGTTTATAATATAAAGCTAATTACAGGAGTACTATTCCACTTAACACCACAGCACAACGCAGTGTTTATGGCAAGCAAAGTAAGAAAGAAAAAGACAAAAATTTAACCATGTGTTCAAGTAATGCTGCAAGGGATCAAGTTTTCAAAGTAAACTAAGGATTAGGAAACCATTTGCACAAAGTACCAAAAACCGTATTATTGATATACCCCATGTGCTTTCTATACAAACATACATAGTCTTTAAATCATGGGTTTGGCAAAACATACATAGTCATATGACAAGAGGAGAATTCACTAAAAAAAAAAAAAATTTCAAAATATTTTGGCCAGAAGAAAGATCATAATATGGGTGGAAAACCAAAATTAAACCCTGATAGTTAACATAGCAGAAAAACAAATTCAACATCAAGTTTTTAAGTATGCAGGAAACACATTTACTACATTTCACATGGCTAGCAGTGAGGAATGGTAACTTATTACATTTTTCCAGCCCAACCTTAACCGCCTCAACTTGCCACCCAACAACCATCAGTGTGCCAGAGCAGATTGCGTAACAAATCGAAACTTTAACTAGCATGTCTTCTCAATTTAAACTAAAAAATACAACATCCAAAAACCCACCACAAATCATGGATTGGTGTTTCAATTCTTCACATTACTCATAAATTATGAAAATTATCTTTTATATATATACACACAAATAAAATGCCCATCTTAAGCCTCTCGAGGTAATATTATTGGGGTATTTTCAGCTTCTATTATGTTTTCTACAACTAAGAGATTACTAGAGGCTTTTAAAAAAACTACTACGTAAAACTATTTTCCTTAACAGAATATAAGGTAAATAAGTAAAAACACACGATTTCAGTCACACTCTAATCCCCATTAACCAATAGGGCAATGCAGTATTAAAATATTACTACAATGCAGCTAAAAACCGTAACAGAAGACAGCAACTCTCACCAGCTCTTCTAACGCACAGCTTAATCTAAGACTCAACAGCACATCAATTTCCCAATTAAATAGTTTTAGTTTACACAAGACTTGAACTTTGTTTTGTAAAATTACATTTACAATATGTAAGAACTGAAAAACAGAGAACATAAACTAGACCAGACTAAAATATTTCAGTTGGAAAGGACATATGGAGCAAACCTTTGCACAGGAATAAGCAGGAAAATATAGTAGGTCATGTAACACCACTGTAATTTTGCTAGTCTTTATATATATAATTATTATTTTTTTAACTAAATAAATGCTTCCTAAGTCTTTGCAATTATTATTCCATATCAAAAGAGCAACAAATTCCAAACCAAAAAAGCTAAAAGCTTTTGTAAAGGCTTTAGATCTGAAGAAATTAAAGTTTTGCTGTGCAGCAACAACCAAATTAACACAAGTCTCATATACCTAAACTTACTTTAAAATAGTTTTCACAAAATCTTTGAATTTTTTTATTTGGCAAGGCAAAGCTGAAGCTCCAGTAACATTTCTGCACTAAATTTTCAAATATATATACTTGAAACATCCCAAATGAGCACAGCATTACTGAGCATGAGTAAGGGTATAAGGGAAGACTGTCAGACAATTTTGAAAAGCCTAAGGACTAACCTAATGTCCAGAGAATGTATAATTTACCATTAGAAGTGTGAATGAGAGACCTACTTTCAAAATTTGCTATAATCATCCAATTGAAACAATCAACATGAAATAAAGTTGGCTGGCTCTTCTTCAGCCAAAATAGCTAGAAAAAACAGCCATCTAATTTCTGGTTAATACAAGAAATCTTACATTCCTGTCATCACTGAAATATTCCTGGCCTCAGTGAGACCACAACATTAGAATTCACAACACAAACAGAAGCTTTTCTTCTTTGAAGGATCTAAGTTGAGAGGCAGCTTTAGCAAGAAAGTAATGGTTATTTTGGCATTACTATAAACTTAATGTCATTTTAGAGTACATTGCCATTGCAATATAACAATTTCAAGTTAGTCCAAATTGTGTAGTGAACACTTCCACTACAAAACAGGTCACACTAAAGCCATTACAAACTTATATAGCTATATATATGTGCTATAGCTTATATAGCATATATTTGACAAGAAGTATCAAAGAACATACTGAGCCTAACTGATAATTCTGGTGGTTCATAAATAGGTGAAAGAATAGTAAAGGGACTGGCAGTTCAGGGAAACCTCCCAAGATGCACAAGCAGTAACACCAGCAATTCAGATAAATGTTTGTTAGGATTAAGTTATACTACATAAAAACATGTATTTGAAGACAGCAAAAAATGTGAAAATCAGAAATACCTTTCTTTGCAAATACAGAGCTTTGGTACAGTACTAAAACCAGTACGCACTTGCAGTTTTGTCCACCCAGAAACCAGCATACAAGACAACAGTTTAACATGGATTTTTAGTTGCCCTCTGAAGACACCAATACTTCCTACTAGTGTTTTACACACTTTAATGGCTACACTAAACATTATACAGTTGTTTTCAAATATTTCACTGGCCACCAAGCAGAGACTATAAAGTGAGGCATGCTCAGAGTAGATTTTTCTTCCAAACCCATCTTGGATTGACAACTAAATTTCCCACTGCTGACAGTACTGTAGCAGATCCTTAACACTGTTACCTGCACAAAGATGACTGCACGTTAAATTGCAGAATTAGATATTTTTTCTGTTTCCTTTCATAAAACTATTAGGCTGGCAAGAGTGACAAAAGTAAGTTTCTTTGCTCCCGCCCCTCTGTACACAAAAATCTTTGTGCAACCCTTCACCTCCCGCTGTCACAAGTGCAATCACAAGGTGAGCCAGATCAGGGAATTAGTCCGGATTACAACAAACCAGTTTTGCCAAGTTAATTTTAACCCAGAGTGAGTCTCTAATCTGTCACTGCAAGACACTATATAAGTATTATGACAGTGTGGCAGGGGAAACAAGCACACCAACCGACCCATCTGTGGAGACCAGTGTTCATGACACTGCAGCCCGTATCACATGAGGAAATGCAAAGCACTGATGGTTCTGTTTCAAAGCCAATTACTGCATCCTACTCAACACGTGATACTCATCCCTTCAGATGACAGCCAGCACAAACACCTTGCAAATGTGATACTAATCTTGTGACTTTAAGATAATCTCCACAATGTTTGATTTCCTTGTCTACACACAAGCATTTTCATACTGCTTGCCAGTTCTTCATAAACATTGAAGTTAGATTTAAAACAGAACACCTACTGAGACAGGCATTGGTCATGGCCCACAAAGTACAGAGTATAATTTTGCAGACTTGAAGAAAAAATTCTGCACCAACTTTTTGCAAAGAGGTTGCACTGTCATTCTTCCTATTAGTCTTCTTGGAACACAGGAAGAATTTTATTACTGTTGATAAGCCAATTTGATTAGCTTTTTTTCAGCTACTTCAAGTCATTTTTCTAGTCACAAACACTCTTACTGACAATCTTACTGATTAAGAGACTTCAGATTTTCCATATATATATATAAATATATAAAAATCAAGTTAAGATTTTTTTCATAAACTTTATTATCTTAAACTCCATTTAATTTATCTGGCACTGTTTTCTACCATAGCAACTAGACGCAGCCACAGTTAAATTTAAAGCAACTCTTTAGAAAATATTTGGAATTTCTATTATTTTTATAAAAAGGCATTTTGGACCATTTCTGTTTAAGTCTACCAGGTGGCTGAAGTATTTTGCAGTATTTTGACACCAATATGGAGAAAGGGTGGAGATCACAAGCAGTACCTTGGCTGAAGGCAATCAGTCTCCCACATAAGATAGTGGGGGCAGTGATAGCAGGAAACTAGATAATTATGAAATATTCCTCTTCTCACAAGTCCAACACACAATGGCTGTATTTACCAGTATAAACTGTCATTTACTTGCCAAAGCTTAATACAACCTGTTTGCTGTGTACAAGGAGCCAGTTTTCTTTGACTTGACCCCAAAAACATCAATTAAAAGATTCATTAACATTTACACCCACTTAAAGCTAGTGTTTTCTACAATTTTAAGTATAAGGGATAGCAGTTGAATCATCCTGAAACCAAAAGACATGGAGGACACGACTAATGCAAAAGTACAGCTTTAAAAAATACCCCTTAGGGCAAAATTCAGACAGGTATCTGAGCACTGAGGAGAGATTGCACAGTTGATTTTCTTGCACTTAGTAGCATCCTCATACTTAGCACTTGCAATCCCGGGCTTAAACGACACGAAGCTTAAAAGCAGAAAGAGATTTAATGGCAAAAGTATAAGCACTGGACTAAGGCATACGTAAAGCAAGAAAACACTTGCAGGTCTTCAGGGAGGAAAGAAAAACTATAGTTTCTCTATCATTTCATCGACACTGAAAAGAAGTCAGAAGTTGTAAATATGTCAAGTACCCATGTTATTAGTCCACATTTCCAGCATTTTCCATAAGCAAATTGAGAAAGGTACGTGTCTTATGTTAATTCCATTCCTAGACACAGCTTTCTGGGGCGAGAGGGGTGGGGGATGAGCTCTGCCGTCAAGTCCGACTAACAAAAAACCTGAAGAAGCCAAGCAAGCAACCTCCTCGTGCTTTACAACCGTCTGCAAACTTAGAACAACCGTGACTCAAAGCTCTCCATAGGACCCGGCCACCCGCACCACGGCCTGAAGAGCAGCAGAGGCTGAGTACACAGGAAGGTGCTGGCTTCATGTCATCCACATCCCAAGCGACCTCCGGAGGGAAACAATGGGGAGCGACCGGGCACCACGGGGGAGCCCCTCACACAGCGAGAGCGGGCACCCCGCCACGGCCTGCAAGGCCAGGAGGGTGCGCCCGGGCCGGGCCGGGGGCTGCGGGGTAAGGGCGGCCTTGCACCGCTAGAGCCCGCAGCCTCCTCCCTGCCCGGGAGCAGGGCAGGGCGGCATGCCCGGCCGCAGGAGCAACAGGCACCCTGCTGTGGCCCTAGAGCCGGCTGATAGGACCGGGAATGGGAGCCCCGGGGGGAATCACCCGCCGGGGCCGGGGTGCCCGGGAACCAGGTGGGAACGCACCGCGCCCCACAACCCCCCGGCAAGGCGCTGCCTCCCTCGAGACACCGAGGCCGCCTACACGGCGATGGCAAAGGGGAAAGATGACCTAAACAGGAGGAGGAAAAATAAGGCAGGGCAGCTAAAGGCAGCCCCAGTACATGGGAAAAGCACCACGGTCATCGCTCGGGTAACACGGCCAGCGGGACTCGCGGGTGCCCTGCGCAGACTGTCTCAGGAGAGACCACAGGGCTCAGCCCGTTCCGGCAAACCTGACTGGAGCGAGGTCTGCCCGGGGGCTCAGCATGGGCAGTCTCCATCCCCCCGGGAGAGCTGGGCCGCACACTGGGGCGGGCACAGGTAACTCTGCTCCGAAGGGCCCCGGGAGAGGGGGCGGCAGCGCCATCTGCGCGGTATCTCCGGCCAAGCGAGCGGCGGGGCCCAGGCGGCACCTGGGCAGCCGCCGGGTTACATCACCGCCCCTTCCCTCTGTCCGTCCCCCGGGGCGCGGCGGCCGCGGCCACATGGCAGCGGGGACACCGGCGCTGCCCGGCACGGGGGCGGGAGGAGGATGAGGAGGGCGGCTGCTGGGAGGGAGGAAGGTGCACGCGCCGGGCCGCTCCCAGCCGGCGATGGGAGGGGTGGCGGGGGCTGCGCGTCTGGCCCGGGAGGGAGCGCGGCGCGCGTTACCTGCCCGGGTGGCTCCCCAGCTCACGGTCGCTCAGAGCCGCCGTGTAAATCCTCCGGTATCTGTCGGCCAGGGCCTTCCCGGAAAGCAGCAGCTGGTAGCGGCTCCGGCAGCCCGGCGGCGGCGCGGGCAGGGCTCCCAGCCCGCCGGCCGAGCCCTCCTCG
>VXBI01001411.1:598613-635209 GCA_013397375.1 Toxostoma redivivum | reverse complement strand
GTTGGGTTGGGTTGGAAAGGATCGCCGACATCGTCGTCGAGTCCGACCTATGACCGAACCCATCGGGTTGTCAATTGCACCATGGCATTAATTGCCATGTCCAGTCTTTCCTTACGCACCTCCAGCGACCGTGACTCCACCACCTCCCCAGGAGTCCATTCCAATGTCTACTCACGCTTTCTGTGACCAAATTCCCCTAATGTCCAACCTAAACCTCCCCTGTCGCAGTTTAAGACTTAAGACTGTTGTTCTGTTCCTAGCTCCCAAGAGAAGAGGCTGAAAGCCACCTGACTTCAACCGCCTTTTAGGTGTTTGTAGAGTGTCTATCCATCGTGCTTGTTTCTGTGCTATATAATGCTACCTAGGAGGGATCTTTTCACTTGAGGCAGAGTCTGCTAAATCGAATTGCCACATTAGGCAAAATTTTCTTTAAGTTGCCTTCATTATCTCCAGGACAACTTACCTGCTTTTAGAGGATAAGGGAGGCATGGCAGCAAGCAATTTCTTATCTTCGGGCCATTTACATTATTGCTTTTTATCTGTTGGAGTTGTAGCCCTGCAGTTTTGCCACACTTTCTACTGCTTTATACAGCAGAAAACTTCAAGTGTATAGACCAGAATATGTGTAATTAATAACAAGAAGAAATAAATTTATAAAATCTTCTTGCCAAATATAGTTTGGATCACAGTCTGCAGAAAGCTGTCATCCAAAGAAGGTGTGTGCTGTCATATTTTCTTATCTTTAATTCTACATTCCAAAAAAAGGCCCTAAACAAAGCCTGGAATTCCCCTGCTTTTAACTACAGATAAATATTTTTGCAAACAATTTCTGAATAATTACAGAATCACAGAATACCTGGAACGATGTGTCTCACAAGGATCACCAAGCCTCTTGACCTGTTCAGGATAACTAGAATCATGCCATGTGCCTGAGATCAAATAATAGCAAATATAAGAGAGCTATGCAATTGCCATCTTTCTTAAGCTTGTGTGTAGCCTGCCAATGCTTAATCTTTTAAGCTAAATTTCGAGTACTTTCTTTTAACAGAGAACTAGAGATGTGGAAACCAGTAAATTCATACAGGTTTTCACAAAGGTAACTGTTCAGGTAGCAGAAATACAGCCAGAGTAGTGCCGCCACTGAAGAAAAAGCTAATTTCTGATGCATTTAGAGTAAACTAGAGACCATTCCAGAAATATTTAAAGCATTAACTACATAAAAAGCTTTCAGTTATACTGTAGTGGGTGGGAGGAAGAAAAAAGAAAAATAAAATAATAATCTAGCAGTGATTAAAAGGAGTAATGAGAAAACAAGTACCATGTCTTATGGTGTTAACTATCACCAAAGCACATTCCCTATGAGAATCAGAGCAATAAATTTTTCTGGCTCCTCTTCTAGGAATTACCTAGAGTCATTCCTACAGGCAAGATCCATAAGAACAATGAAACAAAAAACAAATAAACAAGAAAACAAATGCACCCCCAATAAACAAACACATACAGAAAAAAACAAACATAAAAAAGCAAAACCAGCAAATCCACCCCTCCTTTTGCTCATATTTTTGTTTTTTTGTAAGCTGTTACTTTATATAGTAATTTTTCCTTCACCAAAGGCATACTGCTTGATAAAAGGGTTATGTTCTGGTATAACATTGTCTGTCTCATCACAAAATTATTCTGCACTGCTGGCACTGTAGCTGTCTTATTGCATGGTCAATAACTGCTGGCAAACTTTTATGACAGTGATGCAATTTATTGCAATTCTTGCATATTGCTACAAACTCTAGAATTTGTCTGGGCTTGTGTTGTACAGAGCCATAGAAAGTGTGGTGAGTGTTATTTGCAAGCTGCGGCTGCTACTCTGCATATGTTTTTAGCTCAAGTGTTTTTGGCTTTGGTTGAACTTTGCAAGGTGCCAAGAGTGCAGAGTCCGCCTTCCATAGGCTTCAGTCTATGATGAGCAACAAGAGTTTGACAAGGTAACTTGGATTTGCCAGGCCAGGATAACACTGTAACTTCTAGTCCACATCCAACCTGTCTTCACACGGAGTACAAACAAGTGTCCAAATTGTGAGACTCCTAAAGGCACCAAGTGGGAGCTGGGTGTTCAGTCCTCATTCAGAGCCATATTTTTACTTCTTGTTTTGTCCTCCAAGGAAGCCACCTTTTCTTTTACTTCTATGTATTTGTTTGTTTGTTTGTTTGTTTGTTTGTTTGTTTGTTTGGACTGTGGTACTCTTGTTTAATATTCTGACACTGTTTTGTATTCTGAGTGACAATATCACTCCTCTGCCATGTAAGAACATTCAGGAGTACACATTTCATCTGAACCAACCTTATGCTCAACCTGATATTGACTATACTCCTGTAGTTAGCATAAAGCATATTCTGCAGTTCTGAGATAAAATCATTGCCAGTTCAAATTTATTTTCTTGCTTGTTAGTTGGTGATATTTTCTGTTGTTTGTTTCATGGGGATTTTTTTAGGGGTAGTGTCATTTTGGAGATTGTTCGCATCAGATTAGGCTTTTGCTTTCTGTGACTGCAGAAGTCTAGCAAGTACATATTTGAAAGATAATACAGAACAAACTCAGTCAACTGAGCAAAGCTACTTTGTGCAGAATATTCTTATTTCTGACAGCACTCAGCTCTTTTCCTGTTTGCAAACATCTTCCTGCTGACACAGAAAGAAGTGCTTTGTCCATCGGCCTCTCCCTTTTACTTTAAGGTGGGGCTAACAGCAGCTTTGTTCATTCACTTGGCACATTTATAAATAAGTTTTAGCAGAACAAATTGTTCATGTGTCATCAAGAATCAGAGTCTGACAGTCTATTTTATTCATTCTCACAGCTCACACAGATCAATATTGTATAAACCTGAGTTTCAACACATTAGAACTAGAATTTCCACCAGGTAATTTCCATATCTGCATGACAGAATGTAAAGTAGAAAATTCCATGATTTCATTACCTAACCGTTATCCTATTCGATTATATTTCCAGACCATTTTTTAAGCTTTCAACACACTATACAAACCAACACAGTAATTTTTTCACAAGCAAGAAGTGAATCTAGAGTAAGACAACTTTAAAATTTGTAACCTAGACAGTTTACATATCAAATTGAAGTCAGGAAGTTATGAATTCAGTACTTCTGCAGTAAAACTTGCAGTTTACTGCAATCAGGTTATATTGTTTGTTTGTCTGAAGCAACTAGCTCTTACCAACATATATGCCCCAGAAATAAGACTTAAATCAGTCTTAATAACATAATAAGACTTAAATAACAGAAAAAAAAAATAGAAATATTTTTGGTTATTAAGCTTATGTCACTGTTAAGATGTGAGGCTGTTAACATGATTAGTTAACAGGACCATTTTTCACCACTCAGTTTCAGCAAAGCTGGCATCTGTTTTGGCATTATTACTCTGTAATGGAAATCTATCACTATTTAAGTTGTCAGCATTTATTTTGAGACTTCCATTATTTTTGGGGTCACACACACACGCGCACACGCACAACAAAACCCACAAAACTTCACAGCACAATTCCTATGCTTTTCTATTATAAAGAGCTCTTTATCAATAGAAAACACAGGACAGGCACTCTACTGCCTCCATATTGGAGACAAGGCTTTCTTCTCTATGCTACCATGGAGATGCTTATTCCTCCCTATCCAATTGCTTTCTAGGTCAAATATGGCACTAACTTACACTTAACTAGGCTTAGTTTTGGTATACAGAACAAATGAAGGAAAACAAAACTCACATATTTTAAAAATAAAAATAATTTTTGAAATGCAGCTCACCAAATGTATTTACTTTGTCGTGGCTTTTTTCAAGTCAAGTTTTTCCATTCTAAATTGCAGTGATATGCTAAAGGAAAGTAATCAAATAAACAAAATCCACTTCATTTTTTTATGCCAGCTGTCACAAATACCAGAGTTTGATAGTCAAAAGGTACTTCTATGCACCCCTGAACCCACTTTTGTCTTTGTAGTATTTACTGTGCCAATGTTTAGACTTTATTTCCACCTTAGAAAAACCCTGTCTTTTCCTTTAAATGCCTTCTTTAAATTTTATTTTTTATGCACAAAAAAAATTGTGTGAAGTAAAAGCTTACAGATTAATGCTGACAAATATATAAGCTCTTCAGTTAAGATAATTACTTCTTTTATGTGGGGAGGTCAAGAAAGAAAACCCAGCTACTTACCTCTGCCATGGTATTATAATTGGCATTAGTCTAAATAAAAATAGGTACACATTGAAGTAAAACAGAGTATTAATGAGTAACTTTTTCCTTTCAAAATTTCAGTAATTATTATTTGACAGTATTCCACCAGATTTCCCCTTCTACAGAAATTCAGATTTTATGTATTTTTATATATATATATATGTGTATATATATATTTCTAAACCAACTAAGCACAACATGAAGACAAACACAGTTGAAGAAATATTACCAGGATATTATCTTCAATCACCCTGAAGAGCAAGAAAATTTATGCAGAACTTTTTAGTAAACAGCACTGAAGTTTGTGAATTAAGTGGCAAAAAGTCAAAAAACGAACAAACAAAAGTATTGGAAAACCACAAAAATACATATTAGCAATGTTTTATAATGTATTATTGCTTTGAAAATACAATATAAATTAAAAGGAAGAGCTAGTATGGCTTGACGTTCAAATCCATGTATGTCAGAAAGCTTTGAAACTGGACCCTGAGCTGAAACTGGGCTGAAACTTAGAAATTTCAAGGCCTCTTCAGTATAAGATATGGAATAATGTTTACTGGATTGTCATATAGGATGAAGAAACAAAGAGTAGAATGTAAAGCCATTGAAAAGTCCTACCTTAGAAACAAAGGATAGGAAAAATCCACTTGGATCATCAAGACCAGTCTTCTACCTGAAATGATGCAATGAACATGAGAAACAATAAATCCTGCATCCTTTACAAGGCAGGGTACACCTGAACTCTATTGAAAACTAAATTATCTTGTCAGGGAAAAAAAAAACCCTAGCAGTTCAAACATGTTAATCTGCAAGAATAATCTTGGGTATCCCCAAACCAAAAATGGAATCAGATTGTATTTACATTTTTTTCCATTTCTTTATTTCCACACAAGACTGAAATCATTTTATTGAGTATTCTGAAAAGGATAAAGCAGGCCAATTTTAAATTCAAATTCCAGACTCAGAGCAGAATGCTAGAGATATATTAAGAACAATCACGTTGTCAGTGAAAGCTTTGGAAGTCTAGCTAAGAAACTGAAGGCATGGTGCTGTGATCATAGAGGGAAAAAAAAGCAGTCTAGGATGCAATGGCTTAAAACCTCACACAGTTATCCATGGACATATTTTTAGTAACTGTAAGTCACTTAAAACAGTTTTCTCGAGCAACTGTAAATTACATTAAGAACTTTCAGGCTTTGTGTTGTTTATTAAAGGCAGAGTCCAGGGTTTCAGTTAAATTAATAGCTAATTAAACTTTCTCAGTTCTTAAGTTCAAACACCCAGAAACTTTCTACACATGAATCATCCCACTGGATTTACTGAACTCTGAGGTATGTGCATGTACCTGTTGCTGCACTAGCCACATTATTCCCTGCGGGATTTCTTTTTCCTGTAATCTTATAATTACTAAAAACTACTACATTAGACACTTAACAGATAATTTTCTTACAAATAAGCATCAGTAAGGCAGCCAAAAGGAAATTTCCATTTCAACTGGTCCTGAGAACAAGCACCAATCTCAATATTTCTAGGACCATATATTAAACAGTTAGACCAAGAGGCAAGCGCCCAACATACAGTTTATTATTCTACTTACATTTTAAGGTTTTTAGATTTTCAAAGCACTTGGCCAAAGCATATTTGGCCTTTATCTGTGGGAGAGTCTACATCTCTGCTGTTTCCTGTGCTAGACTCTGGGCCTGAAGGTGTGGATTTTGATGTACTGAAGTTTATCATACAGTTTAGTAACATGCTTTAGTAACATAGAGAGTTGGGTCTGTCCTGGACACTTGTGACCAACCGGATGAGACTAGGAATGGATCTCACTCAAATGGCTTCCTCACTTGTTGCTCTCCCTTCTGCTCTCATTTCCACCTAGAGATAGAAAAATCAAGAATTCCTGCAAATGGATAAAAATCCCAAGGAATAGATGGTACTACAGTAACCAGAGTTATGACAAACAAGAAAAAGTAAGCTACACCAGAGCACAGTGGCACACCATCCTGGTTTCAGCTGGGATAGAGTTAATTGTCTTCTTCGTAGCTGGTACAGTGCTGTTTTGAATTCAGTATGAGAATAATGTTGATAGCACACTAATGTGTTGAGTTGCTGAGTGTTGTTTACCCAAAATCAAGGACCTTTCAGTGTCTTGTGTTTTGCCAATGAGCAGGTGCACAAGAAGCTGGGAGGAGCAGAGTCAGGACAGCTGACCCAAACTGTCCAAGGGGAAATTCCATACTCAGAACAGCATGCTCAGTGTATGAATTGGGGGAGCTGGCCAGGAGCTTCTGATCACTGCTCAAGGTTGGGCTGGGCATCGACGGTGAGCAATTGTATTGCACATCACTTGTTTCTCTTAGGATTTATTCCTCTCTGTCTCCTTTTCATTACTATTATTATTGCTGTTGTTACTATTACAATTATTATTATGTTTTGAATGGTTTCAATTATTAAACAGTTCTTATCTAAATGTATGAGTTTTACTGTTTTTTCATGTTTCTCCTCCCTAGCAGGGCAGGGCAGGGAAGTGAGCAAGTGTCTATGTGGTGCTTAGTTGCCAGCTGGGGTTAAGCCATGACATATACGTATACTCGGAAAAATGTCTTCATCCATCAACATTTCTCACTTATTACTCAAATGCCACTGACCCACTTACAGAAAGCTATTTGAAGTACTTGCATTACCTTGAAGCAGCCAGGCACTTTTCATGCCATTAACACTTAAGACAGGTGTTAGGAAAATCCACAGGACTAAGTTTTTTTTAAAACTGATCACAGTGGTGAGCCGCATAGAGAAGTCTAAAACCTCTGACTCCAGATTCAAAGATTTTTCTTTTTTTTACCCTGGTAAGAACTGTCCTGGTACTTAGAGGTCTTTTAAAAGAAGAGAACTAGAATACTAAATTCGTGCTGTTATGAAGTACCAACAAAATGACAACAATAATTACTCTGTAATTATTTTAATGTCACTCCTTAGGTAACAGAAAGGACTGCAAGGCTAGACAATCAAAGATGAAATAGCTTTAGTTAGCTCTTACACAAAAGTAGGTCTCATTATGTAAATCTTCCTTCTTTCTTTGACAGAAATACAGGTATAGGTTTCTAGGTTAGTACTACACAATATTCCAACTCAAACATCAACACCACATAGAACATAAAACGAATAGGTCATTGATTAGATGATGAAAAAGTACTTTTTGAAATGTATTAATATATGTTCTTTATCCATATTAACTGAATTTACTTCTACCTTCTGCTTCTGCAACTGACCATTTTCCAATTCCTTCTACACTACAGAGTAACTGAAAGATTAGCCTTGTACAAGAAAAAATAAATATCAAAAAACCCACAAGAAAACAAAGCTATATAATGTTTTAATTTTTACAATAATGCCACTTAATATTCACAGGTAGCATAAGCTTTTTGATATCATCATTAAGAAAAGAAATAATTACCTCTGTTACACTTTTTTTCTTTTTCTTTTTTTTTTTTTTTTTTAAGAGAAACAAGACCACGAAGGTAGCATAGCTGTGACAGCTTCGAGCTCTGGGCCACTACTGCTGTTAAACAGACAGGCTTTATTTTACAAACTCAAAAAAAGTGCTGTTCAGTTCATTCAGTTGCCAAGCAGGCAAAATCCTCCTCCTAGCCTTCAGTTCACACACCACCTCTCACCTTTCTTTCCTTCATCTTCTCACCCCCAATAACATCATCCTCTCTGAGCTTGGACTGCCTTTGAGATGGGACTGTGTTAAGCTGGGAATCGTACCTTATCACATTTACAGCTGTGTGCTACTATTTCTCAAAGTGAAGGGGGCTAATTTCCTAAGTCTGTAACATCAAAGTGCAGTGTTATCAAAAAGGACTAAATGTAATCATTAATTACAGTATGAGAAGTGAGAAAGAGGAGAAGTGATTCTGCCTTTTTACATCCTGTTTTTGAGTTACACCTATTCCCTCTGCTATTGCATTGAGTAGAAGTACTCCTAAATGAGTTAAAATTCCCATTAAAAAGCTTGGATAGAAACATCCTTCAGGCTGCAATACAAAGGTGCATAGCTGGAACAAGGATTACACCTGACCCTATCCGCTGTCCACGCCCCAAGAGCCAGTGAAGAAATGCAGGTTCTTATAATATTGTTTATTTGTCAATATATACAAACCACTATTCATGTATATATTTTGTATGTTTCATGAAGACATTAAAGAAATGTTTAGAAACAACTGATTCATCAGCAAGCATTGTCACGGGCATCTATAAGGTCACAAAATTTAAAGTTTTAAAAATAGTGACTTTCAAAGTAGCAACAGTGTAAAATACATTATAACATTTGTTGTGATGGTGCAGTAGGAATGAAATAGTTTATGAAAAGAGTGTTCACCAAACTGCATTCGTGTTACATAAATTTAATGCCAGGCTAATATTCTGTCTAGTAGAAATTATTAGACTTCAAGAAAGAAGCAGCTGCGCTTTTTAGGTAGACTTCTTTCTTTGGATTACATCTGTATCTGTTCACACATCTTACATTTTTATAGTCTACAGAGCAAAAAACTAGAATGAATATTAGAACTTCTTATTCTTATTTTTTACTGACTACTGGGTGCTTATAGAGCAGATGGATTCTTAGATTATTTGTTTAATTTTGAATTTTGAATGTTCTCCTTTTTAAAAACTGGTATATCACTTTTACTAACTAAAAAAATTAAAAACACCCAAGGAACAAAAATACAAGAATGATAGTCAGTGAGGCTTTACCCAGAAATGAATCATCAGCTTTGTGAATCTTCTATTTATAGGTACAGGCATTTGGAGCAACATACAAAATAAGTAGTCATATGCAGGTGTACTATCCCCACCTCTTTCTTCTAGAGCTACTTTACAGGTGTTGTTATACTAGGATTGCTTGCAGTGTAGTGCTCAGACATAATCTGGAAGCGCCATGTGTAATTACACATGTTGAATTTAGGAAACTCTGACAACCTTCTTAACACCTCACTCCATTCAAAACAGCCATTGGAATAGTTATTTTAAAGCAACAAACTGTAATATAGATTTAGTTAGTTACATTTTGGTGACAGTTTCAATTATTTTCTGCTCACACCTTGGAATGATGACCTATAACCACTTCTTTAGAGTAGTCATGCTTGCCATAGAAAGGGAAGACTTACTTTATTTAATAATAGTCATCTAGAAGTTAGGCATCTCAGACCAATCTGGCTTATAATCTAACAAAGTGCATATCTCAGTCTATGACAAGCAGCTAATAATCAATATCCTTCAGGCAGGATTCCCTAATTTTAACCACAGAAGTGTATGTTAGCTGTGTTGCCTACACTAGACAATCTGTATATTGTAAATGAAAAGATATGAGTATCTCCAAATAACACTTCATCCTGCTTGTTTTTATGGTGGAAAGAAATGCCTTTCATATGTGCCCACCATATTTTAATTAGAGCTTGAAACAGATAAATAGCATATAAAACCTTTATACATCTCTTAATAAGGCAGTTATGACATGTTTTCCAGTTCCTTTATTAATCTTGATGCAATGCAAAGCAGCAAAATAAAAAACCAGATTATTCTTGTGGTGCAAGTCTTTCTAAAATGTGTTAGAAAGCTATTTACTTTGATTGCAGGTGAGCGTTGAATGCAGTTTACCTTTGACTATAGCTCTGTTCAGTTGTAAGAACAAGTAAATTCAAAATATATTAATCTTCTTTATCCCCTAAGCTCTTATTCCTTTTTACCAAAGGTCTTTCAGCAAACCTTAATAAGCTCAATCCTTGACCTTGACAATGGAAAAAGTTGTTTTTCAGATTTCAAGAGTTTTGCCAATCAGCTACTGTCATTTTGTTTTCCACACCAAGTCGCCTTTAGCTAAACCTATATCCACTGTAGTCCTGAGACCTTAATTGTTGGAATGCCTGTGCCTGCAGCTCATCTAGTTAATTTTTCCATTGCACTTAAACAAGGTATGGTTTTTTGTGTTTTTTTTTTTTTTTTTGTTTGTTTTTTTTTTTTTTTTGCTTTTTTTGTTGGTTTTTTGTTTTGTTTTGTTTTGTATAGGAACTGCTTTTGACTGGTGCTTTAAGGTGTTGTGTCAGCTGATCCCTTAACTTGTCCCAGTTTTAGGAAGTTCTGCAATGAGTTTTCTTTGCTTCTAAAATTTGTAATTTTGTTTTTGCTACATCTTTTTTACCTCATGAATTTCTGGAGTTTTACTTCTTCTATGTTCTGAGAAAAATAGAAAAACTGGTATTTAATTTATTGTTGTCCAAATCTGAATCTTGTTTTTCATGTTTATAGGAGGCTTTTGGACATCTAGTCTCATGCAATTTTTAGATATATGCATAAATAATGTGAGCCCTCTCATGGAGTCAATTTTTCACTAATATTAAAGAACAATGTAGGAATATCTCTTAAAAATTCAAAGCCTTCTGAATTAATTTTTTTAATTAGTAACATTTCTGTGTAAAATTTGTGATGAAGCTGCCGGCTATCTGGCTTTGCAGAAGTGAAGTGAGTGAAAATTTAAGTTTAAGAAATTTGCCTTTATTTGAATAAAAATAACTGAATTGTGGGCATGCTGATAAATAAAAGTTATCTAGCAGAAGGGCACGAGTTGTTATTTAAAAATCTTACTCAATGGCTAGTAAGAAAATGAAAGCTATATCTTTATGAAGTTTGGATGTCTTGGATGCTTAATGCTTTGTATTTGAAAGCAGCCAAGTTCGAAGTTAAGTTATATTAGTAACTTAGCTATGGTGAATTGGTAAAAAAAGCAAATTTCTCTTAAATGAGTGTAGCTAATAGCAGACAATCTAATATTTAGATATTCCATAGAAGTTAGTGTGTTTGGTAGTTTAGGAAGTCTAAAGGGTATGAAAAAGAGAGAAACATATTTCTCTAAAGAAATATGTTTCTCCATAATTTCTTTATGAACATGAAGTTATGCTTTCTGCTAGGGCATTGTAGAGATAAACAAGCAATCAAGCTGGATCTTTAATTCAAGTAGTTAAATAAATTTAAGATTGCTTTTTGATTTTTACTGAATGAAACCTGTAACATCCTCTAAGAATACTGAGGTGAGTAGTCCAGACTAAATGCAGCAATGAAACAAGTGTTGACTGAGTCGTAGCTAGTCAATGTCCGAACTGACAGCCAAAATTTTAGAGCTTTAAACATTGGTCCTAGAAAGAAGTGATCAGCCATCACTACACTCTGGAAAGGTAGCCTCATCAGAAAAACAAATTTCTACTCTTTATGTTCTTATTTGACTTCTTTTCTGCTATACTAATAGCACATAGGGCCATCTAAACTATGGAACATGGGGATGTGTCCCAATGTCTGAGTCCAGCTACAAATTCCAGCTGCATTCCAGCTTCATATCAGTTAGAGAGCAAACATTCATCCCTTTCCCCTTCTTGTTTACAAAAGCATAGGGAATAGGAGGTGACTTACTTGTGTATCAACCACCCAGACAGTGCTCACAAATTCTGACATGCAGGAATTTTTTTTAGAAACTATGAAAACATGCCTTGCAATTTATCAGGCAATAACAAGAATCAAGGGCACACCATAAGAAATAACGATTAAGAACAGACAGAGAAATGCATCACTAAAATGTTCAGAATACTAGCAAATTAAAGAGAGAGCAGCCAGTCAGTCTTGTAAAATTAACCAAACAAATATAGTTGCAAACATGATTAACTCATCTTCTTTGGGCAAATCTGAAAGCAATTATGTTTTAAAAAAACCTTGACATCCTAATTAACATACTCCTTTTAAGATCGATGTTGTTAACAAGAATGGAAAGCTCTTAGGACTGCCAAACTTGAAATTGTGCTTCATCTGAATTATTTGGTTTACTTATGTGGAAAAAAATAAACGTATTTCTGCTTTTCCCAACTCTGCTTTCTGCTCTGCAGATTGCAGTTCATTCTTTGAGAGTCAGCAGTAGTTTAACCAGCCAGCATGTTGAAACATTTCAGAGTCCAAATAGTTCCATACTCATTTTAGGAAAAAGACCAAAGATCCAGTACTGGAAGTGTAATTGCCTTGACTCTTAGCTTTCACTGAGTGACTCAGCAGCAAAGGTGGGCTAGCCTTTGCCATCTGGAGGTGCTATGGAGAGTACTTGAGTCTTCTGTCTTCTTCCATGTCTTTAAATAGAAGCCATGATGGCATAAATTGCAAGCCTGGTAATAGATACAAAAAATTCATAGACTTTTATGGTGTCATTCAAGCTACAGGACCTTAGCTTGGTTTCAGCACTAGCAAGATAAAATCTTGCTTTGTCTGATAAGAAAGGCCTTTCAATTAACATCACAACAAAAGTCATCTTGCTGGAATATTTCCCGTGAAAAAAGACTTTCCAATCACAGTTTGAGTTGATGAGGAAATCTGCATGTTGAATCTGTTCTTCAAATCTAGTGATATACATGGGGAATAATTCCAACTTAAACACGCAAGTTGTGTTTCTTGCAACTGTATCCAGCTTCTCACACTTTATCTATCTCTATCTAATATATATCTAATCTATATCTAATCTATATCTATATCAATATCAATATCTAATCTATCTATATAATCTATCTATATACCTTTGTATATATCACTTTACATAAATTTTCATAAATTTACATAAATTCATAAGCAATATCTGGAAACTCTTTCCGGAGCCAACAGATCACTCAACATACGTCAGAGATAGGGAAGCTGAAGTATGGCTGAGTGGCTGGCATTGAGATAACTATGCTTCTTCAGGCAAGGTGATTCTTGCTGCAATTCTTATCTGAAAGATGATGGAAGACTGTGAGATAAGAGGACTTAATATTGTGACTGGGTCTATGAGCCTTATTCTGTGTAGGTTGCTCCACAGTTGAGAGAAAACTGCAATTTGCCAATGAAGATACAGAAGGGACTGCTTTAATTGATTTGGGTCAGTTAAAAACTGAAAAGTTAGACTAATTGTATACTAATGATCTCATGATGGTCCTTTGTGGAGAATCCCTTTGTCTAGTCCCAGGCAAGTTTAACATAGAGTCTCTGAGACTGCTGGGTCTGTGTGGAAATAGCACCTCAGCTATGCTTATGATGGGATTTAGTAGTCCAAAAGCAGTTTACTCAAGATCTTTTTTCCATTTAGTGGGCTGAAAATGTCAATCTGATAATTTTACCGCAGCCCAAATTATGCAACAATTGTCCAGGAATGCAAAGAAGAGGAAACCACTGACTTCTCACTCCATATACCCACAGAACCTAAGGTTGAATTTGGTCATGTGGATGTGTGTGCTATGTCTACACTGCCTGCTGAGTCAGGAAGCTCGGTGCAAGCCATGCATCTTGCAACTGCTGCAAGCCAGCTCCTTCCTGGCTTGGCAATTATCTGCATTGTTCTTTAACCCAGACAAACAGGGATAAAGTTCAAACTATCTCTCTGGACTTTTAAAATCTATCTGTATCTTAAGGGACATCCTCCTGAAAGACTTGAAAAGTAATAACCTCTTAGTAGAAGAATTAATATTACCTACACACTTGTTGCTTCTTTGACTGACCTTGATGGTTTCAGGAAAGTAATAAAGAAGGAAGACTGCATTGGAGCTTTAGAAACCTTTGAAAAGCTGTCCTATCCACAGCGACATAGAGCTTTCCAAAGGAGTTTGTCTTACAGGCAGTCACTACAGAGAAAGGAACAGCACATTATTCCAGAAGGTTAATGGAGAAGTGCACCTGATCTATTTGTGAATCAGAGGCTGATTCTCCCATGGGAGAATACTTGCTGAAGGAGTGTTTAGATATTAAGGGAGAAAAAAATTGGTAAAATAGTTTTACTGAAGATGTAAACTCTTGTCTAAAATAACCACTTCCTTTCCTGAAATTAACAAGTGCAATTAGGACATTAATAACCAGATTAATAGGCAGTATTAGGAAGGCTCCTGGAAGCATACCAAGTATCTGGGTGTGCAGCTACACATTCAGTTATAGAGAGCTGTCAGACTATAAGGGCATTTCAAACAGGAGGGCAAGGAGTGCTTTGGGGTCTACATGTTAAGAGCAAAGAGACTGCAGAAAACTACTAAAAATGGTGTTGTTTTGCAATGTGCTTATTCTGTGTGCCCCACTTGGAAGGCAGAAGTAACACCAGATATCTGGGAGCCAGCTGGGAGAAAATAGCTATTTCTTCATAAGAACATAAATGGGAAACAACAGGGAGGCTGATGTCAATGTCTGTGACAGCAACACCTTTCGAGTCCAGTCACTGTGGTTTAGTTCAGCCTCAGCTCTGTTCAGAACCTGAACCTAAACTCAGGTATTTAATTTAGAGGGTATGTTAAGATTGAGTTGATGCATGGTAGACAGCTTTTCTTTCTGTAGTGAGGAGTCAGATGTTGACTCTGTAATTCTGATTTGGTCTAAACTCCAGAAATCAAATAACATTTATAAATTAATAGGTTGTAATAACTATTTTTTAAAAAGTCTGTCCTATAATAAAAAGGACATTAGAAATGTCCTACAAGTTTCCTCTTTTCATTAGGAGATGAACTTATTTAGGACAAGTTTTCAGGGTGGTAGGTGCTTTGGAGTTTGTCCTTTTCGCATTTCCCTTTGGGATTCATTAATTCACTGCTGCTGAGTGTATCTTCCGCATGACTAGATTCCTGGGTAGTACCTCCAAGAAAGACAAATAAATAACTGTTGTCATTTCTTTTTTTGTAGAACAGGTCATATTTTTTACATTTCTCTACAGCTTTGTTTCCTGAGAGAGCTGTCAGGTAGATTTCATGTTCTATTATGCCAACTACATTTTTTTCTTGCAAAAGTGACATCTCTTAGCCACAAAAAAATCTCAGCTTTTGCTCTTAAAAGGTGACTGGGAAGAGATTGTTATGCTAAAAATTTCATTAGATTTAAAACTAGTGAATATGATGTTATAAATTTCATGGGATAGTTCAATGTAGTTCACTCTGGCTCATTATTCAGTTGCTTTTCAGAATAAATGCAATTAAATTTTAATGTTATCTTGAGAATAAATCAAATGCAAACCAGAATGTTTTCAAGGTGAAATTAGCCTAGGTGAATATAGGTTTCAGTGTAATTTTAATTTGCTTTGTTTGTACACACATCTGCCAGTTGCCTTTCCTGTTGCAGAGTTTAGGGAAGTGTTTGCCTTGGAAAGAAGAGAGATTCAGCCATCACTTGGAAACAAGCTGTGAGAAAGCACCTTCTCCACAAAAAAAAAAAAAATTTGGAAACGGGAGGTCAACTGATTCCGAAAACCACATCAAGAACACTCGCTTAAATAGAAAAGAAAGGCAAGTGAAAATTTTGTATGAGAGAGGACTGCAGAATGAAATGTAGAGATGTCTGTCCAGCATAATGGGTTTTAAGCCATGACACACAGACTTCTGGGGACTGCAAATTCCTTCTAAATAATAAAAACTCCAAGGTAATTAAGAAATGCAGGATGATTATTTCCCAGTGAGCTTTCATTGTTCTATATGCAACTGGAAAATGGCTAATCTTCCAAGAGTAGAAAAGGTTGAAGATGACATCTCTAGCACGTTAGCTCACCATTGTGGGAGCATTTGAACTGATCCTGTCTTTGGAGTAGCTGTATTCAGTTAGAAGGTCATCCTTTGACTGTGAAACACTTTTATGAACCAGAACACTCTGAGTTTGTTCCAGGTAGGACTGCTGGTTTTAAAATAGAAATAAGGAAAAAAACTGAAGAAAAGAGAAAAGATAAGGATTAAAGTAAAATCTAAAAAGTTTCTAACATTAACTCTTCACTAAATACTTTTGGAGCCTTTATAAAATTTTGTAACCTTTGAGAAAACATAAACAGTAACTTATATGTGTTCTTGTACATCTGTGGTGAAATAAAAGAGAGCTGCAGTGATTTTAGCCACTGTACTTAAATGTTAGTTCAGTCACAATCTCTGTGTTGTATTGCCTGCACATCAGACATCTGTTCATCAAGGGGCCAGTCTTAAGCAGTGCAGATTCGAGGTGGTCAGTGCCATTTGCCCTTGGCTTCCAATCCCTGTATGTAGGTGAACAGTATGGGCCAAGTTATTGTTTAAATAGATTTATTTAAGTGCTGTTAACAGCAGTGTTAAATACTCATCTCTTAGTGACCAGGCCAAATACATAATATATGTTTTGTGGCTGCTTTTATGGTTTCCTTTATCATCTTATCCACTTGCAGTAAAATGTATTAGCAGACTGAAAGCTTACAGAGCAGCAGAGAGTACCTGAGAAAGCTTTTACTTGAAAGTAGGCACTAGCAGTCTTTTCCATAAAGAACTCTGCTGGGCTCACGTTTTTCTTTCATAGATTAACCTAATGATTAGCACAGTTGCCAAGGAAATGAGAGACCCATATCCCATTACCTCCTCTGGCTGAAAGAGCTGTAAACCAAAACTTCCTGGGAGAATATACTTAAAGACTGGATATTTGGATAGTCATCAAATCTATCTTTTTTTCTCTAGCTTCTTTTTTCTCAAGTGCCACATGGCAATAGCTGAAGGATACTTAATTTTGGAGCCTAAGGTGTAAGGCATCCTCTGGTATTGCAAAATATCACAGTTCAAGTCATAGGATACTTTCTGTATTTTCTTTAATGAGTGTTTAACTGAAACTGCACGTCTTGCAACAGAAATGGCATTTTGTGGATTTTTTTTCCCTAGGATATATTGAACCTACTGAAACAGTTTAGTTAACTAAAAATTTATTCTTTGAGTTTTGCATATGGGGCTTGAGCCTCAAAATCCGATGATGTTTCATTTCCCTTGCTGTGATAGTCTCTTGATTTCTTCCTTTTTGTCTCATGTCTTGGATAATAACTGAGGAGAATTTTGGTGGATCTGTCACCTTGGGAAGTCAACTCCCATTCTGAGAGTTCCAAAAGCTCTGGGCTTCCTCATATAAAATTCACTACTACAGTGAAGAGTTACATAATGTCGCAGAATATCACAGCCTTTTCAACCTTTGTCTTGATTATGAAGGTGTAGACTGTGTCCAGAACTCCCTAACTTGGGTCCAAAATAGGTAAGAGACAGGGTGAGTAGTATCTATGCTATAGTGCTTGCCAAGAGTTAGGAAGAAAATTGTCTGGTAACTAGAAAAGACAACACTGATGATGCTGCAATATTAGCAGTTTACAAGAACATGTTTTCAGAGTGTTTTCATAATCCAAATAATTACGAACAATGAGAGTGGAGTGTTTGTTACAAGCTTTACTTAATTGCAGTGTACTTCTACTCACATGCACATTATGCCCTAGACTTTAGTGAGTTTTAATTAAACAGAACATTTAAAGACTGCAGTGAGTGTTTTCGAGAAAATTCCATTAAGGAGTGCTGCTTTTGAGAAGGCTTTTTCCTTTCCATAGTTTCAAGAGCACAAAATGCAAACTTGTTCATAAGTAAAATGGCAGATCTTTGCCCTTTTGGAGGATAGTAGTGGAATCAAGAAAATGGCTGTCTTTGCTAAAATAATTGTTGTGTCTTTCCCATCCAGTACAAAAGAACACAAAAATTCCTAAGGAATAGGTTCTTCAGTTAATTCATTGGGAGATATTTCTCTCTCCATCTGTTTAAAGAAGAAACTAAACATATGAAGGAGAAATAAAAAGGTATCATCTGGAGTATTTAGGTATTTTAATAATGCACAAGATTTCACTGAATTTTAGCACCCTGGAAAGTTTCAACAATCTGCTGTTCCCTTGTTAACATAATGAGGAACAAGGAAAGATGAAGGATTGGGTGCTATATTTCTTAGGTACTCATTTGGAATATTTTTTTTGTCTGCAAAAAAACCCTGCCTGCATTTCCTTTGCTCACAGAAACTGCTAAGCTCAGAGCGAGCATTGCTATGGTGATAACGTATTGACTTTTTCTCACAGAGCAAAGAAATGGAACCCTTCCTATGTCTGAAAAAGATGCATTTTTTTACTGCTTACCTGTGACTGGTGCCTTCGGTCCCTGCCAGGAAAGGATTCCAGAAACAGTAATAGTTTTGTTTTTGCTTTCAACCAAGAAAAGTTACATCAGAAGCACACAAAACAGTATTATTAATATTTTTAAATATTAAGGCCAAAAATAGCTGTGAATAATGAAGTGGTAGAAAATATCACTTAAATTTTCAGGTTCTACCGTGAGTCATTGTTCAGAAATAATAATAAGAAAAAGAGAATAAATCAGTTTTTGATACAGATAATTCATTTTGATCTCAGGAGAAAATTACTTTAAAAAAGACAAATGTAGCAGGGAAGAGGCATCCATTGTGTAAATGGGAACTCACCTGTCTTCCACCTTCCTCATCAGGCCTGTTTCCATCTCATATCAAAGTAATGAAAAACCACTATGACACAGAGAGGACTAGGATATGTGTGTTTGCCACAAATATGTTCTTGGCAGCTGTGTAGCAATAGTTTCTGGGGTTTTTTTTATTATTTCTCATCTTTGCCAAAGCCAGAGAGACACTTTTGTACTGTATAGGAAAGGAGATGTGCAAATTGTCATCTCAGTGGCTATTCAGGTTGGTGTTTCTGCTCTTGAACTTTCCCACAGTAAACTTACATCTGAAAATTGTTTAATATAAAGGAAGAGCACCCTGCAAAAAACAAGGAAAAGAGAAGAGAAGAGAAGAGAAGAGAAGAGAAGAGAAGAGAAGAGAAGAGAAGAGAAGAGAAGAGAAGAGAAGAGAAGAGAAGAGAAGAGAAGAGAAGAGAAGTTTTTTAAAATTTAACTATTTTAATCTTTTTAAATTGCCTCAGAAACTGATCTATATGTAGACTTTCCAGTCTTACATGAAACAATTTGCCCATTTTCTGTTTGTTGAATGGTGAGAGGAAGGATGTATTCCTTGTTCCTGCTAATTTCTAGTAAAGTGATACTAGTGGTCTTCTTGGTGTTATCGAAGACAGATAAAATATGATAATGTATAGTTGGAAAGACTGTTTAGAATTAAAGTTTCACATTTTCACAGCATTCTAACTATTTAGACAACTTTGAAAATTCTAGATAGGCTTTTATATGATTATGGAGGGTATGGACCCAGGATATTTCAAAAATGCAGACAATCCTTCTGATGGCAACTCTATATCAAGTTTCTCTCACCTGCAAATGGGAGAATAGATAAAAAGTGGTGATCTTATATCAGTCTATTTCAATATAATGTAAAATATGATTCAGACTATTTCTCATATGATTTCCTTTGAAACTCTATGAGAGTAGAAGGTTGGAGGAATAAACCACTGTAGAGGTTGCTTCTACATCTTAAATATAAAAAAATTCTAAAGAATGTTTTATTGAAAATGAAGATCTATTTGAATATCATTTTGATTTTCATCTGATAGTACATTTGGAAATCAATTATTTAGAAGTAAACATGAAAGTATTAATATCTGAATTTTACATGACCTCATTAAAATACAGTGTAGATTATACTTTCTAGTAATTTTCAAAGCACTGATATTTCTTCATAAATACTCATGAAACAATTTCTAAGCACAGTCAAAACTTAATTCCCCAAATTTAACATTTGAGGCAGAGAAGAATTCAATGAAAAACTACTTAGCAGTAGCCATAATCATGGAAGAATCAATAATTTTAGCAAATGTAAGGGAAATCAACCTTTTTTATTTATCAGTATATGTTCTATTTTAGTGTAAGCATTTTAAAAAATGCATTGTCAAAGCCATCTATAAGAAGGGCCAAAGTGAAGACCTAGGAAACTACACACTTATTAGTCTTACTTCAGTTTTGGGGAAAATTATGGAATTAGTCCTTCTAGAAACTACTACCCTTGAGATGAAGCAGTTGATTAGGAAAAATCAGCACAGATTTACCAAAGGTCAATCACACCAGATTAATGACAACACCTTCTACAACAACATAACATCTTCTGTCAACATAGGGAGAGCATTGTATGTTGTTTGCCTGGACTTCAGCAAAGCATTTGACAGTATTTCCCACAGTTTTCTCCTGGGCAAACTGGCAAGATACAGATTTATGTGTGATCTGTGAGATGTGTAGTAAAGTGGCTGACAGGCTGCACTCAGCAGGTGGTGATCAATGCTTTTTACCCAGGCTGGTAGTCAGTTACCAGCAGGGTCTCTTAGGGATCAATATTGGGCTCCAGGCTGGTAAACATCTTCATAAATTATCTGGATGAAGGGATTGAAAACATGCTCACCAAGTTTGCTGATGATGCCAAACTGGATGGTGAGGTGAACTTGTCAGAAGGGAGAGCCCTTTGTCAGAGACAGAGACAAGCTGGAAGAATGGGCCAGCAAGAACAGTATGAAATCTAACAAAGGCGAGTGCAAGGTCCTGCACCTGGGATGACATAACCAAAAAACCCAGTGCAGGCTGGGATCTGTGTGCCTGGGAGCAACCTTTCTGTGAGAGATCCGGGGGTCCTGGTGGACAACAACATGAACATGAGTCAAGCTGCAAATCAAGTCCTGGGCTGCTTCTATTAGGGCTTTACTAACAGAGATAAAGATGTGGTCACCCACCGTATTCAGCATGTATTAGGCCACACTCAGAGTACTGTGTCCAGATCTAATACTCACCATTCAAGAAAGATGCAGACAGGCTGGATGGGGTCCAAGGAAGGGCCAGGAAGAAGATTGAAAGGCTGGAGAGCCTGTCCTGTTGGGAAAGATTGAAGGAATTATGTCTTTTCACCCTGGAGAAGACATAGGAGGGACCTCATCATGGTTTTCCAGTACCTAAAGAGCAGATACAAAGAGCAGACTCTCTTTTCACTAGGAGCCACAGGGAGAAGACCAGGGGCAATGGGTACAAGTTACATCAGGAGAGGTTTCATCTTGACATAAGGAAGAAATGTTTCCAATGAGACCAGTCAGTCACTGGAACAATCTCTGCAGGGATGCAGTAGAGTCGTCATCGTAGGAGGTTTTTTCAAGATGCAATGAGACAGGATTATAGACAATATCATCTAGGCTCCCTTTCCCATGAAAGGCTGGATCAGGTAATATTTCATGTTCCCCTCCTGAAGATTGTGACAGCCTGCTTATTTAGCTGTCTTGTACCAACATCAAGTCAAATTATTTCAGGTACCTTGTAACTGATAGTATTTTTCTGTGAGAAACTGAAATGCTGTTTTAAATAGATGGTCAAATGAACATCTGAAGTAGTCAGCTGCAGAGTGAGGATTATAAATGTCTTCCTTCCTTTGTTTTGTTTTGCATTGAACATTTAAAATTTATATGTAATAAATGCAGACACTCTGGAGTTCAGAATAAGTGTTTAACATTAGATGCAAAACTAACTGAAACAGCTACTAAAATACTTTTGCAACCTAGTTTGGGGAAGAAATAGAATATTTCCACATTTTATGGCAGGGCAGACATATATAATGTATCTAATATAACAAGTGAATTATTTTTATTAGCTCATCTGTAGTAATTCTGTGTCACAAAATTTTTTGTCAAGGACACTGAATCTTATCATTCTGATCATGATGGATGCTATAAATCATGAAATCTCACTGAACTCAATATATTAGAAACCTGAATCTCTCCTGAGAGAAAGTCATTGCCTGGTAATATGAGCTTTTTGTTATGAATCAGAAATGTCTTTATTTTGCCTTCCTGGACTTCAGTGCTTTCCACTTAGTCAGTGTGGGATCTATCATGAATCAAAAATGGAGCATTTGTCAACAATGCTTTTCATTTTAAATTGTAGTGGTGTGTAATAGTAGGATCACCATGTCCTGTGTTGGTCACTGTGTTCTAAAACTTAGGTGAACTGGAAAGTGTTCAGAGGAAATCAAAAAAATAAGATGATTAAAAAAGTTTAACTATGAGGAAAGGTTGAAGAGCACAGATGTGAAACCACTGTTAGTTATCTTTGAATGTTCATGGTGATTGAAGGAGGTCCCTGATGACTGGGAAAAAGCAGATGTTACATGCTTTTCAAAAGGGGCAGGAAGAATGATAAAGTGAACAATAGGTCACTCAGTCTCCCTTTACTCTCTCAGAGGATTACGGAGAAAGACTTCACGGAAATTGTTTTCAGGCATGTGAAGGACAAGAATGTGTTTGGGAACAGACAGCATGGATTTACCAAGGCCAAAGTATGCTTGACTGATTGCCTTCTTAGATGCTAGGGACTCTTTGTATGGGCTGGAGGGAGTGGTGTATGTCATTTGTCTTGGAACAAGCAAGGCCTTTGACAATAGTCTCCCATACCAAACATGTAGCATAGAAGAGGAGATGCAGACTGGACGGAACACAAACTGGATGAAAAACTGTCTGAAGCTCCAGGCTTTATGGTAGTGGTCAAAAAATTGAAATCTAACTGGCAATGGTATTCCTCAGCATTGTGATTTAACCCCAGCTGGCATCTCAGTGCCACACAGCTGCTCACTCACTCCCCCTGTGCTGGGATTCTGGAGAGAGCTGGAAGGGTAGAAGTGAGAAAACTCATGGATTGAGATAAAGGCAGTTAAATAGACAAAGGAAAAACTGCACATGCAAGCAAAGCACAACAAGGAATTCATTCACCACCTCCCGTGGGCAGGCAGGCATTCAACCATCCCTAGGAAAGAAGGGCCCCAATATGCATTATGGTGACTTGGGGAGACAAACACAATTGTGCCAAACATCCCCCCCTTCCTTCTCCGTCCCCCAGCTTTATATGCTGACCATGACACCATATAGTGTGGGATATCCCTTTGGTCAGCTGAGATCAGCTGTCCCAGCTGTGTCCTCTCCCAACTTCTTGTACACCCCCAGCCTCCTCACTGATGGTGTGGAGCAGAAAAAGCCTTGACACTCTGCAAGCTCTGCTCAGCAATAACTGAAATATCCCTGTGTTATCAACACTGTTTCCATTAGAAATTCAAAACATAAGCCCAAATAGGCTACAACAAAGAAGATCCCCACAGCCAAAACAGCACAATCAGGGGCCAATATTGGGATGATTCTACTTAATACTTTCATGAGACAAACCTCATGGAGTTTAGCAAAAGCAAATGCAAAATCCTGCATCTCAGACAGAACAAATGCATGCAGCAATACACACTGCTTAGGTAGCAGTAGTACAGGAAAGGACTTTGGGGTGTTGGTGGCCAAAAAATTGGATGTGAATCACTATATTAGAGTGTAAGCAGCAGGTCAAAGCTGTCAAAGAAAGTATTTATTCTCCTTTACCTGGCATTTTGAAGGCTACATCTAGTATATTGTGTTCAGCTTTGCATGCCCCGTACTAAAGTTAGTCCAGACAAGTGTCATTAAGAGACTTGAGTGACTGGAGCACTTATTGTATGAGATGGAGTGAACTGAATTTGCTTGATATGGAGAAGAGAAAGTTAAAAGGGGGTTAAATTTCTGTCTTCAGTGACCCAAAAGTCCTTTGTAAAGCCAGACTCTTGTAGGAGGTGAACAGCAAAAAGACAAGAGGTATTTAATTGCTATGGGTTGCAATAAAGAAAATTATAACTGAATATGAGGGACAAAATTTCAGTGAAAATTGTTACACACTTGAATAGATTATCAAGAAATGTAATGAAATTTCCATCCTTGGAAGTTTCCCTGAACAACCAAATATACTCTTCCATTCCATTTATGCTGCTGTTAATGCTTCTAGAAAGACAAATTGGTCAATATGTCTTTGGTTAAAAAAATGAGATCTGCTTTTCCCTAGGAGCACAAAAAAGATCTTTGAGGTACTTTCCAGAACTTCACTTCTGTGAATCATTTAAGGCTAGCCCTACAAAACATAAATTTCGCAGCAGGTAGATGTTGGGTTCCTTGATAAATATTAAAATTTACGCCTGCAAATGAGACATAAGTAATAAAGCTTTGTCTGGAGCTCTGGAGTATTCAGGCACCTAAGAACTGGAGTCACAAAAACCAGTGTGTGGATGCACACTGTGAAATGTAAATAAACATAAATGTATACATGACCAATAAATCCCTTTTTAAGTTTAAGGAATTTATTCAGCCTTGTCTGAACTTGTGATATATTCAGTTTCTGCCCATAGTAGGGACCTATTGCAGAGTTGTGTGCTTATGTAAATATTACAGAGCATAGGTAAAAACTAGACCTTGAGGTGTTCTCTCTTGGCCTTTTCTTTTCTTTTTTTTTCTTTTTTTCTTTTTGTTTTCTTTTGAATCAGCTATTCAATTGTTAGTACACTCAGCAAGGTTAGACAAGACGCTGTGAGAATTAATGCCAAGTCAGCATTTCTAAAGTGCTTTGAAGATAAAATACAATATAAAGCACTAATTATCAGTACTAATTAGCATCCCACCACACATGACTCACTGACTGGTTTTTCAAGTCTTTGAAGGATTGTCAGCAATCTTCTAGAAAGCTTGAAAACCTTTTTCTCACATACAGAAAGTGAGAGCTGGAAAGCATTGATATAAAGCCAGTGAACAGTTCTGGGCTTATCTGACTCCAATCAGAGTAAATTCAGTGTCAGGTGAATCACAGGCTGAGCTTTAATTTGGGACCACTCTCTGAGCCGTGTAGGTGATCATTAAACAAATGTATGGGGTCAGGCTCATAACTCATACAATTCTATGAAATTAAATATTCTCTTTTCCAGGATCTATACCCAGTGAGTCTGCTCGGTAGATACAATTGGCTCCCTGGCTCCTATCCCTGAGGATATTTTTCAGATGAGAATGTTGAACTTATTCCCATGCAAGTCCAGTTGCATAAGAGAGTCCTGTCTCTTTTTCACCTTAGATTCTTAATGCAGCTAAGGTAGGATAAAACCTATCAATTTTAGGGGTGTTTTCTGTGTGTGAATAGGTGTTTTAGATCTAATTATAGGTTATCTAGGGCTAGCTATGATTGATAGCTATCCTGTAGATGTATTCAGATGATGAAGTGTGGGTGTCCACCACAGGATGAGAGCAACAGCTTTCTCAAGTCCAGTGACTGGACCAGTTATCTCTCTGTTAAAGTAATAGAAGCCTTCAAACTTCTCTTAAATGTAGAACATCTACATTATAGAAACAGACTTGAGTAGGTTGAATACCATCTGTGTCTATCAGGCAAGTTTATGTTTAATGCCCCCATTGGCCTAATCAATTACAATTGAACTGAGCAAGCACGTGAGAAGAATTAATCCCTTCCCAAAATATGATAGAAGGATCTTAATGAGACAGAGTTGTTAGTGAAGCCTCTCCTTACTGCATTGTCAGAGTGTGCTGTGTGGTGTTACCCTTCCATGTTGGAGCATTTGGGAAGAAGCAGCTGGTAGTCTTGAATACCATCCTCTCCCTGAGGGATTCAAATCTGTATCTCTAGAGAGTCAGCCTCAACAGCGGATGGTCTGTTTTGAGAGCAGATGCTTTCCATCTTATTTCCCAAAGAGGTGCCAACTATTGCAGCAAGAACTTCAAAGTTTATTGCACCATAAAAAGGTAATTGAGTTTCTTCCTGGGCAAACCATATAACCATTACATTGTCTTTCAGGAAATGTCATTCCATTTTGTGAGGAACCTGATCCCATAATTTATCACTTGGCAGGTAGTTTTTTATCAATTAGCTATTCCTTGATATAACATTTGACAGCCTGACACTTCCACTGACCTATTTCAGAAGATAAGAATTGCCACACCTGCATTTTGTGGCTGCACCTAGCTTTCACTGCCTTGGAGAGCCTGTCATGGACAAAGGCAGAGGACAGCTTAATTGCTGGTCACAGTCAGGCTTGGGCCAAATCACTTGGCTTTTGAAGATTGTTGCTCTTTTAGGCATGCATTTAAACTCAGAACATGCAGAGTTTAAACAGTTATGCAGAAACTGAGGAAAGATTATGAGAATCTCAGGTTTGGATTTATATGTACCAGTATATATGCAAGTGCTTTTTAGGCTTCTGCCCAAGATGTTATCGTAACTACTAAAAATAATTCATGACATCTGTCTGCAGGCACAGTTTTAAATTACAGCTGCTTCTCATTCATAAACTTTCATGTGTGTGTGTGTGTATTCGGGGTGAATACATTCTTCAAACCTTTATTGATTTCTGAGATGAACAGATCTGACAGTAAGAGGAGACAGAACTGCTAACTTCTGCAAGCTTCCAAGATTTAATGTACTTTCTATGATCCATGCGAGTATGAAAAGACTGCCCTTGGCCTATTAATTATCAGCATTAACACATAAGGTATAAATTGAAATCACAGAATGTGTCAGGTTGGAAGGGACCCAGCAGGTCATCTGATCCATGCTCCCTGCTCAAAAAGGGTCACTCTAGAGCACAAAATATAGAACTCAAGATGTAAATCAAATCATGCATTTCCTTAGACTAGTGGTTTTTTGAGGAAAGTAAATTTTTTTGGCATTATTCCTGAAGGAGAAAATGGAAAAAAAACCAGAATTACTGTAACAGGGGAAGTTCAAAAAACAGCTTACAATGTTAAGACTCTAGAGGCTTTGAAAGGAAATGCTGTTACAGGCAGAGGCTGCAGGCATAAAACATCCTAATTGTTTAGAGTTAGAAGTCTTAGATGCTTTTAGGCATCATGACAAGAAAGTTGGGCTGCTGACCTGGACATCATGTGCTTGGAAAAGAAGGAATTTCGAGCTTCAGAATAGGAACCAGTGTATCTGACTTCATGGAGTGTGCTGCTACGGAGTAGAAGGCATTTAGAAATGTACCTGAGTTCTGCCCTTCTCTGAAGCTCTGGTGCCTTCACAGACTGCATAGAAATGTCTTCTTAGGCTACAAGTGCCCAGTCTTGAATTCCATGTAAAAAACAGTGTATATGCCACAGTGTCCTGTGCAGGGTCAGGAGCTGGAATCAACAATCCCTGGAGCTCCCTTCCAACTCAGGATATTCTATGGTATCTATTTTCTTCTAACAGTCAAGTAAGTAATTTTATTTAAATAGACACATAAGCTGAATTATTTTACTTTTTCATATTTTAACCCATAATTTGGCATTATATCCAAGAACATCTGCAACAGGAAAATTAAAGTTGGATGGATTTATCTTCATAGATGAATTAGTTTATTTTTATATATGGTAAAATATATATATATATATCAGTTTTGTGATGGCCACCAATATGAAAACCAAATGCCACAGTACTAGTTTTGTTGTCACATTTGCAGTTTCTATAACCCACAGCCATTCATGTTCTTGGTTACAAGTTGCTTAGGGGATTCTTGGTTTTTTGTTGGTTTGTTTTTGTTTGGTTGGTTTTTTGGGTTTGTGCTTGCTTGTTTGTTTTGTTTTTGTAGTTGTTTTCTTTCTTTGGTTGGGGGTTTTTTGGGGTGTTGTGATCCTATTTTATCATAGTTTTGAGCATGTCACATCTGAGAGGCTAATTGAAGAAGGATGAGTGCAGAAGACATTTAATTTACACATGTTCTCATGGTGCAAGTGTTAATACAGATTCCTGACAGGCTTTTTTGGGAGCTGTCTGGATCTGCAGTCATATCCCAGTTCAGGATGCTGATGGAACTTGAACAAGATTAAAATATCTGCTGGGAAAACTGAAAGTAAATAAAATACTTGAAAATATAAAACATAAGGTGTTGAAAGGAAGAGGTGGGATGATCCTCCTGTTGTCAGTGAGGCTTCAAATGCATATTATCGAGCATAACATTTAGGGGCAAAAATAATGATGTCAAAAGATTGTTCATTAGTCACTTATTTTGAAATAGAAGGAGCTGTATACTATGAATGGCTGCAGTGGCTGCCTCTTAACTTACCTGGAAGTGATAACAAGGACTGACCTTATAGCAAAACAAAGCTTCTTTAGAGATGTACAGTAATGAACTGCTGAAGAATTAGTAAAAAAAAAACAACAACTCCATTATTAGCTAAAAAAACAAGCTAGTTGAGATATGAAAGATAAAATGCAGTACAGAGTAAACAATTCATTTACCTTAATTAAAGAAAGATAACATCTGAAATGGGCTTGAATCTTACTGCAAAGGCCTTCTAATACATATGATGTATGGCCATAAAGAGAAAAACATTATATTCATGGTACATTGCATTTTTATTTCTTCAGTTTTCCACTTAAAGAAAAAAAATCTCTTCCCCAGGAAATGCATAAAGACATTATATTGCAAATACATGTTTATGTAATTATATGTATGCACATAAATATCTCCCACCAGAAAGGAAAGTGAGTCATTTAGATGCTAGTATTAGCACTTCTGAGCAAAAGTTTTAGGTATGTATGTCTTAAAGAATCATCATCAGATTTCACTATCTTAACTGCTACTGCTGTCTCAGATTTCATGATCACTGACTCACTGATTCAAGCCAAGAGCTCCTATTTCTGAGGGGTGACCTCACTGTTGGGATGTGAGGAAGATGGTGGCAAAAGACATTTCTTTCAAAGCTCCACTATTTACTTGGCAGAAAATAATTCAAGTTTTGTTATGCTGCTGAGAAATAAATAAAAGAGTAATTTTGAACTTAGTAAACTGGTTAGGACCTGGAAGGCAGATACTGTTATTCCAGTGACTGAACTGCTTATGTGTGCTAAGTAGGTATGGGCCAGTTCTAGGTGTTTATGCACCTCTAATAGGCTTCTGAGCTGGGAGATGGTGGTGCTTAAAGAGAAAACATTATTTTATTCCATTATTCAGATTGAAGATGGAGGTATGGAGAGACAGCCTAATGTGAATTGAATCAGAGCAGTTTGGGAAGTTAGAACTGAGCCCTAAGAGCAGCAGTGTATCCTCCCAAGCTTTCTTAAAATGAACTGAGGCAGGCTAGCTCAAGTAAACTAGAATTCGAGTGTGTTTTCATATAATCTTAAACTAACACCTGAAGGTGGTATCTTCTGAAACAATTGGATTTTTTTTTTCTGTAGGATTGCATATGACAGTCAGCAAACTTCTATAGCATTGTTAGCAAACAAGTATTCATAGCAACTGATTAACACCAAAGAGCACTGACAAAGACTTACTCAAACATCTGTCTTAACCCAGGTTTTGGAAAATGATCTTTTTCTTTGGTTGTACAGCTCATGAATTAGGCAAATTAAGCCTTTTCATTTGGAAAAAATATTTCTCCGTTTTTCACTTGATATGAGCTAGCTTGTCTGCCTTGGCCACACTTGGCAAAAGGATCAATATACTTTCCTAAATAAATGTTTCTATGTAAGTTCTTCATAGGTCACAAAGAGATAAATAATATGCATTGTAAAACAAAAGAAAATACAGAAAATTGTAGTTCCGTATGATAGGAAACTTCACCTTCATTATGCAATGTGTTTAAAAGTTAGTATTAAGTTCAGTAATACTAAATTTTGGGTTCTGAGCATGATCAACTCAGAACTGTCTGTATGAACAACATTGGTATTTCAGATTTTCTAAAAAATGCCAACAAAAAAATATTTCTCAGAATTCCTTCATCAGTCAGAGCTGATTAAGACCACTGGCTTAGGATTCTTACATTTTCATTAAACCATATGATATAAAAATTAAAAATGTATTGCTTACAAATAAAAACATCTTGCTAATTTTAATGTCAACTCATTTAATAAAATGGATTGGATCTCCTCTCCATCTTGCACTTCTATTTACTTTCTTTTTTTTCTTCCTTGCATTTTGAATTTTTTTTCTCTCCATCACTCCTTCTGACACATCTTATTTTCCCATTCAGAGCCTATTTTTGATGTATATGTCTTCCTGGCAACCCCTCAACTCCAAATGGGTTTTTGAGAGCACATTTTAGTGTTATTTGTATTTTTTAATGCAAGCCTGTTGCCCAGTTTTCCATGTAAAGTCCTGACTTCATTGTTACTCCTTTCAGTCCCAAACTTCCAATGACCTTGATATGTACAAAGTCTGTTCCTAAAACAGATTTTTTGAAAATATGAACAATACTATAGGCAACCTGGGACATGGGGAAAGTACAGAATAAAACTTGTCTCTGAGAATAGCAATGAATGAGTGTGGTCAGGTAGCACTGTTAGGGAAAAGTGGAAGAAAGGCACAAGCTCAAAACAGAACATAAGGTGAAATACACATTTTCTTTAAGTCAGTAGAAGGATAGACTACAAAAATATGTTTAGAACAACAAGGAAAGTTAGTGTAGCTGTGAGAACTATAATTTCAATAAAGAAATAAAATACTGTACATCACTCTTCAAAGTATTTTGGTACATTTTCATTATTCTGTGGTGGCTTAACCTGAGCCAGCAGTCAAACCCCATGCAGCCACTTGTTCACTCCCCCACCAGCAGGACTGGGGAGAAAAGGGGGGAGAAGTGAGAAAACTCGTGGGTTGGGATAAAGACAGTTTAATAGGGAATGCAAAAGACTCATATGGAAGCAAAGCAAATCCAGGAATTAATTAACTGCTTTCCATGGGCAGACAGGTGTTCAGCCATCTCCAGGAGAGCAGGGCCCATCACATGCAAGGGTGACATGGGAAAACAAACACCATTACTCCAAACATCCCTGCTTTTCCTTCTTCTTCCCCAATTTATATACTGAGCATGGTGTCATAAGGTCTGGAATATCCCTCTGGCCAGTTTGGGTCACCTGTCCCAGCTGTGTCTCCTCCCAACCTCCATGCACCCCCAACTCCCTCACCAGTGTGTCAGTATAAAAAACATAAAAGGCCTTGGCTCTGTGCAAGCCCTGCTCAGCAATAACAAATAACAGCTCTATATTATCAACCCCGTGTTCAGCACAAATCCAAAACACAGCCCCATACCAGCCACTGTGAAGACAATTAATTCTACCCCAGCTGAAACCAGCACCAATGCCTAAAGAGATACATGGAGACTTGAATATTTTATGTATTTCAGAGCTACAAAATTAATTTGGAAGTTTTTCAAGCTAGGCAAAACTGACCTGCTTGAAAGAGTTTGCATATGTGGGAAAGATGAAAAACCTTACATAACTTTAATGTTATGTAGAAACCAAATTCTCCCCTCTTTAATATTTAGTTTTTAATTGTGTATTCATGATAACTGGTGTTCTACAAGATGTTAGTTCTGTTCAGAATACCACCTATGCAGATGCTTTATTACTAGCCTATATTTTAAAACTTTAATGTGGAAATCAGTTTTTAATTTCTACTGTTTTCATCAGTCTCATTCTTCATACTTTCTCACATTCCAAGTAAGCCTCAAGAAATCTTGTGCGCATGTTAAAAAATACAAGCTAGCAAATACTGGAATAACAGAAGTGTTCCTGCTTATTTTCACTTACTTACCCAAGTTCTGAGTGGAACTAGTTCATAATTTATCATAAGTAAGACTCAGATATGTGTTCTAAAATTTCAAAGATTTTATTTATTTTAAAATTAATAGTTTTGTTTCCTCACAATTCATGGGAAGTCAATATATTACTGTTCTTTTCATGGATAACAGAGAAATGAAGTTGTGGAAAACATAAACAGAACTCTAATGAAACCCCCATAAATTAGATAAATATAGATTAGATAAAATTAGGTAGATTAGATAAAATTATGAGCAACTTAAGTGCCTGGAAAACACCTAGATTCAATGTTTTCATTTTTTTACTATATATTTTTTTAAACTTTCTAATCCTCATTTACTGTACATGCATTGAAGAAGCCCATTCATGGGAACAGGACAAATTCAACTATTGATAGTTAATATAGTCCTGATTTTGTTTTAACGATGCAACAGAAGACATTTGATCTTGTACCATCTAATTATATGATAGAATTGCATCTGGTCTGTACTCTTGTATTAGATTAGGATGAGAGCATAAAGGAATAAAAGTGTATCAGTTTTGATTCTATTTTTATTTCCACAAACTAACATTGCAACACATTTTTGCTTGGATAAAATTGTATGCAAACAAGTGGGGTTTTTCTGGAAATGCTATATATCATAGCAGCATTCGAATAAAAGATCTGCATTTTAAATATAGATAACTAGCAACTTGTCACTGGTGTCTTTACTGGACAATTTATTTTCCCAGTGATAACAGATGTTTCTGGTGAGGGAATGAGGGTGACAACCCCTGAAAATGGATGGTTTTATAGATCCTTGACTCATAGAAACCAGATATGGAAAAGACCTCTCATGATGAATCATCTAGTATGGTTTGCTGTCTATTAGAACTTTTTTATTCTGTTATGTTGCAGCATTTTAGTGTGTTAAGTGAAGGAGCTTATAGCTAGCTCCCTTGGGAGAATATTTTGAAGTAGAGATTTTATTTGGCCTTGTTTTGTTTACATATATAATTGCTCATTTTATTTACACATACAATAACAATTAAATTAATAGGAGAAGATATGTTTGCTACCAAGGAGTTTTTTTCGTGATATTCACCATCATTGCTACTCTTCTGTTTCAACTGTTTTTTTAAAATATTTTTTGCAAATTGAGAGATCCTCAATTAGTTGCCACTTGATGGGCTTTTGCCTTAACACAAAAAATTATACAGGCAAGTTTTGAGTTTGCATGATCCTTGAAAGAGTCATGAGAGAGGTGACATTTTATTCCTACCATTTCCCAGGGAGGTATATAAAAGGTAAATATATAGAAATTACTAGATTTTAAATTATTCACTTCCTTTATTTCTATCCCTGCATAATATTTTCCCTAATTTTTCTTTCTTTAACATTTCTTAACAAGTTATCAGGAACTATCTGACTGCTTCTTGGTGTCAATATTTTTAATCCCTATACAGTTTAGAAGCTGTGACTGTGTAGGTGTCTTATTGTGGATATAGTCAATGTGAGCTGAGGCATGTGAGAAAAGAAATCTGTCTCTTGAATATTTATATCTTTCTCACATTCATTCTTAATTTTCTATCTAGTTTTCTTTTTGTACCTTCCCTAAAACCATTTCTGTTTTATCTCTTTGCTCTCTTCCCCAACAAAGCTGCAGGTGACAGTATATTACAGCTGCAAGAGAAACAAGGAAAATATTGCAATAAGGCCACTGACCTGCTATTGGAGACTGATACCTATATTGGCCTCAGCAGCTTTGGGAGCATGTATGTGGATGACAGAGTAAGAGCTGGAAAACTAAGTAAAATAATTGTGAAATAGAGAAAAGTAATTTCTGAGAGTGACTTGAATTTGTGAAAATATCATGGATGATTTTGCCCAAGAGAAAAGAGATCTATTTTAAAAATACAGCAGGGAAAAAGGCATTTGTTGAGTTTGAATTGTTAACAGAATAAACCAATGAAAGGAGTTGGCCAAATAGACTCTATAAAAGCGTTTCCTGTCTTATAATTGAGAGATCATAATTTTTTCAAATGTGGGGTTATTTTCATTCATTTCTATTAGCATTAGATGAATGGATACAACCTGTTAGAAATGCATTTGGAAAGGAAAATGCCATTTCTCTTTGCACATATATAATGCAGAAGTCTAACCATGTAAGTCTTTGGACCAAGTATTTATGTGGTCATCCTGAGAGCTTTTTGGGAGTTCACAAATGACAGTGAGATAGTACTCTAAAAATAGAGAATTTAAATGAGATCAGACTAATGAACATCAGCTAAAAATCTGTATGAGTATATGTTACTCCAGTAATTCTGAGGGGAAAAGTTACAAAAAATCAAGGAATAGCTTTGATCAGTGGGGAAAAAAGTGGTGCAATCTTGAGGTAAAAGTTCTTGAATAAATTATCTACTAAAAGTTGTTACAATCATAACAGAGCAGGGAAGTGAGATCCCACTTGGGATGTGGAGTACATTTATGTGCATCAGACAAAATGAAGAGAATAAATGTGATTAAGAGCGGGATGGAGCAGGCAGGTGGGTAACATTTTTCAAATTAAGTAGGAAATAGTGCTTTTTCAAGGGACAAGGGAGAAGACAATGTGCCGGAACCACAGAATAATAGTGGTGGGAAGGCAGATTAATTCATTTACCCAAAGCCCTGGCACAGATAGCTTTATGAGCCCAAGTCATAGGCTGTATGGATGCTGCCAAGAGTCATCTTAGGCAGGTTAAGTGGCTACATAACTCCTGGAGTAAAAATGAGAGCTCAGCTGGAATCCCCTTTAGTGCCCATAGCTACTGGTAACAGTCCACATAGGTATAGATAAATTGAATAAAAATGTGTAACTGCAAACCTTCAGGCAGGATGACTTTGTTTCCTTGCCCATGAGTGATGTTTTTAGGGGGACAGCTGAACAGAGATGAGGTTAATTTCTTCCGCTGGAGTTTTCACTGAGGTCATACCAAAGATGAAGGTACATTCTCAAACCTATGGAAGAGAAAAATTTTAGGCTAGATTAGCAAATGATGGCAGCATAAGTTTACAGGTCAGCCTTAAAGGCTTAAAATAGAAAAGAGGAAAGTTAATGTGCCATAATGGTAGAAAGGATAAAACTTTTAAACATTTTGGGTATTTAATTTAACACAGCAGAATAGATTTAGATGAATATTGCAAATGATGGTCTTGATGTCTTAGTACACAAATGAAATAACTTTCATTATGGAGAATTAGTTCACAGATTTAGAATATTGATAGTATTGAAAGTAAAGTTCAATTTTGAATGGAAAAGAAAGAAGATATTGCCTTTAATATAAAAAATACATGTAAAGGTATTCAAGCCCTCGAAATGGTCATAGAGCATGTTGAACCTAATTGTTGTCATGGTGTATTCCCAGCTGGCAGCCAAGTTCCACATGATCACTCATTCACTTTCTTCTGGTGGGATATTGAAGAGAATTGGAAGATAAAAGTGGGAACACTCGTGGATTGGGATAAAGACAGTTTAATAGGGAAAGCAAAAGCTGCACATGCAAGCAAAGAATCATTCACCACTTCCCATGGGCAGGCAGATGTTCAGCCATCCCCAGGAGAGCAGGGCATCACACATAGCAGTGACTTGGGAAGATAAATACCATCAATCTGAATGTGTGACCCTGAGATGAGCTCAGCTGGTCAGAGTGTGGTGCTAATAACACCAAGGCTGGGGTGTTGATCCCTCTATGGGCCATTCACTGAAAAGCTGGACTCAATGATCCTTGTGGGTCCCTTCCAACTCAGAATATTCTGTCATCAAGAAATATTTATAGAACAGGCCTCTCTTCCTCCTTCTTCCTCTAGCCATATATATTAACATGATGCCATATGTTGTGGAATATTACTTTGGTTAGCTGTCCCAGATGTGTTCCCTCCCAAGCCCTTGTGAAGCTTCAGCCTTCTCACTGGTGGTGTGGGTGAAAAACAGAAAAGACCCTGACCGTGTGTAAGCACTGCTCAGCAGTAACCAAAACATCTCTATGTCATCAACACTGTTGCCATCAGAAATCCAAACCACAGCCCCATACTACTGTGAAGAAAATAAACTCAATCCCCATCCAGCCCAACCCATTCAGGGACCAATGACTAAGGGTTATTTACTATTGTGTTCAAGGTCTCCAGTAGAATATAAGCAAGTGTTGGATTATGTGCTTTTTAAAGGGAACTACCAACCAAAAACAGGAAGGTTGTTTTTTTTTTGTTTGTTTGTTTTTGCCAGTGAAAAACTTTCAGCTCTTCAGCCATCAGCTTGCAAAGAGATAGAACAGACAGGTTAAAGTGAGGTGATGGACAGTAAGACTTTTTTGAACTTGGTTGTGGCCAGCTGGGAAGACCTTACTGAGAAAATGAAAGTAGATGGATAAGGGTTAATATGAAAATATGAATTCTGAAGTTCTTTTCTCTTAAGATGGAGAAAGAGACTAATATACATTTTTTTCAGGAAAGCAGACTTTAATTAATTCAGAGAAGTGATAGATAAGAAGCTAGGGAAAGTGAAGTTATGGGAATAAAGACCATAAAACCTGATAGATTCTTAAAAGCCATTTATGGGTCACAAATACAGAACTCAGTGCAAACAAAGACTAGAAAGTATGCTATGCCATGAATTTAACTATGAACTCTTCAGCAACTTCACACACCAGAAGGGATTTTCAGAATTTATTAAGGCTGAGTATAAAAGAACAACATGAAATTGTAGAGACAAAATCAAAAAAGTATAAAATGACATGCATTTTTCAGGAGGCAAAAAGTAATCTGTAAGCATACTGATATTTAGAAGAGTAACAAAAGATCTCTACACAAAGGGATAGGATATCCAACAGCGGTATGTCCTGGGAATTCTGAGTGTTTGATGTCTTTTTTTTTTTATTCTACAGTAAAATACATAACTGGTTAACACAATTAAGACATAAAGAAATAGAGGTAAGAACAACTGTACTATAAGTAAAAAAGATGGAAGAGACTCATGAGTCATTTTCAAATCTGTTCAGCCAAGTAAAATTCCCAGCAGGAGATTCAGCAAACTGAATGAGACCATCTCAAAGCTGTTAGCATTTATATCTGAGAACTCATGCAGAATGGATGAAGTTCCAAGAAACTGTAAGAAGGCAAAAATAGTACTAATCCTTGAAAACTGGGG
>VXBI01001411.1:526457-598565 GCA_013397375.1 Toxostoma redivivum | reverse complement strand
GGGGGGGAGGGGTGGAGGGAAGTAAACCAAGATACTACATACAACTAAACAATTTAAATTCATGTAAAAGCACAATAACAAATAAAATTATTGAAAGTAAAATGTAAACTAAGAGCTCTCATCAATTTGACCATTACAGATCATGTCAAACCACATTATTTGTCTTTTTGACAAGGTAATGGGTTGATGGGTAAAGAAGGAGCAGATAAGATTTATTTTGACCACTGAAAGGCTTCAGGCACCATTTCACATGACAGTTTCATGCAGGAACTAGGGATCAAAATAATCCTACTGTAAGGCTGCACAACTCGGTGCAAAAATAAAGCTCAGGAGAATGGTTTCAATGGCTTACTGTCAAACTGTAGAGATGGATCAAGAAGGGCTGCACAAAAGCCTGTCCTAGGCTGGACACTCCTAATGTCTAGTCTCAAGGACAGAGAGGGTGTTTTCTACTTTTGTAAGCAATATAAATTTGTCTGTGAGCACTAAGGACAGCTCAAAGTGCTATTGACTGACAGGAGTCATTCAGACTGAAATAGTTATGTTTTAATTATATAATGAAGAATGAAAGGCTTTACACATTGACAAAAAAAACAAGTGCAGAAATATAACATGGAGATGGCTGTCCTAGCCTTAATTTTTCAATAAAACCCCTCTTTGGCTGATTAGAAACTAAATGTAACTTAAAATAATATTTCATATGTTAATTTATTTTTAAGGCTATAATGTTAAATAGATAATATTCATGGCTGGAGAATATCTCCCTGTGTCCAGACCTTTAGTCATATATCTTCCCTTCCCTTCCCTTCCCTTCCCTTCGTTCCCAAAAATCCAATTCACCAATGAAGAAAGGTAGCTTGAATCAGAAATTCAATGCCCTATTTATTTCTAGTTGATGGCTACTGCATACTGCTTGAACCTCAGGCTACTTAGCTGGTGATACTTGTGAAATACTGCTGTGAATATTACTACTTTCTGTCTCCAGGACAGTGGGGCCACTCCCTTGCTAAACATGTAGAATGAATTAGGCTTAGCTGATCATTTCTTGGGACATAGGAAAGGATTAGGCAGTTGCTTGAGGTAATTTCCAGGGGCCTACCCCTCTATAAAGTTCCAGACCCTGTCCCTAAAAATATACTTGTATGAACAAAGAAATGAATATCTGCATATCTAAGTAATCATTCATGTACTCTATAAGTTTGTACAATTTCTAGTCATCTATGTATTTGCATTTTCTTATATTTGGCATATGCAGTGTTTAAAATTGAGGAATTGGGTATCTCTATCTGAACTGATTGAAATCTAGAGTCAGAGTTACTCAGCAAAATGAAGCAAATTAATGAAATTTAAGAACATTATCTGGAAAAATGCCTAGGGTTTGAGATCTATTGCACTATAGTGGTCATTCTTAAATTAGACTAGACATAATAGTAATAAAAGCATTTTAGCAAAGTGTTCAATGCTTCAGGGTTTGGTCCATAACATAAATATGTGAGACTTGTGAGAGGGTATGAGGGAACTGTGAAGTTACCCAGCTGTTATTAGAGGAATGAAAATGGGTTTGCACCATAGATAAGCTTTCACAGAAGACAGACTGCCTATGATCTCAGTCCAACAGACTTAGAATTAAGCTAGATTTCTATCTATTTCTGGAATTAAAAGTCTGCTCTTATGAAAGCTGTCATGTATTTAAATGTCAGGCTTTTGCTACCATGAGCAATTTTACTCCTTGCGTTGATGTTCTAGTGAGAGTTCGTCCTAGAAAAATTAGTTTGCTCCACTGTGAGTCAAAAAAGAGCCTAAGGAGTGTAAAATATTTAGTATGAGCATGATTAGCTCTATATACAATGACACAAAGATGAAGGTGAACTGCACACAAATTATTTAAATTATTTTAAGGCAAGTAAGAAGTATTAGCATTTTCTTAGTTAGAACAGAGATTGTATTTACATAATTTGTCTTGATTATAAATCTTCTTACAAGGCTCTGGAAAATGGTACTGTACCATCTTCAGAAATGTTTTCACTGTCTTAGTATTGGGAGGTATAGTAGACAGTGTGAAGGTGTTTAAACAAGGTATAACCTAGACAAGGTCTCAGTGAGGTTTTAGCTTTTATTGAGGTTTTAAAAGATCTATTATCAAGAACTATTAAGATTGGCATATCCAAATAATGAACATTTCATATTCACAGTTAATCCAAATGGAACAATACTGAATTGTGATTGTATGAAGTATATGCATTTGTAACTAGAATTGAATGGCATCTGTGAAGTCTGTTTTGTTCCATTGATTTTCTTTGTAAACATATTTTAGCTAAATTCCAATGGCACATTTTTTAATGAGCAAAACCTTTCCTTAAATAATGACATCGTAATTAGGATCATATGCACAACATGGTAGTGTTTCAATTCTGATATTCTTTTTACATCTAACTTCTGTGTATAGTTATTAATTTTTTTTTTGTGTTGACACTTGCCTGTGAAGTTGAAACTAGTAGAATAAAGTGCAAAAACTGAAAAATTATCAAGAGACTACATTCCTTAGTGAAGTCTCTGCAGCACAAGCTTAACGTTTGACAGATCAGTGACCTTTTTCTGGTTTTGGAATATGACATGTAAGGAAAATGATGGTCCATTGGCTGCTTTTGTTTGTTTGTTTGTTCTGTATCAACTCTATGCCACTACATTTTCTGAGAGATCTGAAGAAAGAATAAGTATTCTTTCCTGACAAGGAAAGTATTCTAAATGTGTTCTAAATACAAGCATAGCTATTATGTGTGTAGGAATAATTCTTGTAAGTAATAATCAGTGCCATAGACAATTGAGATGGTATTTTCCCAAGACTTGCTCCTAACAAGAGCTGAGTGAAATTTGATGATACAAGAGCCCTTTAAAAAGTGTGCTATCCAGAACTTACATGACGTCTGTGTCTTTAAGCTCCCTATCTAATTGAGACACTAGACTGTGAGGTCACTAAATTCTACCTAAGTCCCTTAGAGAAACACAAAGCTTTCAAGCATCTTAGTCAAACTTAATCCATGCAAAGTGTACTGAGGAGTGCACAAAGGTCAGTGCTTTCATTCTCAAAAAACACAATGGGCACAACAGTGCCCTTTTTTTCAATGAAGGCTCATCACTGCAACACTTACAAAAGAAATGGGAAACCTGAGCTCCTGTCTTCTCCAGCCAGAGGTGATTCATTTGCACATAGGTCCTTTCATGAGGACACCTTCAACCCTATCAAAGTGTCTTAGTTTGTCTGGGGAGTGGTGCCTCCATTCTTCTTGAAACCAGGATGTATTGCAGCCAAAAATGGGCAAGTTATAGAAGATGACAACCCAGTAATCCAGGGGCTGAAGGCACTTGTACAGTTTTTTAATCAAAGACCTATCTAAAGAAACTGTACTGGTGGTGAAGTCCTTATGAAAAAGACCAATTTCCTATCTAAGTAGCTGCCTACTCTGTAAGAAGAGTCAGATTTTCTAGGTCCTTAGTGGCCATATCTGTTTAATCTGCAGTGTGGAAAATATTTTTTGTGTGTGTGTCTTTATATGACTGTCTTTTCACTCCTGTGAAAGTTACTCATTCCCATGAACTGCACAGCACCCATCTCACCTCTGGCACCCTGAGTAATTCCATTTGATCGAGGTGCTTAATTGCTGGACAGTATCATGCCAAAGCATCTCTGATCTCAGGCACTCAAGGGAAAAAAAACATGGGCCTTCTACATCTTAAAGGCTCCATCTGAAAGGTTAATACATAGAGACACATACTGTTGGAAACACTATACTGTTACTGTAAAGATCTGGACTGTGAATCCCATGTGGGTGCATGGGATTTCATGCACAAAAGAGCAGGGTTTAAAATATGCAGCTTTTTTTAGGGTAGCTGTTCACTGCTCTAAATTCAGGCCCTCTGCATCGAAGTCTGAGCTCTGTTCTATTTAAGCCCTTCCCCTGAATCTAACCCTAATCCCCTCTCACAATATAATACAATAAAATAAAGATAATATAATATAATATAATATAATATAATATAATAATCTTTTAAAAGGAGGTAGTAGAGGCACAAAATCAGTGAGGCCTGCCCATTGCCTGAAACTATTTCTAGCTGCCTTTTAAAAGTCAACAAGATTTTACATTGGCAGTTATCAATTGCTCAGATGCTACTATTTTTAAAAAAATCTCAGATGAGATAAAAACCTGACAAGGAATCTTAAAATATTTCATAGAATTTACCAGGGTTTCTAGTTCTTTAGGATTAGACAACCGGCTTAAATGGGACTGAGACTAGGAAAATTACAAAACAAAAATCCGTAAGGCTGAATACATGAAACTTTTCAAGAGTATTGCTATTTGTAGTAATATTACTACTAATAATGCAGTAAGTATGTAATAATGCAAACTGTATTTGGTGATGCATGCAAAAAATACAAGAATAACCTAAAGTTATTACCTAGGAAGTTAATTTGTGCTACACTATGATATCTTGTAAATTAGCAGCAAAACAAAGACATCTTTTATTGCTCTAAATTTTTATCTAGTATTTGGATTTTGCAAGTCTAGTCTGGTCCTGGCACCTCTGTCAGTGCAGCCAATTCTGTCCCTATTCCTTTGATTGAAAGAAGTGGTTGATTGTGTTATCCATATGAGCAGCAGGCTGAATAACAAAGATTAAAGGGCACATGATTGTGTTCTTGCCAATGATAACAAAAGAATAGTGGCATGTTGCCACCTTCTAATGTTATAAGCCTGCCTGTGATTCTCCCCGCTGCAGTTTCGAAAGAGGAATTTTAGCTTTAGTTAAAGTACAAGGTAAGTTTTTGTGGACTCATTCAGTAGTACCAAACAATAATGACTAATGTATTCCAGAAGTTGCTTTATTTTCTTTCCTTGAAAATAAAGATATTTTCTTACAGTTTTTAACCAGTTTAAACAGAACATCCTGTTGGTAAGAGATTGAGCTGCATTAGCTGGGATATAGTGCAAAGGAGATGTGATTGGCTCCTGTAATCTGGTCAAAGCAGGTGGAATTTTTCAAGATCCTATGGAGACTATAGCAGGTAAAAGACTGTAAGATTGTATGTATAAAATATGTTGATACTTGCAATAATTCTGCCTCAATCCAGCCTGAATTAATTTGAATTCTCTCATGCAGTACCTACAGAATAATTTCCACAGTTTATGAGATGGGACATAGCAGATTAGGGTGTTTTTGGCATGAAATGATACACACATTCCTGGTGTGATACGTGGTTTGTAAAGTTTATTAGGAGAAAGGTGCCATGTTGATATCAGATTAACATGTTCTGATGATCCAAGTAGCACCCTGTGAAATGAGTTTATATGTCTGTCTGCTATAAATAAAGGTTTGCATGTTTAGTTAAACATTTTTGTTGCATAACAAAAGAACTTTTTTTTCATTCTCATGGTTTTATTTTATTAATACATTCTTGGTTGATATTGATTTATATTTATATAAACTGTCTTAAGCAATTAAATTATAGATGAAATTACTTTTTTCCTGTTGTTTATTTATAAGCATCATAATTTGCGTAAGAGTATCAGTCAAGGTTAGCCAAGCTACTGCCAAACTTTGTGACTTGCTATTCATGATTGTCTATGATGCTGGCAACTCAAATCATAAGATGCCATTTTTGTTTCCTAATTAAAATCTCAGAAGTAACAAGTAGTTGCTACCCACAAATTAGTTTGCTCACACATGCTTTACTACACTTGTGATTAGAGGACACGTCATACATACAAATATCCATTCTAATAAGAAATCCTTCATGAAAAGCTTCATGAACATTGAACCATGAGATAAAAGCTTGAATGAGCAAAACATCTGTTGATGAGTTCCTCTGAGGTGCTTGAAAAATATTTGACTGAGCCAAGCATCCACTGTGAGATCTAATTTGCAAGAAATGTAAAATGTAAATAAGGCTGCAGTTTAATATGGAGCTTGCAAAGAGACTGTTCTTCAGTAGCTGAATAGAGTGAACAGACTAAATAGGCCTATCTTCTGGAACCTGAGTAAAGTAAAAACTTTGGTTAAATATTTCTTTTTCTGTGTAATTTTTTGCATTAGTTACTATTTACCTGTTAAAGCCTCAAATTATAAAATATGTTTCTATCCAGCTGCTCTTCTCTACTGTTTTCTGATTAGATGAGAGAGTGGTCCCTAATATCTAAAAATCTGTTGTGCTAATAACTATTCAATAATTGTCTTTCGCCTTTCATTTATGTAGCTCCCAGCTAAAAGGAGATTTTAAAGAAAACTAGAATCCAACAATGTTAAGATAAATTATTTGCTATTGCATCTTGGAGTTGAATAGACCAGAAGATACAGTTACTTAGTATCACTCCTTGACTTATGTCTGTTTTGTTATTCTATGTACAGGGCATATTCCTGCTAGGCTGGGAGCATCAGTATTTAAGTAATATCTTCAGTAATTCTCTTGGAACAATCACTGCATTAGCAGTTAGAAGCAAAAGGTGTAGGAGGCAGCTCTTAAGTACCCAGTTGGGGTGAGAAAATGTTGAAGAGCTGAGCTGGGAGATTTGTGGGGTCCCTCAGGCAGTTCAAACCTGTATCTCCCCTTTTAGGATAAGGCTCACAACATTCATCTAGAAGAGTGAGCAGACCTGTATCCCATCATAATCCCTGATGCTGGGTCAGAATTACCTTGCTGGTTAAGGATTTGTCTTAGGAGTCCTTGTATTAGTTGTTTTGTGACAACGCCAAAGTTTAGGAACAGAGAATGTTTCAGAGTACATCTTTATAGCTTTGCCATTCCCATAGCTACTTTTTTCTGATTAATTAGACTTCATTAATGACTTGGTAGCTGGATAGCTTGTACCGTTCTCTAGGAATCACATTAATAATGAAAAAAATGAAGAAATTATATATACAAGGTGATACACACTCATATTTTATGTTTCAAATCTTGAAAATCCAATGCCTAGTTTCAGCAGAGAAACTGAATTGTGTTATTGGAATAAGACTTGCTGCATGTGGCATCCCTGGTCAAATAAAACAAACCCAAATGAAAATATAAAAATAGTAGTTTATATTCATGAATCTTATTTATGTTCATTTATCTTCAGTGAGTATTTTGCATGAAGTACTGCTAAAAAGCTGACCTTCTTGAATGGAAATCATTGGTCCCTACGGCGGAGAAGAGGAAGGAGGATCTTTTAAAGTGACAGCTGATTTCTTCAATCTCTTAATGATTCCCTTGGAGAGTTTTTGAAAGCATCCTGGAGACAAATGAATAAAAATTACAGCATCCATAGTTTTCTCTGGGAAGGCACTATTGTGGCAAAATTCCTTGTTCCAGGCAGAGTGGGAGGTGTAATTTGCGAGCATTCTTCCCTGCAACCTGAGACCACGTAATGTGGACCACATTAGCTGAGAGAGAATGCCCACATCCCTCTGTACTGAGCTCATGTGTCAGCAATTACTTCATTGCCAGTCCATTCAAGTTTGGAACATAATAAAATAAGCAGATGTGATATCTGTGCTTTAGTCAAGCTTGCAACTCAAGGCCACCTTGCTAATCATCCTTGATGGAGCTGAGTGGACCAGTGTGAGGGTAACAAAATGAAAATTCTGATGTAATGAAAAGTCAAGATTCTTCTTCACACTCAGATTTATTACAAAGCCTTTCTAAGATGTATCAAAGATCACTGCTAAAAACTATTCAATCAAAACCTATAAGAATGCAAAGAATGAGGTCTTTGGGTAAAAAATAGGGGGGAAAAGGCATATCTTTGTTGAATATGTTCTGGGGTATTTAACTTCTGGAAGTTTAATAAATAGATAATTGTCACATCTTGTTCTTATCCATCTTCCTGAAAGGTACTGTAGTCAAAAAACTCATCTGGCCATCACTTGGGGAAATGAATTGTCACCTTTAGCTCATCTAGTTTGTCAGATTTTGCCCTGTGGGTTTTTCACAAAGTTTTCCACCATTAATAATGAAACAGTTGCATGGCGTATTTTTTTCTGGTAAGTTTCTGACATGATGTTTATGCAACAAAATCACCTTGAATTATCATAGTGTGTGGGCAAGGTAACCTAAATAATTTCCAATTTATTTTCAGCATATTTTTCAAAACTTGCAGATGTCTTTCTGTCAGTACTTCGCATTATGTTCTACAGCAAAAGTTTGAGACATTTGAGTGCCCAATTTAAAATATTTTCATGCCAAACCTGACAAAACTACTTTTAAAGCTCAGCTGAAATGTTCTGCATAAACCTAAAAATCTGTTCGGGCTATGAGATCATTTGGAACTGCATAGTTGAAGTAGACATTCTTACAAAAGCGGTCATTTGTGCACTTGAATTTTGTACCTTAACTGGTCCATGAAGCATAACCTGTCTTTTCCATTTTCAGAGGGCTTTGATGAAACCCATGTAATGATTCCTCCTCATTTTCAGCTAGCAGCTTGAATTTAAAATTTATGTAAAATATAATAATGCAGACAGTAAGACAGAGAACTTATTTGTGATTGTAACTGGGAGACAAAAACATCCACAGGACTAATCTGTAAACCAACTAACCATCTATTCCTAATTTCATATTCATAATAATCTTCTAAAATGTAGGCCATATTATTAACCACTTTGCTTATGGTTTAAGTTCCAAGCTCTAACTCAACAGATTACTGCACTTTTAAGAAGTTGCCAGTAAATTTGAAATATATTTTATATATGCAAGTTCTGACTTGCCTTGAGATTTCAATATTCATATTAAGACTCAAAATGGAAATTATTTCAAATACCTAATTTAGATCTATGAATATTTTAAAGACTAATTTAATGTGTAGGTTGTAACACAGTGCCCAAAGACTGTTTGCAAATGAGGGAAGTTAAATGAGATGGTCTCTGTATTTTCTCATTTGAAGTTATTTTAAAATATAGGTAATTTCTATGAAATACTACATGGAGTTTTTTAGCTTATGTTTTGTTATTTATAGCATATAATACAAATTACTCAGCATTTATTATTTTCTTAACACAGTAAACTGATGAATCATGTCTACATGGGGCTCCGGTGTTTCACCCAAAAATGAGCACAAAAGCACAGACCATACCCATATATAATATTATAAATAATCATCCATACAAAATATTTAAATACTTTTTGACATTAACATGTCAGAAAAAGGCACAGGAATTGTGGAGTTTATTTTACAGGTTTTACTATGGAGGCCTCAATCATTCTCTCAGGTTGCTACTCATACTGTGAATAAATTAATGTTTGTCTGTCACAGCAATTGCTAAAATTACAGTCCCAAGATTTTCTTTCAGAACTGAAATAGTGGTATATAATTACTGTGATTGATAGACTTATTTCATGAAATAAGAAACAGAAATCTAAAGCAAGAGTACTGAATTGCAAATATTATATAAATCATTATGAATTACAATTATAACAAATAATAATCCAGGTATTTGGCTTTTTTATCTGCACAGCTGTAAATGCTATCAATCATGATGGCATCCATGTACCACTGTGAACACAAGGAAGGAAATAATGATCAACCACAGAACATGGGCTTTTCCAGCTGCTGGGCAGAGAAGTGGCTGTATGGTATTTCTATAAACTTGACCATGCAGGTGACAGCACTGTGCTGAGTACAGCTCTGGTACTGCCTGGCTTTCCTCTCTTGATCCAGCAAATGCTCTCTTAGGAAACACATGGGAATGGTTTGGTTATGGTGGTGAAAACTGTTACCATGCACATCAGCCAGGAGGATGCTCTCAGCTAACTCTCTCTGCCCTAGCACCTCCTTTGATTCCCATGGGATTCACCTTTCTTTGCTCATAAAACAAACCCGATCATTTTCCATACTCTTTATTTTGTTCTTAGTTGCAAAGTTCTGAAACCATGAGAGTATTGCATTTTTAAAGTATGAAACCATAAGCATGAATCCAAGCAGTCCTACAGAAGGCTTTTCAAAATGAAGCAGCCTTCCAAAAGGTTTGTGTCATACCTACCAACCTGATGTGGATGCAGCATATGCTATAAAACATCTAAAGCATCTAAAATGGCTCTACATGCTAATGATTGTGGGTTCAATACCAAATTCTCTCTTTCTGAGGGAAAGCATGTCTTCAAAACTATGTTCTAAAAATTGGCATACTGCATGAGCTTATTCTTGATAAAATTAAAAAAACAAAACAAAAACAAAAAACAAGAGATAGCCAGTAAACTTTGTCTTTTAAAATAGCAATGATAACATACTTAGTCACTTGCTTCATTAACCTTGAGACATTAAAAAAGGGAGAACTAATTGCTACAACACAAAATCTGTTTTTAGAAAATAATTTTGATTAATATTCCATTTCCAAATTCTGACCAACTCTTCATCTCTTTTCCTTCTTTTCTTTTCTTTCTTTATATTTTCATCAAAATTCTATCATATAGTATGTTAAAAGTTGTAATGGAGTTTTTCAAAGGTACAATTTCAAACACGAATGATTTAAACACTGATAGTCTCATATCAAACTTAGATTTTGTCTGCCTTTGTATTTGTATCCCAATAAGAGAAAGCATGGAGTGTAGCAAAATTAATTGAATGAATATTGAATATTTTCTTGATATTAACTGGACAGCATACATAAGTACAAATATATATTTTTTTTTACTCTAAAGGAAAGTATCATTGCAAGTAAGCCATACATATAATAAATCTTAGATTATCAGCAGACGTGTGTTTGCCTTTTTCTTCTTTCATTTGTGTCAAATTTTCCTGTATCTAATTATATTCAGGACACTCTGTTCTGAAAATAATACAATTGCAATCTTGTCAGTTTTTTCAGAGATAAGTATATATCATACCCTTCCACCATAAAGCAGTTTCAAAGAAAATCTTTCAACTTTTTCAAAATGCAGGTGTATTATTGCACATATCTAAATGCCTACATATATATTCCCTTACTCCCTACACTTTTTTCAAACCATCTGATTAGAAATGGTTTCCATTTAAGATGCATTGCATCTAGCAGAATTTATTACCTTACTTAAATGCCCTAAAATATGGGTTCTCTTGTCCTTTTCATATCCAGTAACACTCAACTGGCATATATAAAGAGCTTTTGGAGTAGTTCCAACAAACATCATGAAGCAGGTTTCTCTTAAAACTTAGTTAAAAATGTCTCCTTTTTTACTGAAGAGAGCTAGAAGAAGGAAATCATTCTTTTCACAGTAACCCAGAAGAGCTGCCATCCACCCAACCTGTGTGACTGACTCAGTGGTGTGTTTGAAGGAGGTAGAATCTATTAGTTTCATGGCAATGTCTTAACAGCAGATCTATCCTGCCCAATGTCAAACCTGAAAGTTCAAAGCTTTAGGAAGCAAGAAAATAGCAGAGAAAGTAAAACTACAAAATAGAAATTCCAAGAATAATCATTGAAGGTTCAAAATCTGGCTATTTTGCTCAAGGCTGACATGGTTTTACTTCTAGCAGTCAGGTAAGTATGAGTCTTGTTGAGTAGTGACAGTGGTGTCACTAAAAGTGCCATCACTTTAAAAAGTCATTTCAAGTCATACAAAGTTCATTGGAATACATAATGTGAACCTATATTTTCAGGAGGACATTATTGAGATCAAAAGACCCTGGGCTTGAGCAATGGGATTTCAGATGTCTTAGTTAAGTCTAGACACTTGGCTGCTTAGCATGCTGGCTGTTATCAATTCCATTCTGAGACAATCTCCCTTTACTGTGACAATGCAGATCATTCTCAGGAGAAGTTTTATTACATCATGTTACTTCATCACATGACTTTCAGGCCTCTAAGTTCTTTATATGGATTATTCTTAAACCGATCATCTCTGACGGTTTTATGTGGATTATTTCATGCAAAATGGAAGTTAAGCATCATTCTGAAAGGAGTAAAATTGTTTTTTGCCATTCTATTTCAAATATATTCTGTCATTGTGTTGACAATCAGTTAAAGCAACAAAACCCAAGCTATTTCTAAAAACATATGCATATATTTCAATGTAATGCAAGACAGCCTGCAGTGAACATAGAGGTGCCATAATATTGCTGTACCATAATATTGCTGAGCTATGGGCTAAACAGGGAGTCCATCAGGACTCTGACCTGTTGACCACCACCCTCTAAATGCAATTTATTACTATCCAAGATCTACTTACAATCTATTTACTACCAAATGCAATGCAGGTTGGCCATATGTTTGTAAAGTCAGTTTCCTGGGTCTACATTTAATATTAGTGGACTCCAGCACTTTTTTAATCCTCTGATCCATGCAGACCTCTAGCAATTCTGTGATTAAAGAGCTAATGCATTGAAATTAATGTTTCATTTACAGTCCATTTTACCTGCAAAATGTTTATTGCAGTACAGTTAAGACTACCTTGGGTATCTTACAGAGTTAAGCATGTCTTTGTTTTAGCAAGTAGTTTGTGATGTTGTAGTATTTCCATGAAATATCACCAAGAAAATAATTTATTTTTCCTTAACTAGTTTATAAGCCTTTGTCTGCACCATGACCTTGCAATAAGTGTGGTTAACTGCTGTCTGTTGTCAGTTCGAACAGTTCTCTGATGAGTAAAAGCAAGTGTCAAATTTGTACCTCACTATTTATTAAACTGCTGTATTACTGTGTCAAACATCTTTCTGAAGTTTGTTATGTGTTGTGGTTTAACCCCAGCAGGCAGCTCACCCCCACACAGCTGCTCACTCATTGCCCTACCTGCAGGATGAGGGAGAGAATCAACGGAGTAAAAGTGAGAAAACTCATGGGCTGGGATAAGGACAGTTTAACAGGTAAAGCAGAAGCCACACATGCAAGGAAAACAAAGCAAAGAATTCATTCACCACTTCCCATGGGCAGGCAGGTGCTCAGCCATCCCCAGGGAAGCAGGGCCTCATCGCCCAAGATGATACCTTGGGATGACAAATGCCATCACTCCAAATATTCCCCCTTTTTCTTCTTTCCCCCTAGCTTTATATGCTGAGCATGACACCAGCCAGTAAGGGATATCTATCCCTTGGGTCAGTGGGATCAGCTGTCCCAGCTCTGTCCCTTCCCAACATCTCATGCACCCCCACCTTCCTCGCTGGTGGGGTGAGGAGCAAAGGTCTTGGCTCTGTGTGAGCACTGCCCAGCAACAACTAAAACATCATGTTAGCAATCTGGTTTCCATCAGAAATCCAAAATATAGCCCCATACCAGCTACTGTGAAGAAAATGAATTCTATCTCATCTAAAACCAGCACAACATGTTAAATACAAAACTCAAATCCCAATTTCACTGTATTTGTTATGCCTCCCTTCAGGAGCTTCTGACTTTTTAAAGCTAGATCACATATTTGACTTTGCAATTGAACTAAACGTTTATCCAGGGTATTTCTTGCTTCAAAATCAGAATTGCCACATAGTTGATTGTTTTTTTTTAGTTTTTTATTAAATTTGATCAGGATTTGGCATCCTAAACTCCTATATTCTAAGGCACCTTTTCCTCAAATTAGTCTTACTGCAAATTTGAGACAATGCAATGATAAAGCCAAAGCATGAAGGTTTGAACTGGCAAGACATTAAAAAGAAAAAAAAAATCAACTACATTAAAGCTTCAAGAAATAAGACCTGAAATATTTATTCAGAGAAGTGTGCCAACTTTTGAGCTTTTACTCCTCTGTCAGAATTGTAGGTAGAGGTGGCACATGCCCAGGAGTACTGACTTCTGCAGAATCAAAGTAGGCAAATGCAGCTGTAAGCCTGCTGTCCAAACACTCAGTAATGTGCCTAAGTTTCTGAGGGCTATATAAATATGCTGCTTCTAATGAGCACCATTTTTCAAAAAAATTTTCATTTCAGAAGGCTGAATATTTTCATATAAGCAGCAAAGACTCACACAGTGATCCTTGCTGCAAAGTTAGAAGCGCTTAAAATAAAACATAGGATTTTTTAAAATAGAATTTTGAGACACTATAAATGCAGAAAAGTGGATCATATTTTATTAAAATCTGTTCCAACATTTAAATGTGCTGTGCTAAGATGTATCCTTTTCCTGGTTTTCCTCATTTTTTAGTTTCTCTTTGCAACTCAACACCTTGGTATGATATATAAACTCACAATATATTATTGTTTTCCTTTCGTTATAATTTTCAGTCATACATAATGTCAATTTTAATTTCTTAAAAATAAAGATAAAATAAAAATAAAAATAAAGAAATTATAACATTTACCTAATGGGGTTTATTTGGGTTTTGTTTTGTTTTGTTTTGTTTTTTTTTGTAGAAAGATAAAGCATAGGTTTAGTGACAAATCAAATACATGATCATAAAGAAGCTGTGTAAAATTCAGCATAGCTGTAGAGGTAAAGGGATATATTGTACAATTAGGTTCAAGATATGGTGAGGCTTTTGATAAACACAGGAACAGTCTCCTGTACTGGATTTTTCAAATAATTTAAATAAAAGCAACAGTAATCTGTCAGCAGTGCCCCATCCAAAATAACTAATATATATGTCATAATAACAGGTTACATATTAAAATTGCATTTCAGATCAAAATATGTTCTTGGTTACAGATGAGTTATTATTGAGTAATTTATTTAACTTGCTGAAGACATTCTAATGAAAGCAGCTATAAAGGTTTCACAGGATAGTGGCATCCGTTGTAAGATAATGTGTGACTTCCCATATTTCCTGTCAAGTCAGTGTCTTTCCCTCAGCATTACAGTGAGGTCAAGAGGTGAGAAAAAGCTTGTCCACATAACAGATAAAAGAGGTATAAAACCATGTTGCAAACTGAAAGCTCAGGGATTCAACTAATGGAATAAATTCTCTATGAGAAAGTTTTTCTGTCTAGTTTGATATATATTTATGCATAAATATATATTGGTATATGTTTTAAAAATTGCAGAGGACTTACTGTTCCACTTCCATCCCAGTTATTCGATGGAAGCTGAGTATGTTTGTGGTAGAGAGCAGCCTAGGAGACACAATCAGGGAGCAGAATCAGAGCCTTATTGTGCTAAACAACCAGCAGATGAATCAAGCTGACAATTGAGAGGTGACTATTTGCATTTGAAAACAGAGTGAAATGAATTTGCTACTCTGAGGTCTTAATTTTTCTACTTCTAAACCTGCAGGTAGCTTAATTCAAGTCAATGGCATCACTTGCCTGAATAAAACAAGCAGGATTTAGCTCTTCCTCAGTGCTGTGCATGAATTAAATGAGGGGTAGAGAGCACTAAAAGAGATGTACAACAGGCTTGCCTTCATCTCCTTTGTGTTTGCCTGGGAGGAAGATGGACACTCAGAGTTGCTGTTTTTCCTTTCAAAGGGCAGATTGTGCATGCTGTTCTTTTTATATTTTAATCTTTCATCAGAAAGTAATGAAAGACACTGTACTTTTCTCTACAAGGCTTGTTTGCACAGGAAAATTCAATAGTGCATTTATGGTGGGTTATAATCTGACCAGTGTAACAACCAATTGCTAATGCTGTTATGCCAGAATAGTTACACCAGAAATTTCTCCATTTTAGACAGCACCTTTGTTCTGAAAGGATGGACATATGACATGTGGCTGCACTGCTAACCTACAGAAGTCTTCACCCACTGCCTGGGATTATTTCCTGGGATTATTTTTAAGTGTCCTCCTGCATATTGGTTAATGCTCTTGTTGAAATACTCAATTCTATATTTACACAAAGAGCTCCAACAATTGCCACGAAATCCCCTCCAGTTGAGCTTATCACAGGCACCCACAATGACTCCTGCCAATATAATTCAGGGATTAATCCCCATCCAACAGGGAATTTGGACTTGCATATGCCCACCATATAATCAGGACAATTATATGATCAGCGTTGACCTCTCTCCACTGTGATGCTTGTTAGACCTTTTGCTCCCTTATCTCCAAAGCCACCACTTCCCTTCTGGCTGAGGACCAGAACTAACTCAAATCTTGTGATAGTGACAAGTTTTTCCAGATAAGCAGGTTTCTAGGAAGGTGATGGGATCGATCGCACGGGGATAAGAAATGAGAGAGGAAGATCTGTAAGGCTGTAAGGAAATGACAGGATCAATAGATAGCAAGAGAAAAGGGGTACGAGATGCTGTGAAAAGGAAACACCCCCATTCCTCTCTATGGCCACTGCTCTCCTTCAGACTTTTCTCATTTCTATGGAGGTCTGGACAACCATGTTGCTTACCTCTTTTTACCCTCCAGAGTATCCCAAATTGTAGAAAAAAAGCAAAATAGTATTCCATGGAAGAAGAAAAGGATGTAAGGCACAGCAAAGTCAGAATGACACCATATTGTTGTAGGCATATATTCCTCAGGTGGAACAAAAGACTGTGTGGGAAGAGACAAAATTTTCCGTGGTAAAGCGGTTCCATCACCATCTCAGGAACAGACAAACCAATCTGTCCTGCCATAAAATAGCTTCAGGATAATATGTCCTGGAAAAGGAGCTCTGTGGAGAAGACCTGGGGGTCCTGGCAAACAAGGAACTGTCCATGAGGCAGCAGTGTGCCCTGGTGGCCAAGAAGGCCAATGGTATCCTGGAATGCATTAGGAAGAGCTTTGCCAGAAAGTTGAAGGAGAGGATCCTGCCCCTCTACTCAGCCCTGGTGAGGCCAGGTCTGGAACACTGTGTCCATTTTGTGGCTCCCTGGTACAAGAAAGACAAGGAACAAGAAGAGGATCCAATGGAGGGTTATTTTAGAGGATTGGAGCAACAGGGTTATGAGGGAGCTGGGCCTGTGTAGCCTGTAGAGACAACTGAGGAGGGGACCTTATCAATGTATACAAATATCTTAAGGGCAAGGGTTGAAAACGGGGGGCCAGGTTCTTTTCAGTGGTACTGTGACAGGACAAGAGCCAAGGAGTGAAACTGAAACACAGGAAGTTCCATGTGAACATGAGGAAAAATGTCTTTATTCTGAGGGTGACAGAGCAGTGGAACAGGCTGCCCAGAGAGATTGTGGAGTCTCTTTCTCTGGAGACATATAAACCAACTCATGTGCAGCCTGCTGTAGATAAACCAGCTTTAGCAGGGGGTTGGATCAGATGAACTCAGAGGTCCCTTCAGCCACAACCAGATCCTACTTGAAACCATAGGGCAAGAACTTCAAATGCAATTATAAGAAAAGTGAAAAGAAGAAAAGAGCAGCACCTTAGCTGACCCTTATTATTCGTCCCCATTCAATAATTTTCTCCTTGTTAATTTTTCCACTTCATCTCAATGCCAACAAAATATCTCCAAGGCAAGCTTCACACCTGCCATCACCATGATTCTCCCATTTACTAGCTCCTTTTAAATCTCAGGTTGGGATTAGAACCATCAGTAACTGTTTCTGGGCTGTTTCCTTATCAGAGAGGTAAATTGCATCATATGAGCCCACATATAATATTTTTTATTAATTTTCAATGTTATAATAATTAGGTTAAAAGCAATAAGCTGGGACACTCAATGCTGTTATCTAATGTGATGTCAGCCCTGTAATTCTAACAAAAGGCAGGGCGAGAGGTATTGTGAGTCATTTTAAGTCATCCTTAAATAGGAGAGGAGATAAAACACAGGGTTTTTTTGTCTTGCCTTTTTTGTAGTAAACAGCAGAGCAAATATTCTTCTAACCTAAATGGGAATATAAAATGAGTGCTGTATCATAGCAACAGCCAGAGGTTTGTCTCAATATTTGAATGATTATGAACATCCTAGTTAAGTGTGTAGTATGCTGCTATGTCATAAGGAAAACCTAGTAAATTACTGCAATAAAAGTGAGCTGTTGAAGCTGAATATCTTAGATTCCTTAATGATGGTATTTATTTAGCACTGCAGGAGTGAATTCTTATTCCCAGGCATCCTTTTTAATGACAGAAGACAGATCATAAGAAGATGAATAAGTCCTGATATACTGTGACCAAAAACTCTCAGATGTATTTTGAAATTGTACTTCACAATTTTCAAATCAATGGGCAAAGTAACCTTTTTCAGGAATAAGTTTTCATGTCTACTGTTCAAACTGGGTGAATTGTCAATGAGCTTTAATGAGGAAAGCTTGTTTTATTGACATTTGTGGCAAAAATAGCATATTTTTTAGCATTTCATCTGTATTTGTCCAGAACAGGGGTTAGGTAGTCTGGATTTTGTTTTTTAGATTATTTCTTGCACCAGGTTACTTAAATGTTTTGTCCGGTTCTTAAATATTGTGTGTTGTAACCAAGCAACACGACTAACGTTTTGAAATGCACCTAACTGGGTTCTTACATCAGGGCTGCATTCACAGAAAATGTGCTGTTACAAAAGGTGCCTTGCAAAGACACTGCTGGCCAGGGAATTCACTCTGTAGCATCATGGGATGAGAGCACCATGCACAATAAGAGAGGTATTTATGTGCTGATCTATTTGTGTGTACATGTGTGTATAGAATCAGGGCTTTTGAGGGGGAAGCATAAAACCTCATCAAGTCAGATAAAGAGCTGTTATAGCTGCTGGTCAGTAAGACACATGGGGGAAAGGTATCTTAAAAAAGACAGTAACATGACCCTGCATGAAGTACTTGCAGTAATCTACGATCCAGATAAATGAACCTAATTGGACAGCAGGCTTCATTTGTGTGCCTACACTCCCTGTCACAAGTTAGTTGTTTTATTCAAGGTAAAAAATATTCAGCAGGAATACAGTATTGAGAGTATTCCCTCTTTCCAGGACAACCTTCTTACTGCCTGAAAAATGGAAATGGTTATGAGGAACATGAAGAGAGCAGCTGAAATCACCTAACACAGCTTGTTACCTTTCAGATGTATTTTGTGAAACAGCAACAGTTTTTGAGATGTGCCTTTAATCTGTAGGAATCAGGAAATATTTCCCAGTGGTGAATCCTGACTGAAAAGAGCCACTTGTTCCAGCTGTGACCACGCCTCTGCTTGTTTGACTTGAAGAACTGCCAAACAAGGTTATTGTTCTTCAGTGGGAAGTTTGGAGGAAATAAAAGCATCCCCATTCTATAGCCCTAGCAGCTTATTCAGTTTTTCCCTAAAACTTCATGACAACTGACACTCTGACCACATCAGACTAGTTAGGGCTTGGCAGCACCTTCATGGTTAGCCCATGAACACCAGTGTAGGAAGGGAACCTCATCACTTCATCCCAATTTGGTGCTGAGTGCCAGTCTCTAAATTCTTGTCTATGGAGATGTCTGTTTTGTGAAATATTGATTATTGATTTTGGGGATTTATTTGCCTTGGCATGAACTGGCTGCTCAGTGCTCAGGCTTGACTTTCTCTGTGGTAAGTTGTTTTTGTTTTTGTTTTTGGTTTTTTTTTTTTGAGCTACAGTATTTGATCTGATTCTAAACTAAAACATTGATTTTGCTAATGATGTGGGCCAAAGTCATCTCCTTTAAAGAAGCTCTGACAAATACAGAAAAAATGCAGGGAAAGATAATAGAAAGACTAAATAGGATATGCATGGGATATCTTAATTTTGCTGCAAGCTGGGCTAATTAACTCTAACTCCTTTTAGTGAAAGGGTGATAAATAAAGCTATATTGAAGCTCTTGTCTCTTATCTTTTCCTTGCTTCAATGCTGGAATTACTCTGTTGTATTTCTCCCCTGATTTCCGTAAGTAAAAGAGAAGAATCTGGCCCTTTCCTTTTAGGGAAGAAATCCTTGAAATCAGAACTCTGCTCTGGCACTAAAAACTAGTGCAGGGCATGAAGACAACAACTTCCCTGAGCTGGTTTCTGGAGGTACCCGAAGGTGTTACTTGGAAATATCTTGTCTGCACTGTAACATTACTTCTTTTGGAAAAATGGGGATATTCAATTTTCCTGAACATGAAAATTTGACACGTTTGGGTCAAGTTTGGTTTTTTTTCCTATAACCATGCTCTCTCCTCAAATTGCTGTCGTAGAGGTAGATTTTTCTTTAAATTAAAATGAGACTTTCAGAGTGCCCCTTTATTGTGTAATAGCAATGGATAATGGCCTGTAGTCCTTTGTCATTGAAAAATACATGCTTTCAGCTGAAAAGATGCATTTTTCTTATCCTCCGTCTCTCTTCTCAGCCACTTTGAAATCTGAGAAATGATGCAGCAGATGCTGAGCTGAAAACTAGAAGACATATATGATTTTAGTGTCAGCTGCCTGGTATTTTTTTTGTCTAGTTCTTTTAGTTCACTATGATAGAAGACTGCAGCTGTGCAAATTAAAATAGAAATTTTAAAAAGGTCACAATTTTTATTTATTTTTTTCCCAGCTATTTTTCAAATTTTATAAACTGTATATTCTTTGTCAAATAAAATCAATATGTATCTTATTATACTTTTTTACATGCTAATTTTATTGTTGCCAAGGGCAACTACTGAAGAAATAAACACAAATAGCCAGTGTGTTCCATGCTTGTTTTCTGTTTGTTACTGTGTCATGGGTAAAATGTTTGGGAGGATAAATTCATTGTCACAATTTTGCTCTGTTAAATTGGCCAGTTCTTGTTTCTGTTCACAACAGCCTCGATAGATTCCAGGGAGATGAAAGGGCTGTTAGGCTAAATTCTACCTTTTTTCCACATGGGAATTTTGGAATGAGGTGGGGATAGTTGATGACATCATCTATATACCAACACAATGATCACCTGTATTGTTTAACCATGGGCCATCAGCTATTGCTTAGGAATGCTTTAGAAATTAAAATCCTTGACACCACTGCTGTGTGGGTTTTCTTGAAACTCACCCTTCTACATAAGGAGTAATATATAAAGGAGTCAAAATAAATAATTTGGCTGTGCTACAGCCAAATAGTCTGTATGTTGTATCCGGGAAGCTTCCTGTATTATTATAAACTTGCATGATTGCATTTTCTTTTAATGTGTTCTCCTAAAACTGCTACAATCACTATACCAACTTGGTTTCAGCGTCACGACTCAGTCCTATAGCTCAATATAGAGTCCAAGGAATGATGACTTATAAAGCTGAAAATTTGTTTGAATGTTTACCAAAAAATACTTTGTAGCCTTTGCACTTGCTGCTTTCCTGTTTCAGATTCTGTTTTAGGGTACAATCTAATCTGAATGCATAAAGGACAGACTATTTTTCCCGCTCAATTCACTTTTTCAAATTTTGAGCACAGACTCCACTCCAGAAATGAGTAACCAAACATTATATTTTACTAATATCAGAAAAGGCAATGCCTGAAGCAGTTGCAAAGATCAATGAGGAACTTTGGAAATGACTAACAAAAAATTTTAACTATGGAAAGGAATGAAGATATTGAAGAGAGAAAAACTCAGACTAGGGAAACAGAGACCTCTAAAGCAAAAGGTTCAGCTTCAATTATATTGAAAATACATTGAAGTCATGATTTTTCTGTAGGCTACAAAGCAGGCTTCTGTTTCAGTTTATTACTTTATTAATAAAAGTCAGTACTCCATGTATAAAAATTCAAATGTTTGAAGAAAGTTGAAATATTCTGCAATATTTTGGTGCTCTCTTGAGGCATTCCCACATCCTCCATGTGTAGATTGATTTTTCCCTCCTTTTTTGTACCCATCACCTGGTAGTTTTATCCACTGGATAGATTAGAGATTATATTGCTGTGGTGGTCAATCACTTGTAGTCAAGGATAAAAATATTGCAGTGGTGCTGGATGAATTCATGTACAGGATAAGCACTTTTATTACATACTTCTCAGTGCCACTCAGTTCACAGTGTGCTCCACAAATGTTGGCAAGGAAATATGTCATGTGCCAGGGAATGAGTAATAGTGGTTTGTGTGAAATATGGATGACAGAGAATTTCTAATTATAGCTCATGAAAGACCAAACAATAACCAATAACAAAACCCAACAGAATCATTCCCTCAAACCAAAGGTGGATTAATGATTTTTGCAACTGACAATACTAACAGTCACCAAAATTCCTATGTGGTCAAGAACCCATGGGTAAAGAAGTGACCTTGATCTGTGGAAAAGAGATTCTTTTCATGACAGAATGCAGGATGAAATCATCTTTACTTGTGCAAAAGGCACTCCAGCAACTTAAATATAAAACTGTGTGTTAAGCTATGTTGGAATCAGGGAAGGAGCAGCTTTTTCCCAACTAGAAAAAATAAATCTGACTTGTACTTCCAACATTCAAAATAAGGCAGCAGATGGAGTTGCTAGGAGACAGAAGGCAAAGAACAAGAGGATGAATGTGCTCTAGTATCTCTACACAATAGAAAAGAGTATATGAAATGAGCTGGAGCTTTAGATCTCACCATCAGCTATGACTGTTACAATGATGAAATGCAGATTTTGTGCTAACCAGGTAAATGCTAAATCTGAACAATTTAAATAAGAGGATCTATGAGAATTGTATTATGTGATATTTAATGCTGCTCTCTGGGCAATCCTTGTAACCACAGAATTACAGTATAATTGGGATGGGAGGGACCTTGGGAGGTCTAGCCCAACCTCCTACTTAAATCATGACCAGCTCTGAGGTCAGATCAGGATGCTCAGGGATTTATCCAGTCATCTCTTCCATGAATGGAGATGCCATAACCTCTCAGCACAACCTGCTCCTCCTGAAAGCTCTCATAGGGTGAAAGGTTTTCCTCATATCCTCTCTGAACCACTTTTGCCTTAATTTGTGCCTGCTGCCTCTCAGCCTCACACATCTCACCATGGCTCCATCTCCTTACTGACATCCCTGCAGATACTGGGGCTTCTGTCATGTCCCTCCAGAGCCACCTCTTCTCCTGACTGAGCAAGTCCCAGTCCCACAGCCTCTCTTTAGGGGACAAATGGTCCAGCCACAATCATCCTGGCTGCCCCTGCTGAACTCATCCCTGTTTATCGCTGCTTCAGCCTAAAACTGGACATTATTATCCATGTGACCTAAGAAATGCTGGGTCTTCTTCTGTTAATACAGTTTTGGATGATGCCAGCCTTCTTCAGCATCTTTTGCACTGCTGGCTCATGTGTGGCTCATGCCTAATTTTGAACTCAGCAAAACATGAGGTCAGGAAGAGCCTGCTGCCACTCCAGGGATTTTTGTTGACTAGCCAATATAAATACAAGGAGATAGTGCAAGGTGGAAAGAGGGTCATGTGCAGTGTTGATGAAATGTGAAGTAAAAGCAAAGCCTGCCTGAGAAGCTGTCTTGGGAAAGATTAAATGGATAAGGAAACAAGTGTCAGTAGGCTTTGATTATGGCACACATGGGGTAAGCAAGATTTCATGACAAACAATTTCCTTGTAGAAGAATCTCAGGTAATTTGACCACCACTGGATAAGAAACCATAATGAATACAAGATTTAAAAATATATTAGAGAACAAGTTTGGAATGTAGATATTAAAATAATATTAAATAAATTAAACATTGAATTCTTAAGTTCTTCATCTACTTTTAATGACAATTCTAATTGGTGAAAAAAATTATAAAATCTATCCAGTTATAGAAAAATACTTATATTTAATAATAAATATAAGAAGAAAAGAGTTTATAAGTTACAATATTAAGAGGTCATCAGATTTTGAGATGGGTGTCTGTAGAACAAAGAAATACGGTGAGGAATATCTAAGTCAGTACTTAATTGGTTCTATGCATGGAGAAAAACTGCCAAAGAAAAAAGTTTGCTGGAAAAAGACCACTAGGTAAAAGACATAAAGTATTATAGTTCTTATGAGAATTTTAATAAAATACTTGAATAACTATCAATTATTACTTTAAATATTTATTCCCAAAGCAATTTTCAATAAGTTGTCACTTAATTTGAATAATAATTCATAAAACTTCAAAGATTGCCACTTTTGAGCAATTTATTGAATGTAGATGATGTAGAACTCTACTAGTCCTCTGTAGAGTGCAGAGTTATCATCTAATCATAGTTGTTAATGATCAAAGAAAATCCTCAAACCTTGAACTATGTGTTTGTGTTCTTATGCAATAGGTTGCAGGTAATCACAGAGCTGATGTAAAGAAAAGCAAAAAACCCAAACCAAGCCTAAACAAAACAAAAACCCAAATAAAAATAAAAGTAGATAAAGATAACAAAATTGTTTACAAATCCTAGAAAATGAAGATAATAAGGCATCTGGATAGAATGACAAGAAGGACAGAAAATAGAAACAGGCATTGGGGTGAAAGTGGAGAATGAATTCGGAGGAGTCACCAAACAAGAAAAAGTAGGGTGTGCATGCAGGAATCTGTACACAGCACAAAGCCCCAGGGCAATGCTGGTTAACCAAACCTGATCTACAGCATTCAGCACAGGCTCTATCGGTGGTTAAAATAAAAACAGAAAACACCCCCTCAAAAAATAGGCGAGTAAGTAAAGTAACTAGGGCATTCAGTGCATGACTGGCTGATACTAGTTCTCAAGCTCAGACTTAGCAGGAAATGAGCTTCAAATAAGCTTCAGTAGTTGGCATAACCAGACTTTTCTCAGTTGCAACTTCTCTGAGTTTGGCTTGCACACAACCTCTGTCTGAAAGGATTGAGCAGGGAAAGGATGATTGTATCTGTGCTGGTCCCACCACCTGCTCTAAGGATGGATTCCCACTTCTTCAATCAGTGAATTGTGTTCTACAACTTGCTGCACGCCCCCTCGAGCAGCCTGGCCCTATCTATAGCACTAGGATATGACAGATGCAGCAGCTATCCCTTGCAGCCACTTACTCCCAGGCACCTCAAACACTGGTGTATTTGTGCAGGATGCCAAGGGTGTGTTTGCATAAAGACTTATGTATTATGACAGCTCGCTGCCTGCTAGGAAGGGGTTTGAAGGCTGGCCCAGGTGGAGGTGATGGGAGCTGGCTTGCTTCCACCCATAATGCTTATTGGAGCAGGCCCTGAGATGGTTTTATCACTGAGTCATTTCCAGGTTCTAGCTGGGTGGATACCAAGTTGCTCCATGAAGGATCCAGCATGTGCACGTGGGCAATAGGAACAACTGACAGCTCAGATGCACCCAGAACTCATCTTTGCCAGGTACTTTAACTCAGTCCTACTACCTGGCAAGCCTTCAAAGTGAAAATAGGCACATCTCATCTAGGAAAGCAAATGTTCACAGTCTTCACTGCTGTATGGAAACCTTCTTTCCGCTAATTTTCAAGTCTCCTCACTCAGAGTACTATAAATATTTACAATGTTTCCCCATGTGCCTATAGAATGTAAATACCAAACTTGTAGAGAAATCATTTAATAAGATTCAGACCCAGCACATGCCTTGTTAATACCAGTATAAAAATAATTAGCTGATAATATTCCTGATTTTATTATCCAGGGACATTATATCTGTGCTTAAAAGGCAGAAGTTCTAGGATGAAATTAGGTAAGATGAAACATTAACTGAGTGGTGAGAACACTTTGTGGTGTCAGCATGCTTTGTGAATGGAACAAGTTCCCTAAGTGCTCAACAGAAGGTTCACCAAGTTATATTTGAGGGGAAGAACAAGGCTCTGCACCTTCTTTGTGTCTTGGCTAAAGGAAAGGTAGGAGGGAGCAGAAAGCAAAGGATGAAACCTCCCCCATTGCAGAGGTTCAAGAGATACTTGATGTCTTTGCAGCTGTGCAAAGGTGATGTAGGTTTTCCACTACTTTCCTGAGGGTAATAATGGTTCTCTGCATTGAGCTGGCATCTAAAGCCAGACTGACAAGCACTTCATGTCATGATCAAGCCAAGTACAGCATCTGAATTGACACAATGTGTGCTCTATGAGTATTTTTGTGCCTTGCTTCTTTTTACAAAGCCTTTTTCTACTTGTGATGTACTACTAAAAGTCTCCTCCTGAAGACAGTTTTTTTCTCCTTCAGGGTGGGCACATTCTTAATTTCCAAAGTTGAAATCATAACATGGAGTTGTTCTCTTTCCTTTTTTCTTTATAATTTCAGCTCATGCTCAAGCATTGAAAAACTAAGATCCTGATCACTACTGTGCTGATGGAAAGCTCAACCCCACCTTTCCACATCCTTGATAAATCCTTTTTCTACCAGGCTACTTTGGGTTCAGATGCTCCTTCCTTCTGCTTCTGTAGCTGTGCCATTATACAATGCTGCCTTTTGTTTGTTTCTCTGCATGACTGTAGCCCTAACTTAAATGTTAGATTACCTTTTCAGAGAAGGGAGATATGGATTTGCGTCTCCATCAGGTTCAGGAGAAAAGGTGGAATAAGTCCCAGGTCCTGGCGAGTGTCTTAATGTTTGTATAACTTGATACAAAGTGGGTAGCACCATCATCTTTGCCTTTGGAGGTACAAAAAGAAAAATTACCAAGTCCATTTGCTATTTTTATGGAACCTCACTTATTTTTAGATCAAGTACTGGATAAGGATCTTTGTGGAGGTGAAGCAGATGGAAGGTATCAGGTTATAATTGGTGTGACACTTGAGATATGTATGTTAAGTCAATACTCATAAAGCAAAGGGAAGCCAAACAAGGTGATTGGTGAGTCTGTGTGATTTGGGGGTAGGGTGCATAAAGCAGACTTGCTCTTGTAATGTTGGCTACAGAGCCACATATTTGTTCCCAATACTGCTTCCACTCCAGGCCCTTTTAGTCAGAAAGAAAATTGATCCGTTCTGGAGGATGTCTCTGTTCATCTTTTCCTTCACATGCACATCTCTGGTGTGTCTGTGGCACTTGGCACATTGTAGTCTGTCATCATTCCACAACTTGGCTTCTTGTGGTGTGAAATCATTAGCTGATTTAGACTTGTCAGGATTAGATCTGCTCCGTAGTGCAGTGGAAGACATCCCTGTAGTATGAGTTCAAAAGCAGTGCTGCCACCTAGACACCAGATGCCATGTCAAGTGGCACTGGCAAATTACGCCACAGACTTTTCTTTCCCCTGACCATCTTAGCACAACATTCAAGGTACCTCTATTATATTGTCAATTTCTTATGATTCTTGCTGGAAACAAAATTTGCTTGGGTGCCCTTCCTTACAATTCCTTAAATTCATGTATTCTATATGTTGTTGTCATAAGTTGTTATATGGGTGCAGCAGCTTAATGGAGATGTGGTGAGGAGGTAATGGGTGAAACAAAAATTTCATAAGGCAGTAAGAAATGCTGTAAGATGATCTCCTGTCTTTCATTAGAATCTAGTGTGTTATTTATCAGTGAAAGTGCCATTGCAGAACAGGTTCATACAGGAAATGAAACTTCAGCAAAAGTAGATGTCAGATAAAATCAACATTAAATTCAGCTCACTCTATGTAAAAGGAAAATATCCACAACATCTTGGGCTCAGGGACATGCAAAATCTTTGCTGGTTTCGGGTTTAAATTAACACCTATCTAAAACAGCTGTTAACATGTTTTAGTGACTCAGTGTACCAAAACTAAATTTATCTTCTAATTAAATGGAGTAGTCAAAACCTAGCACTTAATCTATCTTAAAGAATTTCTAAAGAAGGGGTAGTGTTTAATAGCCTCTTTTGACTTAGTTATGGTAAGAATGATAAGGGAAAGGAATTTAAAACTAGTGAGTATAAATGATTTTTTTTTCATTTACAGGTGCAATTGAAATAATCCTTATTTGTTTCAAAGAAACAGGTTTTTAACCTGGCTAATTGGATAATCTCAAAAAGGAATAATAATATAAAATTACTACTCCCTCCTCCAACAGAAAGCAATTATTAAAATTTGTCAGCCTGACTTCTTGGGATTTCATCTGACTTCCTACTGCAGAGGCAGTGAATCTTACCAGCAAATTAAAATTAATAAAAAAGGCTTATTTTTGATAATGAACTTGATGGTCAGCTTTGCCTATGGATAGAAAATCCTTTTGAAAAGATTATAAAGCATGGTGATTTAGTAGATGTGCACTTGCTCCTTTCCATTTAGTATGATTGGCCTTTTACACCTTACAATAGTTTGTCTAAAAAAATTGGCAAATTTGGGAGACTTTACTCAGCATTTTGAATTTATAACAAAAGCCTATGACATGGAAAGCCCATCTTGGTTTGCTGTAATGCCAACAGCTCCCATAGCCATGAAATATAGTTGACTAAGATACAAAGGAACACAAAAAAAATATTGAATCTTGAAAATATTGAACACATCTGCAATCACTGAGGAATAAAAAAAAAAAATCATTGTACTTTTAATGTCAAAAATGTGCTGGGAGGAGCCTATTTCTTCTCTCTCCTCTGAATAGCACATCCATTCACTCCATCTTCTTTCCTCTCTACACAAATCAGCATTACTGCCCTACAGGACATAAGCTGTTTTTCACCTCTCTAAGTCTCTTGGCTCTTCCACAAGTGTTATTAATGTTAGGAGTCATGTTGATTTCATCCCATTCCTAGTAGTAAACACCACAGTTTTTGTCTCATCAACAGGGCTATCCCTGTACTTGCAAATGCAGCAGTGCCAGGATCCATGCTTCAATCCTCTCTGGCCAGCTGGCATGGACTAGTCTTGTTCTTACAAGTGGAGGCTCATAAACAAGCTTGCTACATCCCAGCTATCTATTGGGAAATAGTGCACAGCTTTTTCTAACTCTGGACCTATGCTGAGGATTTATTTGGGAACTGGTCAGGGCCTAAATCATACCAGGGACTATTTTACTTCTTTAACAATAGAGAAGACAAAATCGCAATGTCAGACTCAGTCTGCCAATATAGACATAACCAGGTGGACTTCTTTTAATATCTTCCTGGATCTCTTTCTGGGTCCATAGTCTCCTCTGGAGCTGGTGGGGCACCTTGTGGGGAACCTTCATCTCTCTGCTCCCAGCCCAGGCAGTGGCAGTACATGTGCAGAGGGGAGCCTTCAAAAATATATTTGTTCAGTATCCTTGTCCTGACTGTGAAAAAGGGGAGAGAAATCTGACTTTTGTTGTACAGGGATAGTGTTGCTTGTTGTTTACAGACAGTGGCTTTATTGTCTGTCCCTTTTGGGAAATCAAAAATTTATCAGAGGTCAGAGTCTGAAAAATTTTCAGAAAGGAAAACAGGCAAAATCTTACATGTTTCCTAGTAAAAGATACTATTTCCTTTATTTCAGAAAGAGCAGATTAAGTGCCTGATATTTCCAACCCAATGCAAAGAGAGTATTATGAGAGATGAGGTGGCACTTAAGTACCATGCAAATCTGACTCTCTGAGATTTATTTCTGTAAACTGACAGCCACAAACCCCAAATCATGAAACTGAAGTGTAAAAAAAAAAATCCTCTATTGCAGAATATCTTGTGCGATATTAAGTTTTCAAGATTTCTATTTCTAATTTTATCATTGCTTTTTTTTTTTTTTTAGGTTTTTTGTCACACAGTAAGAAGGGCAGAGTTGCCACATCCTTGCATCTTGTGATGAGGTATGTAAGTCAGCTGAGTCTTAGTGTGAAAAAGAAAACAAAGCATTTCTAGTTTACCCCTAACACTTCTTTTAATTGTAGTACATTTAATTCATCATGGGCCTGTCAGGTTTCAGGCAACAGAATAAACAGGCTTTCAGAGATGATGATGGTTACAAGCATGACTTTGTATTTTTTATTGAAACAGATTTTAGTTCTGTTTGTTTGCTGCAGAGTATTTTCCTTAGTGTTGTTTTTATGCTGAACTGAGACTTGGCAATGTTTTCCATGGGAATATAACCCTGCCACGTAAGGTCAAAAGGGAAAATGCCAGTCGGTGTTTCCCAGTGATTGTGCACATGTAATGTTATGTCCTTTCATTGAACTCAGCTTTTATTTCTGAGAAATAGCTGTTATTTTAGCTTGCATCACTGCAGATATTATTAGTCATAAACCTATGCAGCTATTTATGTCTTATGTTCAATAGTTAAAGAAAAATGCCTTCCTTCCTTCCTTCCTTCCTCAGACTAAGCTTTGACAGTGGCTGCCTGTATAACTGGTTCAAGTAAAGCTCCCTCGTGCCTTTTGCTTCTAAAATAGAGATGGAAAATTCTTTCCTTTATCTGTAAACTCCTTAAGGAGTATCTGTATACAAATCTATTAAAGCCTCTGCTAGAATCCCTCCAAGTAGTGTTTAGAAGCTTTTAGAGAAGGAGAGGATTGGATTCATTCATTCCTTGATTTATTTTGAATCTCAGACTTTTGAATGACAGAAATGCAATGCCCATTACCTTGGAGATGGACACATCTGCAAATCTGTTAAATAACAGAGTATTGCTTGCACAAACTGTAATTTAAAGGTTGGAAAACCTTGCATCATCCCTGAAATATAAAACCACAGATGCTCAGTTTCCCAACACTGCACTTTACAAACCTCTGAGCCAACTCCTTAAGTAAGTCCTTATGTAGTCCTGTTCACTCCTTTTGAAGTGAAATTAAGTGTATCTTTTTTATTTTACTATTAATTTTTCTGAATAGAGACAGATTAAGAATATATCTCTTTCATGCTGTTTGATTACTGGAATGTCAGTGGGAAATTAATCTTCTTCATTACAAAATAATTTCCTTTTCACACATGACCTTGTCTGAGTACATTTTTAAGCACTTTGCATTTACCTAGTCCTATATTACCATAGGTCTCTAGCTGCAGTGGCCTGTGGGTTTATATCAGAGGTGAGATGCCATCAGACTCTAATGCCCTATGATAACAATGAGGGTTTTAATTCTTTCTGAAATGTCCTTTAAATCCTATTAGAGACAGAGATCCAGCTACAAAATCGAGTCATGCATCGCAATTCTTGATAAATGATCCTGATGTGATATCTCTTGGCATTCAAACTCCTGCAAGTGAAATAAATTTGCTGCAGGAATGTCATTAACTACAAATAAAAGAGGCCTGGTTATTGTTTCTCCTGGTTATTGTTTCTATTATGTTAAGGTACTAATTTTAGACCAAGCAAACTCACCAGTGAGGTTCAGGGAAGGGCAGTGCACTTGCAATGGGCAGGTATGGCCCAGTAAATAGCCCTGTATACACATCAGCTCTGGTCCTACAAGCAATAGATGTGTGTTAGCATGGCAGTGGCCCAGGGGTATTCCTACCTCCGAGGAAGAGCTAATTCCCATAAGTGTAGTGCTACACTGAAACTGCATTATATTGCAACTAGTCTAAAGCAAGCTGAAATATCTTTGCACAGCGATGCATTTCAGATACTTGCACACCTAGATACTTGCAGCAGATAGAAATCTGCTCATCTCCAAAAGTGTATTTATGCTACAACATTGGTGAACCTTGTGTTTAACCCAGGTTCCAATACCTTGTATTGCAGATGTGTTATTTTAGTCTCATGTGGAGCAGAGTGGTTCTTTCAGGGGGCCTGGGGATACAACTGAGGTCTGCTTTACACTGGAGTCCACATTACATGAAATGGATATAGGCCTGTCTATACCCCACCCCTGCAATACAGGAGCCTTCATGCTTTGGTTGGGGTAAGGAAGACAGATAAACCATGTCCACCCCAAGTTATAAAAGAGCTGCCCTTTGTTTGAAAGATTCCTGAATCAAACACAGATTTCGGCATGATGTAGCCATTTTGATTTTCCCTCCTCTGCCAGAAAGAATCAATTTTTTGTTTAGGTACCAGTGCAAGGTGGGTGGTTGGAAATACCTTGACTATTGAATAACTTGCAAATGGAATGCAAATAACTTTCAGTGACTTGGATGGCAAAAGCCTCTGACTTCTGAAATTTAGCTCAAAACTGGAAATCACCTTCTCTGTTGCTACACTTTGCAGTGAAGTCATAATTGTGTGTTTGACATTAGTCTGTTGCCATGGATAGTAGGAATCGGGGTAGGATGTGATGACATTAAAAGGTCACTTCAATCTCTAATAGCTATGGTTCTGGAAATGACTAATGGGATTGTGCTGCTACAAATGTAGAGCTGGAGCAACATGATGAACTGTAGCTGACTCTTGTATAAGCATAAATACCTCTGAGATTTAGAATAAAGGATGACAGAGCCCAATTAAAAAGTGAATGGGTTTATTTTTCATCTTGTTCCTTTCTGAAAGAGATTGCATACCTGGTCATTGGAGAGGGTAATTTCTTTGGTACAAAAATGTAACAGCAAAATGGGTGTATCATAAATATTATTTCTGGTGTAAAACTATGATTGTATTTAAACAATTAACTCTAGACAGTTATTTACAGGGGACTTACTTAGACCAATAAACATCACTATTTTGGTATCTTAGAAATTTCAAGACTCTTTTAAGATGTGGCTCTTCCCATCTGATCATAGGAAGAAAGGGATAATGTTTATTTTCAGAAGGATATACTTGAAGTGTCTAACTGAAAGCTTGATGGAGTTCCTGCTTGATTTGGAACAGTTGGGTTTGATCTGGCAGAAGAACATGACCGAGTCATTCTGAGTTGTTAACACAGTCCCACTGGCTATGTCAGAAAATCTTTAGGGAATGGGAAAGAGATGGAGCACAGATTTCTACTACAGCAAAACCTATTTAAAAAAAAAAGAAACTCAGAATATGTCAATTGTGGAGACTGCTTTGTAGAACTTCTGTGATACTCTAAGATACACTTTTTATTTACTCATGCAGTTCATCGGGAAATTTTAAAAATATATAAAAGTATATCTATAAAAAAATCAAATACAAGGTCTTTCCACCCTCCCTCTCCTGTTTGTTTTATATTTTCTTCCACTTCCCTTCTATTCCCTTTCTCCCTCTTTCGCTTCCTCCCTTCTTTCCTTCCTTCCCTAAATTTTTAAAAGTGAAGGCGTTCTATAATCTGTCCTTCTATTAAGCTGGCTGTTTTAGCAGCTGGTTGCATAACCATTCTCTAGTTGTGATATATTTATTAATCATCCAGTGTTGCCACATGTTTCATTGCACATTTTGCATTCCTGAGAGCTGTTTGTGGATGGTTTCCTGTGTTTGCAAATCCAGGCAATCCAGCCCATGCTGCCATTCACTGCTGCTGAGAAAAGGTGGAGTCTCCTGGCCATTTGCAGAGGCAGTTGCACTTCACCTCCAGCAGGAGAATAACCAAAGGAAGAGTAAATTCATTCTTTAATCTCAAGTGCAGAGGTAATTTTTTTCTCCAATAGCAAGTTTCCTCCTGAGGGTTCTCAACTGCACCATTGGAGCATCTGCCTTGTGTCTTGGCACACACTAGAGATGATCAAAGAAACAGCTTTTGTTTAAAGAAATAGAAAAGCAGGGTTGTAGAACATCCAGGGATGGATGTAACACCACAAAGCAAGGAAGAATCACAAGAGCCAAACTATATTAAATGGGGTTTTTTTCAGCCATTTGCCAGTGTGCAAAATGACAAGGTAGATCAGGTGACACAGTTCTGAAATAGTTTAGTCACTTGTATAGAATTTGGGCATGTAGATTTTTTTCGGTATCCATTTTTCAGCTCTGTAGACAATCGGTTGCTATATTCCATGGCAGTGAGAAGCAACATTTTTTACCAATATTTTTCATTACTTATGAGACAAATTTAAACTTTGCTATTAAATGAGTAAACCCAAGCATCTGTTCATAAGAAAAAAATTCTCAAAATTAGGCAGATTCCATTCATACTCATTCTACTTTATATAAACATAACATTGAATCAAGCAATGCATTTCCCTAGTATTTCTTTAAATCATGAATTAATTTCATGTCATCAGGACAGAGAAGGCAGACATTCTCAATGCACAAATAATCAATGAAAGACATATTTTAGGCACCTGGCTCTTTTCAGGAACTTGAGTTCTCAAGTATTGCTTGTGAGTAACCATCAGTATCAGTAATTTCCACATGATTTATTAATGCCTTGCTAAAAGGTGCTGATGTAACTGCCCAGCACTGTTTTCCTTTTCATATAGGGAGTAGAAAATCCCAAGCTCTGTCATCATCAGCTGGCTTGCATCCAATAATTCCAAATTAATTTAAGTAATCAAGAACTGGGCGTTAACTTCTCTTATATGTCAGGAGAGTAGGTAATAAAATAAAACCAATCAGTCCAAGTGTAGCAGCTCCTTACTCTGTACTAGTGGGAGGAGAGGGTGAGATCACCGAAGCTGAAGTGACCAGCTGACTTCTTTGTCTGCTTGCCTGCGTGCTCTCCTCTGGCACAGCAAGAGACAGGCATTGCTCCCTGCTCCCCTGAGTAAGGGACTTCCCCATGGAGCCCCTCTGTGCAATGAAGCTCAGAGATCTGGTGACAGTTTATGTCTCCATAATTCTACTTTTTCATACATCGAACCTGTAGAAAGAAACAGGTTAATTAATGAGAAGGGTGATGCACAGCTTTAATTCTGATTGTTACGACTCCCAGCAAGGCCCCGTGAGAACACTGGAAGTAATTACGTTATATTTCCTTCTGGTTTAGCTATCAGGCCTGGATCGTTCACAGCAGATTTTACAAGAATTTCTTGCCGTCTTTAAGACTGACATTCATCCTTTATGTCTTGAAATAGTTTAGGATTTCAATTCTGAAGAACAGATTTAGGCATTTATTGCTGAGCTACCTTCTATGAAAGAAACAATTGCACCTCCTGGGAGTTTTCAATTTTTTTCTCTTAAAGTTTCATGTGTCCATACTGCATTGTAATGGATGGCTTGATTTTGTGATTTCTTTATTAAAGAGTGAAAGCAGTCAATTTCAATTTATATACAATATGCATTTTTATTATTTGTCTTCTTTAGAGTGATAGAAGGCACAATAGAGTAGGTTAACACAGAACGCTGCAAACTGAATTCTTAAAATACAAGTCACATTTCTATATATTGTATGTAGTAAGACAAGATTTCCTTTTTTATGTGCCAAATAGGCTTCTATTTAAAGCACAGCTATGAGGATATGCTATCAGTCAAAATTCAGCTTGGTTTTAGATTGTTAATCTAAAAACCATTTAAATGAATTAATCTAAATAAAGCAAGGAAAGAGGAGTTGTGTCTACTTGTAACTGAAAGTCTGTTGTGATTTCCTCAGTACTTTGAGGAAACACTAGTCAATGAGAATTCCTCAACAGTTTCCTCCATTTCAGCTGGAAAGGAAAATATTTTTAAGTATCTTCAGTTAAAAACTGCGGAGAGGGGCTTAATACACTGTAGTTACTCTGAATTAAGATTAAAATGTTGCTTGATAGCCCCTGGCTTTTTTTAGTAGCAATTATTCTGAGTGCATGATAATACTTGTAAGTGACTGTGTGTGCTTTAAGCTCTCCACTCCTTGATATGCTCTTGAACTTGTGCCATTTTGCAAGGGGCACTGAATCAAAGGTTTTGATGGGGTGACAGAGGACTGACATTATAAAATTAACATGTCCTCAATTACTATCCAAGAAACACAGACTCACAGACAGTGTATATTTTTAGAGTTACACTCATTGCTAACTGACATTAAATACACTCTTGTCTTATTAAAATGCTGTTAGGACGGCTACTTAATGATTCACTGTAATTTTATGATGGCGTATGCTAAATATTCTAAGAAATTTTCAGTTATGAAGTAGTTCAATAGGAAAGGATTGTATCAACCTAATGTATTATTATACATGTGGTATTGTCAGTGCTGCTTACCGGGCATTGTCAGATACTGGTCTATTTGGTTGTATAATATCATTACAGTTGATGATATCCAAGACTCCTAAGAGAAATATGATGTAGAGACAATTAAACACAAGTATGTTGATGCATGTGCACACCTGTGTATACAGAGCTTATAATGAATTGCTTTCGGTACATTTTAGTTACCACGAGAGAGACCAGCATCCAAAAGCTAAGCAAGCCAGATAGATAAACTACTTTTTGCTTTAGATAAGTCTTCAACTTCTAAGAGTGTCTTACAGGAAGCTCTGCATCTAAGATGCTTACATTTTAATCAAGTGCTGTCAAACTTTTTGATGACTAAGGGAGAAACTACCCTACAGCTGTTTACTCAAAGATCCAATGGCAAATAAATTTTACAGTGTTAAAGGGTGATGGAAAATGATCTGAGAACCATTTGAGAATTCTTTCATGCCCTGACAGTTTGATGGCCTAATTTGAGTAATGAGAAAATTTTTTATGCCCTGTACATGGATTCTGTAAATATCTGGGTTGCAGATTTAGCATCACTGTAAGGATCCAGTTTTCTATGATCTGTGATAAATATATACTACAGTGTCTGATAAATTATATTACCCACTTTATCTTAAAACATGCATTCCAATACAAACAAAATTCAGAGTAGTTCATTGGCCTTTACAGGATGCCAATGCCCTTTACAGGATCTCAGAGTAAAGATCAAAGGGTTCTTTTTAATCCTAAAATATTATAGGGACAAAAATTCACATATTTGCAAGTGGATAAGTAGGTAATATTAGCAGCCATTCTTGGAGGAATCCTGAGTTCACTGGAATCAGTCTTCTTATTTCTCACTGTCTTTATTTTTCCTTGAATTTTCTTAATAAACGTTTTGAAAACTGTGTTTATGTCTGTTTGTTCTGCTTATTGGAGATAGCAGGATTAGGCAGAGACTGCAAAGAATATGGCCGTGTATGTATTTTTCTGTCTAGGACCACCTTATTTCTAAACATTTGAGACACAAATTCCTGATGTCCTCTCCTGCAAAAGCACAGTACCAGTCTGTCTATTGAATGTATTCCTTTAACATTTCATATATGATAATCCATTTTTACTGTGTTAGTTAGTAGCTTCAGTGAATGAATACATCTTACTGCTGGTCACCTGCTTACAATCCAGACTGTCTACAGAAGATATACTACACTGCCAAGACTTGTGTAGTATGTGTGATATTAAACCCAGGAAAGCAATTGCTGTCTTCCTGATGTGTAGCATAAAGACATACTCTAGAGAACTTGGCTGAATGACTCTTGCTTTAACAGTTATTCACCCAGAAAAAAAAAATAGTGTGTAAATATTCCAGATTACAGTATTAGCTGGAATTTAACTTATCAAAACAAAAAAAGAATATAAAGGCAGACTGTTTGAGGAAACAGTGGAAACAGGGCAGGGAAATTTGTCATGAAGGGTTTTCTGCTAGAAGAGACTTGCTCTAGATGGAGAAGATTTAAAGAAGTGGCCAGAAGAGTACAATGGAGAGAAAAAAATGGGTTCTGTGATAAGTCTCCTCCAAAGTGATCTGCAGTGTCTTGAGGCAATGCTATTATTCTGTTGAGATCAATGGGATTTTTCTCTTGGCTTTACAGCAGCCAGGATCTCACTCTTGATGCTTATCACTCATGCTTGACCTTGCAGTCAAGGAAGTTATTGCAATTGAGGGTGCCTCAAAAAAGAGCCTGATTATTGGGCTGAATGTGAAGACAGTCTTTATGTGTCAGAAAGGCAGAGATATACTTACTGCATCTGAAGTGCTTTAAAGTCAGATTTCTGTATCAGATCACTGTGTTTACAGAGCAAGGGGAAAGCTGGGCATGTCTGGATTTATCCCACATGTTGACTCACAGCTATCCTACTCAGAGCCAAAACCACTCCTAGTAACACTTCCAGTCACCAACAGCAACTTCCAGGCAGCAAAAGTAGATAACAGCAGAGGTAAACTTCCAGTCTACTTTAATCTGAAACCTGAATCTTGGTGGAAAAGGGATTTTAGCTGTTAGAAGTAGCAACTGGAGGCACATCAGGCATCCTCTATTCAGTGGTCAAGTCCTCAAAGGCTTTGTGAGCAGTGGAAGATTTTGCATCTGGAAAGCTGTCCTGAGCTACACTCTTCAGTGCCAAAATTGGTAAGTCCATGTTGTAGCAATAAGTTTACCTGAGGAACTTAAAATAGAAACTAATTTGAAATAAAAAAAAGAACATCTGTACTTGCAGTGTTTTCCATATAATCTCTGTTTAATTTGCAAGTAGAATTTCCCCTGTACTCCTGCCATGTGTAATGTGGGCTCCAACTGTCCTGAAAGTCCTTGTTTTGTTCTTATTTCAGAACCAGTATGTGAATTCTTTAGGGTGCCATCATGAAACTGCTCAGTCATGTAGCTGGACTAATAAAAAGTCCCCTTGATACAAAATCCATTCTCTAAATACTTAGCTGATTTGGAATAATAGGATAAATCGAATGCATGCCAATATCTTCTGACACTATTTCAAGCAGGGATGTTAAAGAAAGCACACGAGAACCACTTAAAGATGTGTTTAACAATTCCTGTACTTTATTTAGGAATTCATCACCTTTCAGTTATAAGTGAAGGATGAGTGACACTCTTTTATTATATTGCAAGTAGATTTTCATGCTATTTAACATGCTTCTTCTCTAAAAGATGACCATAATCATAAAGATTGGGATGACCACTTCATGAGGGACAAAGGACTAAGCTAGATAGTATTTGTCCTATGGAACTGATTTACTTTTTAAACTATTTTCAAAAATCTTTGAGGAAATATGCAGTATCCCACCAGCATGTTTAATTTAATGGCAAATGGCACTGAATTCCTCAAAACCTGTCCACAACCAAAGGTTTTACTTTATAATTGCATTTATATCTTGACCTATCTAACCCTCATTGAACAGATCATGCACAAACTTCCTTCAGGAAAATAGTTAATGCACCTATCTGACATCAGCTCTTTGAGTTTAGCTTAGCATTTGATACTACGGAGTTTAGAAAATGTGTTTGAAATAATTTAATCTAATTTATTGACTATATTTACCCAGTAGATAGAAGATTGTATTTTCTTGGAACTGGAACAATAGTCTTAGTTACCCCCAAGCTTCAACAGGTTTCAAGTTCAGTTCACATTTTGACTTGCATTCCATCAGTATGAATACTTGCTCTGGCATCTGATCCAATTGACTAAGTCACCTCAGGCAGTTGAAATCTGCTTCAATCCGTAAAATTGGCTTGGGATATGAGTTGTCTGGCCTCTTCTTGTTTAAAAGGTGGGTATAGATGCACAACTTGGGCAAACATGCATAATGAAATTGTGCAATTTATTGGTAATCACCAATGTTTTAGCTAAAGAAAAAAGAAATAGAAGGACTTGCAAGAATGGAAAAGGAAATAGAGTAGCAGTCACAAATGAAACAGTGTATTATGAGCTCTAAATAAAACTAGAGACATCCCCTACTATTGTACCAGCTCCTTAACCCAGACCTTTCAAGCTCTGCAGGCAGTACTGAAAGGGTGAGGGGTGACTAGATCAGGCTCTTTTGAAGCTGCATAAATCATGACTATGTGCTTTCAAATGGATGGTCTTATACCGTTTATCTTGGAAGTAAGATGAGAAGGCCTGGATGTCCCATCCTGACCGTGAATGCTTGAACCAGAGCTGCTGTTGTGTGTCTCACTTCTGCTTTGTGATTTCCAGTGTAATGCCACATCATTCCTCCTCATTTCTGTGGGCTTTTGCTGCAGTTGCATATGGACTTTTCTGGAGCCAAGATTTCCACAAGCAACATAATATATAAAATATGGCTACCATCCAAAGCTAAATATCGTTCCAGTTCTCTTTCCTGAGATTAAAAAAACACCCAAAAATATTATGATAAAGAGTCTCCTAGAACTGTCTGATAAAAGGAGCAGAATTAGGGTAACTTTTCTAGCTCTGATTTTCTTGTTGCATAAGCAATTGAAAGGAGAGCATTACATTTCTATTTTCACTACTTTATTTGCTTAGAATTTATAACAAGGAAATGGCAGCAGACAGAAACAGCAGTATATGTTCAACATAAAATTTTGCAAAACTGCAATAGCAATAGAGGAAAGATTGCTATGCGTCTAATTTCCATGGAAATATTTGAAGAATAGCCAACAGAAATTTATCTGAGCACTCTGAATAAAGGTATCCCAAAATTTAAAGAGAGAAAATTTATAATGAATTTTAAGAAGAATAAGTATAATATTTTCTCTTATTCTTATGGGAAAGAAGAGAGAATTATAGAAGCCCTCCAACAAAATGACGTGGATTTTAGCTGCCATTCCTCCCTTCTGGGATCTGTCAAGCTTGTTGAGAGAAGCTCTTCCCTTTGTTGAGCTGAAGGCTTGGTAACAGGTCTTATTTTCATTGCTCTGTTTCCACCTACTGCTCAAAGTGCACATTGCACCAAGCTGTACGTACGTTCTAGAATCCAGGACGGCAATTCGGTGTTGCTCTCTGTTTTCAGGGAATCTGCAGTACAAATAAGCAAGTGTAAGATTAAATATCACTTTTATAAAAAAGCACGAGTTCCGAGAATAAAGTCTGTCAAGTGTCTATATGGTCTTTGCTGCATGATCTGTGCAGAAACAGGAGTGTCAGTTATTTGGTTTAACTCCTAGAATCCCTCTTGTGGATGCATTTTTTTGTGGTAGCTCTCTTGTTAACTGAAGACAAATGAATGCATGTGAATAAAAAGGACCACACCACAGTAATTAAGAGGCATTCATTACTCTCACAGGCACAAGTGTGTGCTCAGGATGCAGTCTACAAGGGGATAGCTAAGACACCTGGAAGCTCTGACCTGGATTCATCTGGATAGTCTTTACCCATATAGTTCAGGTTATACAGTACCCTTCACATTTTATAACAATTATAACTTTTTATTAACACAACTGGAGGATTTGAAAACTTGGTGGTGTTGCAGGATGAAAAAAAGGACAGATTTTGTGACAGACCATGAAATCTGTATTTTTTTCAGGAGGCTGAAAAGAGCTAAAGACACAACTTGTGAATTTACCTTGTCAAATGTAGCAGGAGGCTTATGCACAGATAAAAGCATATAGAGACAGCACAAATGATGTTTAAATTGCTTTCAGGTTCTAAGACAAAATTTGTATGGTATATATGCTTATGAAAAGCAAAATAGCTAAAATAACTCTTAGCTGTACCGCAGGCACCATCTCAAAAACACAGGATGTTTATTTCTCCTGGTGTCTGACATGTGGGAAGATGGAACCTCCTGTTCCACAATTTGTATTTTTCACATTTTCTTTAGGAAAACGGCTTAAGCTCCCGCTTTTCCCTTGTGCTTTCTCTTTGAGCCTGTGCAAAATATGAATGAGTTAATGCCCAGACTAAGAAACTGCAATGTCCTTGGTTTAGGAGAGCATAGTAACCTCTGGTTTAACAAGTAGGAGGCAGCACAGCTATGGCCACCTTTTCCTGGATAAAAGCAGGGTACTAATCAGAAATTAACAACCTCTCATAAACTCTGAATAAAACAAGAGAGGCCCTACTACACCAGCTATGATAACATTTGCTTTATAATAAAGCTTCTGCATCTCCTCTGGTTTATTAAGTGCCCAGCATTGACTGCTGCAGGCCACCCTAAAAACCTGTATTGCACCAAACTCCCTTCAGGTCTTCTGGATACTCCTCCCCTCGTTTAGGTGTGAGGCAGACACCAAGCTATTTGCTTCAAGTCATGCAGATACCTCTACAGAGGCATATGTGTATGTCAGTAGGGAATTCGGAATACAATGACCTGCCTACAGAATTTACATTTTCCTGGGTAGATGAAACAGGTGGGCTGAGTTTTTTACCATTTCAGTTTTATATTTAAATTTTATTTTACAGCACAACTTGTTTAACCTTTCAAAAGACTAAGTGCATAGGACTGTATAGGTCAGCATTTTTATACCAGAACCTCCTTGCTAAAATACTCTATCTTTTTACTGCTGTGAACATTGCTATGAACTCTGAGCTACAGAATGGTTCAAGTTTACACCTATTTCTGTTATGCAACCTTCTTGTTTGAATAGTAAAATCAAAATTTATTTACAGTCAAATTCTCTTTATTTGTGAAATAATATTAATTAAATAGTGCTTTTAATGGGGAATGTGTGGGGAGGTGTAAGTGAGCAGTACTATTGTATTATACAGTTGCTACCTGAGCTCCCTATTCCTGAAAGTTTCGTTCCTTGTAGCATAGATTTGCTTTGAATTGAGTCCTTAAATGATCTGGCAGGAAATATAAACTAGGGAAGGGATTGCTGTGGTTGTAACCCTGCAGTACAGAAGGCAGCCCTTGAAAAGGGCAGGGTCTGTATGTGGGGTCTGCAAGACTCATCTGGAAGCAACTGTTTTTGTCTTGGATCATAGTAAGGTGAGGGGCTGTTTTATTCTCTACAGTTGCCCAGTCAGGTGAAGACTATCTTAGTCTTTGTGTTATTTCACACAGATTGTGTCTTTCCATGGGGATGGAACATATGACTTTGTTACAGGAGAAAAAAGTACTGCTGTGTCTGAAAGCAACTATAAACTGGTTCAAGCAGAATAAATTCATTTTTGAAAGAATGGGAAGCCTCAGTATTATCCAATATAATTAAAATTAATACTTCTAAATAACCTTTTGTAATAAAATCTTTAGTATTTCTTGCCCTATCATCCTTCAAGGAACTGCTCTCGGCAAAATAAAAGCTTATTTCCTTGGAGGACTGTATTTATGTAAATTCTTAATAGATTTTGATTAAATTAAATCAGCACTGTGTCTTCTCTTCAGACTTGTCTGTATAGTCCTGTCCTGTGATCTTTGCACTAATGAGTATTTGGATGAAAATATGGGTTTTTTTTTTTTTTGAGAGTGTAGAAAATTAAATCAATTAAATATATTATCACACTTAAAAATGAGGGGTAACCCTGCTTCAATATGTGTAATACTTCAATAGCAATATCATAGTTTGAATCACTCTTTTCTGTTGCAAAGGCTGGTAGGAAGAAGCACACTTCTGCTTGTAATGTTTTCCTTTAGAGAGGCATGGACACACTAGATTAGACCAGATTAGACATTAGACTAGATTAGAAGATCCAGGACAGTAATTTGTTTCTGACAGAGCCCAGAGGGAGATGCTTCAGAGGAAGGTGCAAGGGCCAGCAGTCAGAATTTAGGGCACTCCTCTTCCTCTAAAAATAAAGTAATAAATCTGTCCATACAGCTTGAGCAGCCTCCTGAAAATTCATCTTGTGGTGCCAGAAATAATGAATAAACCCTTCACAGATTTTTCTGTCTATTGCACTGAGTGATTCTGAACTATGGCAGAAGCTCTCAAGTCTGATCCTTCTTTGAAGGTTCAGCATAACAAAATGGAATGGCTGCTGTGACTTGAAGGCACTGCATGGGACTGGGGGGCAGGGGCAGCAATAGCTGGGGCAGATCCCTGTCCAAGACCTGGACATGCATGTTTACTGAAAATCACTATCCACCGAGAGAGGTGAGCAGATATTTCCTTGTGTCTGTTACAAGGGAGTAACCTAATCCCTTGTGTTTGGTGCTGCTTTGTGACAATTTCAGAATTTTCACTTTTCTTGGTCTTAATCTCAACTTTCTCCCTGCATTTATGGGTAGAACTTTCAAAAGTCTCAACAATAAAATTAAAGAAGTTAGAGGGAGGTCAGACATAACCAGAGGATATGTGACCTCACGACACCAGTGACGTATCTGCCACTTACATTCAAAGCTGAGCCAGCCCATCTCTGTCTGCCTTAAATAATGCATGAAGCCAGAGATCCCTGATTATGGAGCCACTTGAAATTCCCTTTCCCTTTGTGCAGTCACCTAGGAGTGGTCAGTGCAGAATTACTGAGGGCAGAGTATGTCTTACATCTGGCTTGCAGGTGCCTTGTTCTGAACTCAACTCATCTGGAACTGGACACAGGTGGGTGTTTACCACCATTTCCTCAAGATACTGACTAAGGACCACTCCATTAACTACAAATTGATGAGAAAGTACTACAAGGGACATGTGGCCACCTTGGGATCAGAGACTCTGCATGAACAGCCCAGGGGCCAGAACCAAGACTCCTCCCAATTATATGGTGGCACACTTTTCAGGACAACTATAGAGAAAGCTTGTTATGTGGAACTTTAATTTTGTACATGACCGTATTTAATCTCAGTAAACTAATATTTATATTATACATACATTAAATTTACTGTGGAATTAAAACACATAAAGTAGTGCTTAAAGTTTCACTAATCTGCATACTATCTATGAAGTCTACTTCTACTGTGTTTATATTTACCTGAATGCATATTCTGCTCCTTGTTGAGAAATCAAAGCACTTGTGTATTTTACCTTCCATAATAGTACTGCTAATGAGATACAGTACATCTATACTCAGATTAGTTTGGATGTTCATCACGGAGCAACTTCTCTAATATTTACACAAAACTGCAAGTGATTAAATACCTCAGTGGAAATACTGCAATAAAACATGCCTATTTATTATGTTCATCTCCTTTGCTTCTAACACAAATTTATGCTTACATTTAAATATCTTCCTGTGTATGGATTTTGGATTTTGGGCTTCTAATATTCTTTCTTTTTGCAAACTTTTTAATAGTAATCTCTGCCACAGCAGAAGAATGAAAATATATCAGTGCATTTTAGTAATTATAAGAAATTATTTAGAAGGCAGTAGTGAAGGTGGTTTACATTTAATTTACTTTATAATTATAGAGTTGCCAATGTATGGATGATTACCTCCTTCCTTCTAGTTTGTTATTAAATGAAGGGTTCAAGGAAGCCCTTCATTTTTTTCTACTTGGTTGTCAGAGATGGGATGTGGCAAGAATGGGAGAAAATGAGGAAGGAAGCAGTTTAATGCTGTCACATGAAAAGAAGATGTATATAATTAAAGAGAGAAAGCATGGGCTTCTTTTCAAAGTTACTAATTCTGGCTTGGTCTTCCCTCTGGGGTAGTAGTAATTTATATGTTGTACATGCTGCTCAGGGTGAAGAGAAATTGCCTTTCATCACAAGAAGCAGGACAGTCTGTGCTTTAGATGGTTGAATCTAATCTGGTAAAGCCACTAGTGCTGTATGCCAGGGCTTAGTACTGGGGCTGATACTGTTCTCCATATTTATGACTGATCTGGACAAAGGAGCACAGGGCACCTTCAGCAGGTTCACAGATGATACAAGCTGGGCAGGCTGACTGGTGTGCCAGTGGTTGTGCCGCCTTTCAGAGGGACCACGACAAGCAGGAGAACAGGTCAGGGAGGAATCTGAACTTCAATAATGGTAAAGGCAAACCCTTATGTCTGTGGAGCAATAACCCCAAACACCCATACATGCTGGGGACACACTGGCTGGAAAGTTGCTTTGCTTAAAAGGTCCTTGGAGTGGAAGTTTTCAGGAAATGGAAAACCAGATGACCACAAGCTACCAACACATCCTTCATGGAAAAAAGGGCAGAAGCTTCCCGGACTACATTAGTAAGAGCATTGCCAGCAGGATGAGGAAGAGGATCCTTTTTCTCTTCAACATCAATGAGGCCTCATCTGAAGTACTATGTCCAGTTCTGGATTATCTAGTACACAAATAACATGGTTTACTGGAGTGGGTCTAGTGCAGTGATGATTAAAGTCCTGGAGCACATTTGACTACTTTGGAGGTCAGATGGCTTCTTTTAAACCTGAAGTGATAACAATTCCTGTCATTCAAACCCCATCCTCAAATTTTACCTCCCCAGTAGTACCTGAAAGATATCAAAGACCATTAATATGAAAAAAAGTGTTGATGTCAGACAAAGTTACTCCATATGGAAAAGGAGATGAATTGGTAAAAATTGGCAAATTACCCACATATACCAAATTATGTTTTTGCTAACCTTTCCCATATGTAGAGATCTGAACAAAGTGTGATTTGTAGATGAGAGAAAAGTTAATGCAGTGCTTCAAGAAACTTTGGACACTCTCAGAAAGGCTGTAGATGGTTCCTTCTAAGTGTTAGTAATTGAAATCCTGCGGGAGACTTCTTGTATTAAAAACATTGTAGCTGTTAAGGCAGGGAAACTACTAATAACAATCACTAATAACAATATGACTGAATTTAGAGAGAAGTTAAAATATTGGTTTAGAGGGTTTTTTTGTTCCAATAGTTACTAAATTAAGGTGCTAACTTCAAAGAGCTGTCTTCCTGACTGATGCAAACCACCCAATCACACTCTGGCAATGAAATGGACTTGGCCTACCTGGAATATTTTTTTTCTCCACATGCTTTGCTTTAGTTCTTTTGATTACGAGACTAGAAGTGAATTAAATATTGATGTTTGGTGATCTGACCAAGGCAATCTAAGGGACTGATTGGAGAGCGTGGCCAAAGGCAGGCCAGGCAAGGAAAAACTTTACTTTTGGTGAGAATGTGGTACTAGATCAGTTCAAACAGATAAAGAAACCTTACCCTTGCTCTTCATTGTAAAACCTATTGTCAACACCCATTTACTGGATCACTGCACTGTACAGTTAGATAAATGATAGAGATACTGATTCATGAGATTCATGTCAGAGATTCATTACAATCTCTGTGGTGTTTCCTGAACATGAAGTCCCTGTAGTGATACATTTGGCTGTTTAAGAGGCTGACCTTGCAAAACCTTGAGAAAAAGTTTTTTTGAGAGTCTATAACTGCCCTTGCCCTCATGCCTGAACTTCTGAGTATTGCTTGTTTTCATTGTTTTCAAATCACTTGATTCCCTTGTTTGCAACTCATCAACCCTCTTTTCTCATCCTCTGTGTTTGCCTTTATTTGCTCCTTCTGCAGCATAATTCAGATATTAATCTGTCCCAAACACAAGCTGTGTAGATGGAATAGCTGACATGCCATGCATTGTACATGACATAGTTCTCATGCAACATCACTGCTCATCCTGTCTCTCTTCATCTGATTGCAGTTTTTCTAAAGCGCACAATTTCCAGGCAAAGAATTTTCTATTTTTTACACAAACATCTCCATCGTTGCTTAAAACCAGTAGGATACATTACCAGTAGGATGCATTTACAAAGACACTGTTCTTGAAACCCTTCATGAACACTGCCATGGAAGATTTGCATTGTCAGTATATGAAATCAGACTGATCTTTGACTTTTGAGATCCTTTCTTGCTTACTTCCATTTTTCTCTTTGACATATTTTTCCTTCATTCTTATTTCAAATCCTCTTTAATTACTTTGAAACGTGCTTCCAAATTTCAGTCTCTCTTTGTTTTGTGTCTTCCAAACAGTAGGACTTGCAAGTCACAACTCCACTCTGCCCTTTTCATGGACTAAGTGTTGTTCTGCAAACAATGATTTGTGTGTATGCCATGGAGCTCCCTTATTACCTTTGGAAGAGGGAATTTAAAAGATGTATTTACTCAAATAATGAAATACTGAACAGGTTTCCCGGGAAAAGGTCATGACACAAAGCCTGCCAGAGTTCAAGAAATATTTGGACAATGATTTCAGGCACGGGGTGTGGTTCTTGAGGATGTCCCATGCAGGACCAGGAGTTGGACTAAATGATCCTGTGGGTCCCTTCCAGCTCAGGATATTCTATGATTCTACGGGCATTGAATGTTTTTAGTTTATAAAATTTTGAATAGCACTGTAAGTACTATACCATAATGCCACAGGAGAGATAAATAAAATTAACAGATTTACCAGCTTTAGGGAGAAAAAGTGATTTCAAAATGTCGCCTAGAGAATAACATTGAATCCTTCCAAACAAAGACTTCAGTGTTGTTTGCAATGATGGCAAATAGTTATTTGTATACACAGACTTTTGTATATACACTTTGTTCAGCTGATTCTATTCTCCTACATTAAACAAGCTATTGAAATGGATATTCCAGATATCTCTTGTGAAATGTGTTTGAGAAAGTTTACTCTCATTTTCAATTGGAGTTATCCTTAGTTCCAGTAGGATATCCAGAAGAAGGAAATACCCTCTAGGTCTCCAAGGTTCAAAATCAGTGCTTTGTGTATAAAAGATTTAAAAGTATGTCCATTCTCCATGCAAAACTTCTGAGAAACAAAAAAGATTTAGGTTCAAAATCATGTAACTTTTCCAAGGTTCCTGGGAACTTGCAGCCCAGACTTGATACTGGGGAGTTTCAGATCTTGAAGTCGTGGCCCCAGCAACACTATCAAATATCTATTGTACAACTCTGAGCAGAGAAATTGTTTGATCCAGAAGCTGCTTGTCCTCACCACAGCTATTTTTTGCAGAAAACCACAAGATTTACTGGCTGAACTGAATGTGTATTGAGCTCTCCAAGGAGTGCAAAGAACAGCAATTCTGGCAGTTTCGTTTCCTCACTGGTGGCAAAAATAAAGAAAAAAAAGGAGAGCAACAGTGTGACACGTAACTGCTACACTGGATTTTGTGGTATTGCTTAAACAGAGAGTCAATGTGCAGCTCAGCTGTTTGTAACCACAGAAACAGAAAATGTTATTTGGAAGGAGGGAGGATGTACACCAAATCTACTATGTCTCAAACCTGACAGTGTTTCTTTAAAATGTTCTTAAACCTGTTTAACACACCCCTACTTTTCACCACTCCCTGGGAACATGCACCACTTATAGCAACTTGTAAATCAAGAAAAACCAAACCCAGCAATTTATTCTCCAGTGCGCACTGGATATTTTCACACACCCAGCTTGGCCATATAATTAAGTTACAACAAAGCTCACTAGCTTAGAGCTTTCTGCTTCAACCTAAAATGAGTTCAGCACTGTAAGTTCAGAAGTCTCAAATATTCTGGAACAGAATTGCTTATTTCAAAATTATATTAAGAAAACCAAAAAAATATTTAGAATTCAAAGATTGTGATTATGTACAAGGCTATGAGGTTCTATTCACAAATTCACAGAAGATGATAAAACTCATTTATACTGTTTTATCTGAAGATGAGGGATCTGAACATAGTGAGTATAGACACCTATAAGTAAAGCAGTTAAACCCCAAAATTCAAGTCTTACTGTTGCTATAGCTAGAGGAGTCAAATACAGAAAAATATTACATTCTTTCTGAGAATAAAAGTAATATTTCCTTAGTATCCATGAATGAAAGGGACGAAACTGTCAGGAAGGCACAATTTTTGTTTGTTTTTCCCTCTTCTCTCTTTTCTCTTCTCTCTTCTCTCATTTACAATTTCTTTGTTTGTCAGACTCCTATATGGTCAGATTATAGTTTCCTAGACACAATTTTTGTGTAAGGGGCCACAGCGCAGTAGGGGAGTACATTTTCATAGATGCAGTACTGTTGAGGCTGCAGAATAAGCTTTGCAGCTTGAATTTTGTCATGACAGGAGAAAAGAAAAACCCTTCATCTTTGTTTCCTTTTCCTTTTAATTTGACAAGAAGCCTTTGCTTTCTGCAAGAGAAAAAAAATTATTTGAAATCCTGCCATGACATGGAATTCATCTGACATGTATATAGGTATCTGCAGTGTAGATGCGTAAATCTGACTTGTCGTTTTTAGGCTTCCTTTCAAAACAGTGGAGAGAAATACTAACTTCCACAGGCCAATCCTCTGACCTACTTTAATCTGTATTTATGTCTGTGTATATTTAATCTGAGATTACATTAGGGGTGACTTGAGTGATAAATTTAGAGATAGGAGCCTAGCTTTTGATATAGCCCAACTTTTTTTGTTAAATAGGGTCTGTGATGGAAAGTCTCACCCCGCTCTGAGGAAACAAGTGTTTGAAAATAGATGTCACTGGTCTGGCGTCTCCTTCATTGTGTAGAATTCAAATTATTTACTTACACATTAATTGGCATTTAGCTCTCTCAGGCTAATAGCCTGCATGGAGACCCAGAGAAGCCTATACCTGAAATTACTGGGTTCTTCACATTATGCTCTTACTGCACCGTAGCAGGATCTGGAGCCTGAGGCACTTATCTGGGCCTCTGTGATTACATCCAGATAATTATGATAATTCTGTTCTGATTCTTTCCCTTGTAATATCACCCAAATTATTTAAAAATCTTCCAATTTCAAAGCCCAGCCTTGTTTTCATTTCATTTAACAACAGCAACAAAAACAAATGAAAAAAACTTCAATTCTTCTTCGTGTAGTGAACATTAAAACTCATGTAAAAGTTTTTTTTCTGCCAACATTCTTTCCAAAGTACTCACAATTTGGAAAACAATTTTTAGAAAAATACTATTTACTCCAAATTAAAGTCAAGGAGAAGTTTATATTTGAAATGTACTGACTTTGATACCGGTCTATTGGCCAGTTTATATCAAAGGAAAATATTTTGAAGAGGCAAGAAGAAGGCTCAGTTATTTCTTCAGCTTCCCAGCTTATAAGGCCTTGTTTGCAGATATGTTAATTTAGGAAATGTATTTTCCTGTCCTTCACATAGTTTGTGATTGAAATATGCACCTGAAATTTATTCCTTGGAAGATGCTTGGAAGTGCTACTAAATCACCTAATTCTGTGGATAAGGGAGAACAGTAAGCTGGCTGAATTCTATTCCAGGGAAGCTGGAAGAGGAATATGGAGGGCTGATGCCTTTTCTGTGATACCATTTTCAATTTTACTCCTGCAGATGAACTACATTTCGACACATATCATAAATCTGCTTTGCTATTTTCTCTGTTATTTGAACAGGTGAAAATTTTTACTTGATTGCAATGGTATTTATTAGTAAGAAAAGGATCTTAAGCAGGAACTAACAAAGTAAAATTCTCTCCGTGTTTACATATATGCATACTCTCCACATTTGTCATGTAAATAGAGAAGAAAATCTGAAGAAAGTGACAATGCTGTATGATTCTCAGTTGAAGGGCTGCATGACACCCCCTTATTTTAATAGCTGATGAATCAACATTCCACAGAGAAATGGTATCACTTTGATTGTATTGCTAATTGTTTGCATTAACATCAAAGAATTAGGAAAGAATTTTAATGCAATTTTAGTTATGTGTCTTATACAAATTTTGACCGTAGGGGTGTAACATGATGGTGGCACTCCTTGGTCAGCCCTGTATTCTGTCTCCAACAGTTGCCAAAAGCAAAATTCAGGAGTTCAGGAAGAAGTGGAAGAACAAGGAGAGCATTTAAGTTGCTTTCCCTAAGTGTCCTTAAAGTCTCTATCAATTTGCTTGTCAGGCTCTTCTTTAGCCCAATGGATTTTCTGTTTATTGAGTAACCATCACAGCTCTTCTCTTTCACAAGCTTGTGTCTCATTGAGCTATTTGATGTATGGGTACACACACATGCCTATATAAGTACGAACATGCATATGCACACACACATGCACAAGTACAGGCAGATACGTATATAAATAAACTTGCATTTCATAAACTATTTGAAATATATCTTCCTGCAGCAAGGTCAGCTTACATCCTACATATAGAAAGAAACACCTCTCTTTTTTTCCCTTTTTCCCTCTTCTCTTCTCTTCTCTTCTCTTCTCTTCTCTTCTCTTCTCTTCTCTTCTCTTCTCTTCTCTTCTCTTCTCTTCTCTTCTCTTCTCTTCTCTTCTCTTCTCTTCTCTTCTCTTCTCTTCTCTTCTCTTCTCTTCTCTTCTCTTCTCTTTTTTTTCTTAATGTTGATGCCAAATAGCTCTTGCATCTTCAATCATCTTTTTTTTCTTCTCTGAACCTTTTTAAGTTCGACTCCATTCTTTCTGATTCACATTTTTGTCTGTATCTTATTTTTGCAGTTAATGATTTTAGAATGCATTTTCTAACAACTCTTCTACAATAAGCTGTTCTTTGCTAACTATACCACAACCAGCATCTTCCAGGAACAGGAAATAGCCTTCCTTTCTTCCATGCCCATATTCAGCTTTGATGTAGATAGAGAACAGGATCACAATCTGTAACATTTGGCTATCATGCACCACAGTTAAGTGTGCTGATAACACCTGTATTGAATGTATGTTAAAGAAAGATTTCATTAAATAGGTGGGATATTGGGTTGCTTTGACTGGTATGAAATTTCCATGTAGGTTTTCAAATGACAATCAAGTTCTCAGTCAACTAATTAGACAATAAAAGAAAGAATTACAAGAGAAGGCTGCATAGCCCTAGCAGAAAATCCAAACATAATACCAGGGCAAGGAGAGGAGAACCAGTCTATCAGATAAATGTAATGTGAACTTCCTTACGTGGATATCATTCTGTGGGGCAGATACATCTCCTTATCTGCACTATAAGAAAAGAACAGCCTGTGGGGGTTGTGTCCTATGTATTTACACTGCCCATGATCAATTAAATGCTATAAAAAAACTTCAGACAAAGTGCAGGAAAAAACTTTCCTCCTTTTAGCTTTGCCTCTTCAAACATCTTTTAAAGAGATGGCTTTTCCTGAGATCAGTACTGTTTGTTCTTTCCCAGAGGTCTCTCAGTGGGGATTTGATAGAGATATTACAAAGTCACTCTTTAATGAAAAAAGCACATTTACTCATAATTCTCACACTCCCTGTACTACTATTGGTCACACTTTGAATCCCATTTCTTTAGCCACCTCTGTGAATGTTCTTTGTTGATTCAGATACTGGTAACAAATAAGTGATTTGTCAAAAACAGAAGTTACAAAATGGTTACAGCCATTCAGCTGGTGCCACACAGATGTTATTTGACTTAGCCAGATTTTCAGCACAATTTTCCTCAAATTACTGATCTTATCAGTAACTGATAAAATGAGTAATTGTGTTCTTTAGCTAAGGCAGTAATGGCAGTGGTGCAAGATCAAAATACACAAGTTTAGCATGCTATGGACCAGACTTTCAGGGACTTCTGAAATATATTTCACTTATTTGCAGAGTAAGGACATATTCAAATTGTGGGAAAATCAGACCCAGTAAATAGAAGACTATGTACCTCCATGAAATGTATAGGCAACTGCTATGAACAGAAGACACTACTCAGACATTTTCTGTGGCAATGAGATGATGTAAAATGTTTTAGATATTTTACGTACTCTTGATGGCATTTTTTCTTCCTTCTTTAGTTTATGAACTTTGCCACACCCTTTGGGAGAACAATGGGCTGCAAATACATCTGCATTGTGACTAAGGTTTTCTTAGCATTCAAAAAATGCCTATGAAAAAGCTCTGACAGTTCTCCTTCCTGAATTCAGAAAGGTGTGGTTAAAAAAAGATCACATATCTTACTTTAACCAGTTGAAAAGTCTTCTCCGGGCACAGGAGCCTACGATAACTAAAGGAAATGGCTTGGCTGGCAAAAGTTAATCCATAAAACATAACATTATCTCTAGTGCATTACGATACTTCAGACTTTGTGAAATGCTGCACTCACTTCAACAGTGACTTAATCTAGTGAGTGTTAAGTTCTTCTGCCTCTGCACAACAGCTTTTGCTACATCATATTTAAAAAAACCTCTTATGTCTACCTATTTTGATCATTCAAGTGACAAAATGCTGAGAAATTACAATATAAAAAGAAAAATTAGAATTCCATACATAGCATTTAAATATTTATTTTGACAGTAGTGAGGCAAATATTTGTATGCCATAGTAAAAGGGCTGTAGCATTATTCTTTCTCCAGTGAATATTTAAATTTTCAGGAGATAGAAAACCCCAGATAATTGTGTTCCCTCACACAAAAAATTATAACCCAATGATTAAGGTAGTCTGCTGGTAAAAACAAGCTGTTATCAAAAGCAGGAATGATTTCAACTTGGGTTTAGTCATATGCTAAGTGACCCTTCCAATTGGCAAGCTGTTGCTTTCTTGTCTCTTTGAGAGAGTTAAGTGTGTGTTAAAGAGTTAAAGTACAGTTGCCTGTCTCAAACACTGTAAGACCACAGAAGGAGCTTACCATAAGATAAGCCACCACAGTGGGCACAGAAGGGAGGAATTTGAGACAGGAAGGCCCTAATTCCGGGCCTAGAAGAGGCAAGATCTGGTTAGCACATCCTGGTTGATGGATCTGGACAAAAATTCTCTCCATGGTGAACTCTGTGAAAAGAAGCAATGTCTCATCCACATACCACTGACCAAACAAGGATCACCCAAATTATGGGACAGATGGCATCTGTGGCCACCAATGGCCACTAAGGCCCCCCAGATATGTCTCTGTGGATACCCGGAACTTGGGCTGTATAAAGGTGGTACTGCTGTCTGTGTGTTGGAGTTCTACTTGTCTGTAGAACTTGAAAAAGTTTAGGGCTTGATGTGCTTCAGTGATCTCAGGCCTAGGGGGAGGTCAACAAAGCTTGGGAAGAAAAATGTATCACTGCTTGTGGACACAAAGAACGCAGAGGTTACAGGCTAAAAGGACATTTGGCAGAACTCCCAAGATAAGAAGAAACTAACAAACACAATTTAAAGAGGGGGATCATGACCACTGACTCATAATCCACTGACCCAAGAAACCTATCAACTCGAAAGAAGAGGAAGATTGAGCATGCAGAATAATTAGCTGTATAGTCAAGGGAAAAAATTAACCAATAGAAGATAGAACACTAATTAATAAGAGATATATGAATGGTGAAAAGTTTTGAAAAAGCCTGGGACCCCCATCTCTCTCTCCCTCTCTCTCTCTCCCCGCCAATACCCCTTGTCCCCCTCACCTCTTTACTATTTCTTTCTATCTCTCTACCCCACTTTCACTGTTCAAATAAATTTGTATTATTGACTTGGGCATATGGTCTCAACTGCACCTCAATTTGGGCAGTGCCATCTTTCAATCATCGAATAACAGCATGAGCCTTCCATGTGAATTAGGCAGAAGCAGCAGATTTTGAGCATGAAGGAAAGAACAAAGTTGTTACAAAGTACCGCAGGCACTGGGCACTGCCAGTAGTTGCCCTTTGCAAGGCAGCCCAGGACTTTGCTTATCTACCTTTAAAACCCATATCCTAGTAGGTGGAAGGAAGCCTATGAAGAAAGAGGCTTTCCATCTCACATTAGATCATTACTATATTTTATTTTAAGATGTCTGTCTAGAAGCAGGAGGACCAAAATCTTCAGAGGGAATTTATCATGTTAGAATAACCTACCCATGGAGAAAAGTAATACTTCTTATTTCTCCCTCTCCTCTGTGTTGCAGCCATGAATGCTGCTAGGATTCATAGAGACATTCATAATCTGCTTCTGAGTCACCCATACCTCTCGGTAAGGGTGTACCCACAGGCAATATATTCCCTTGGTTAATTATTTTGACCAGAGTGAAAAGTAACTCTGTATAAAGAAGTAGCACAGGTCCTAACCATCAGTTTATTTTATGTAGTGCTGGATTGGGAATATAGGGAGGAGCAGGTCTTGTGTTAGTCATCTTCAACAGGAAGGTGTCACCCTATGCGTGAGCATCACTTCCTTTTCAATTTGCTGCGCTGGGTTCTTTTTTGCATAAGTGACACCTTCCCTATTGACTTAACCTGTTGGAACTGCTGTCTGCATACATAGGTGATCTTACACTAAACTTAAGCAAGAAAAATGTGCAGGTGGCACCACCTCCCCGATAAAGATTACATTAACCAGCTGTCTCGCTCTGCTAAATGCTACCTTGCAGCTGGGCACCACCCACTGCCTACACCTATATGTATATTTCAGAGTGTTTCGTTTCAGTCATCTTTTGACATGAGCTCTATTGAACACAATTAAATTTGGAGAAATCAGGCCCAATGGATAGGACCATATTAGTTAACTTAGTAGGAGTAGGATCTGGACCTGAGCAATATCCTCTGTTTGTCCATACTATTACCACGCACACTCCTTGACACAGTATGGTTCATACCAATTATCCGTCTCTGAAAAAAGACTTAAGCATGGGCAGATCTCTCTGTTATAAACCCTGGACTACTTTCAGTAGGATTGTGGATGAGGTCACACAGTTCTTTGTGAAAAGTAACTTTAGTGATACAGGTACAGAACATGCTGTTCTCCTTGTCCTCAGGCCAGATATTTGGCTTTGGTATGTTTCATTTAATAGCATCAATGTAGCTACTTTATCCAATCTTGAAACTAAAAAAATGGAATATTATTGCTAGACTGTCTTCAAATATTCTGGATGTACCAGTTACAGAATCTTATAACCCATAACACCACAGTTAACCAATCCTACTTGGAAAGTCTGAAGTATTACAGGACTTCTCTTTTGGAGGACTGAGTGTATCAAAAAATCTAACATATCCGTCCCTTTTTGGGAGGAGTCACAGAATCATATTTGTCCAAAAAGTGTCTTCTGAGTCACTGCTCATTCCCAACTCTGTGCTGTGAATCTATGTAAAAGCTCAATTGAGCTGGGCTACATTATGCTATTTTCACAATGCCATCTTTTTTATAAGATGTGGAGGTAGCATAATATTTTGTGGTACGTTTTGTACTGAAAAATGGAAAAACCAACAAAAATTGACAAGAAAATAATGTAGAGAAAAAATGTATTTTACTAGCAATCAAGGGACATAGACTTTTTAGAAAAGTATATAAGCTGAAGCTAAGAACATTGAACACAATCATCTTGTTCAGAAAACTATGAGAATTGGGAAGTATGGTAATGTATTGCTGCTGTAGGGTGCTATAAGCATTTGACTTTAATAACACTGAATAAGCCATTCAAATCTAAATAATGGCACTTCTGAAATACTTATGTTCAGTTTTCTGCCAGTGCTACTCTATTTTAGAAGTCAACATCTCCTACTGGCAGTTTCTTAGCAGGCATTGTAAGAATTCCTTGGATGACAAATAAGCCTTCATTGTAGATGAGGTATTTAAAATGAGCCTGTTTGAAATGTCCTCCAAACTGTGTTAAAAATCTAAGCTGCAAGAGATAGTGGCCTCTGATTACTAATCACTAATATGTCCCTATTGCTGGTTATTAATAAAGGATAAAGAGGATTTATTGTAATGAGGAATTCTAAGATATTTTTTGTGTTCTATCATAAATTATGACAGGTCACACACTCTGCTAAATCAAGCTCTCAGAATGATTTTGATGGGATTATATCCAGTTATATAAGCCTAGGATGTCAGCAGTTATGTTTGTATCTATTTTTCAGAGAACTTCCTCTTTTCTTCTTGAGAAAATGACAAGAAAAAGCAGAGTATTTACTTAAGTCCCAACAAGTAGATTGTAGATAGATAGATAGATAGATAGAGAGATAGAGAGATAAATAGATAGATAGATAGATAGATAGATAGATAGATAGATAGATAGATAGGAAACAAGTTACTGTTTCCTCCAAAGCACCTTACTTGTTGAGCTAAAAAAATTGTTGAAATGTGAAAAATCAATAGTAGCACGTGGTCCGGTGCAATGATTAGCTAAATTACACACTCAATTGATAATCATCGGTTGTCAATACAACTTGTTTGTATGTTTTGCATTGTACTTTTCTGACAATATGGAAAAATCTGTGTCTAGAATACTGTCTGTCCATGCTTCAACTTGGATGTTTCCTTAAGAGCAAGAAAGGTAGTAAGTGAGATATAATTCAAGTTCTGAAGTAGTCTGAGAAATTACATTTCACTGTATTTCACTTCTATCCTTCCTTCAATTTAATATGGACCCCATACTAGAGAATTAAAAGGAAAATGAAACCTGACTGAAAAACAGTTCACACACTCCGGGCATGGCTGCACTTGTGAGTGTTACTTGTTATACTGTGACCCAGAGGCAAAGTTTGAGTCCCTCTGAATTTCTGAAAGTTGAATTACTTCAGAGTATGGGAAGTTTTTTCATGGAAAATAGTAATGGGTCATTTTCACTGTTATGGTTATGCTGAAACTGTTCAATTCCTGAAACAAAGCACTGCATTATATATTCTTTATTCACTAGGAACAATGCTTGCATGTGGTTAAAATACAGAAAATGAGACAGACTGTTTATCAGTAAGTCAAATTTGCTTTAGTCTAAAAAAGTTTAAATTATTTTTACAGCTTTGAAATATTAAGTGATCAGCATAGCTAACACCAAAAATTCACCACTCAATGAATATTGGTTGTCACAGACCAGTGACTAAAAGACAGCTGGCCTACTTTATTCCTAGGCTGAGGTCAGTACCATTGTTGGAATTTCATATGTATGCATCTTCCTATAGACTCTCTATTCTGTCACACCAGACACCAAAGACTTAGCAAGGATTGCCTAGAGAATAAGCCTTGGGCTTATTTTGGGTAGCAGAACTGGCCTGCTCTGCCCCATAGTTTCTTCTCTGTGTTCAAAGGCCATAAATACAGGAAAATATCAATTTAACTTCTCCAGACTGTATTGTTTGCATCTCTATTTGTGTTTCTCAAACACTTTGGCTAAAGAAGGCAGTGCTGTGAGACAGGTTAAGCGTATCTCTGATTTACAAGTGGGGCTTGTCTGGTTGATTGGAAAAGGATAACAAACTCATACCATGTAGCAACTGAATTTCGAAAGAAAAATGTTTCAAAAAGGAAGATATTCCTAGTCTCAGGTGTTATTATAAATAAAAGCTAGATGTCCATTTCAAATTAAAGTGTATGTAGATTTTTAAAAGCTAATTTCCATTTAATGCTAATTCCGTGTTTCTTATGAGGAAAGACATCTGTTTCACATGGGAGGCAACTAAATTCTCAATATGTTTGTAAAGAGATGTATTCACAAAAGTTTCTTCTTCACTGTACAAAGATAAACACATAGTACCTGAAAATTCCAGGACTGCTGTATTTTTGACTTTAAGAAACACAGAACTTGAGATGTACAAAATTTAGAAATGTGTGCATGCTTCTATTCATTAATTCTGAGATTTGTGGTAGTTAATAGTTTACATGTGGTGTTTTCTTGTCTACTGCTCTGCCTCATCAGCTATATTTTATCAGATAGAACCAATGTTTGGAGAATAGCTTCATACTACTAAGTACAAAGCCTATGAAAAGGTAACAAAAATACAAATATACAAGCTATTTCTGAGTTAATTCATGTCAGTTTGCCTTTTTTGTGTTCAAAGAAATTCTTAATTTTCACAAAAGACAATAGGACTAAAGGTTGGCTGGCATTTTGCTAAACGATTCACATGTTTCATTACAAAAATTCCCCAAATATACAATAAGGTGGGCTTGTGTAAGATACATTAAAACCAGCCTCTGGATCTCAAACAGAAGCATGAAGTTGTACACAGTATTCCTATAAGAAAAGTATTGATTTCATACTACTGTATTTATTAATAGTAAGGCAGTTCTTAGCCTATGAACTTATTTGCAGCCATAGTAAATAAAGAAAAAAAAGTGAACACAAGTTTTCCCCTCCTTTGTTTATTGCTGGCAGTCCTGAAGGTGAATGCAAATGTGCAGAGATAAGAGAGACTTGCAACAAGATCTCATGAGGGAGGGATTTCCCCCCACATCTTTTGCCTCTGCCCACATACCCAAACTGTGCAAATACTTAATGCAGTTCAGATCCCAGTGTGTGTGTTCCCCACATAACACTTCTGCAGAACTTTTCTGTGGTGAAATATGCTGTTACTTCATGTTCACCCATGTAAACACCTGCAACTCTATAGCTGAGAGGTAGCCCTATAGCTCTGCAACGTGTATTTCTGTTGAAATGTATTTCTGTGGAAAATCCAGATTACTCCAGTATATTTTTCCAAAAGGTAATTGCTTGGTTTTCTGCTTCAAGGTCTGTGGAGGCAGTTCATTTTGTGAAACCCAACCCTACTGCACTTGAAAAGAACAGCAAGCACATGAGGATAACAACTCACCCGTACTCTTAATTGATCTGGTATTTCTACAAGGTGCCACCCTTTTCCACACCTCCTACCTCCTCCTTAAGTGACTCAGCCTCTGAAGGAGAAATCTCTTGACTTTTCAGACAGCTGGATGGGGAAGAACAGTTCAGCTCTCTCTCTGCCTTGATTGTGCCTCCCTTCCAGGCTGACTGACCACACTGTGCCACACTAGGACACTAACTTCTACCATACCTAGGTAAGGATGTTTACTGTGCTGGTTTTACACTGTTCCCTACCATGTAGGGTAAACTCCTATGTTTTCAGATGCTCTGTGATTTCTTAATGTCCAGTTTAGGATGCCATTTCAAAGGATCTGATTTTCAAGAAGCATGGAGAATTTGACTATGAAAATGCAGCTCCCAAAGTTTTACAGCTTAGGTGTTCAATTCCTGGGACCTTTCTGATTTCTTCTGTTCATACCATCTTACTTATTTCATTATTTATATTATATTGCTAATTGTATTTTACTCTAGTGATAATTCTCTGATGATAAATCCACTGTTCAGACTGCTTATCATGAATGACTGTTTTAATGTAATTTTTGCTCTTTGGTTCAATTTATTCTTTGGGTTTTTTCTTTATTTAGAATTTTTATCTAAAATTAAGGAGTATTTACTCTTTTCTCATTTTCTGGAATTATCTTTATTATTTTTGAAAAAAATTTAAAAAAACAAAATAACAGTTCCCTTTCATTTTCACCTTTGCAAAAATACCCATTCTACTTTAATGCAAGGACTTATCTATACAATGACCTGAACACATGTATAAACAGGAAGGGTTCTTCATCAAAAATCTCATAAATTGAATGACAGAACTGAATAAAGAAAATTAAAATTATCATCCCCTTTTCTATACTCTATTAAAAAATTTACATTTAAAACTGAATGTGTATTTCTAAATTGAAAATACATACAAATTTGGGTTGTGATTTAGTTGATTTTACATTACTGATAATTCCAAAGCTTCTTTCAAAACAGAATCTCCTCCGCCCACATCTTGAAAAACCAGTTTTGAGAGTTCTTTCAGCTACAAATAGGTGAATGATTCCTGTCATACATTCACGTGTTCTCTAGTCCTACCTTGCCTGTTTTCTTTTTTACACAAATACACAGGTTATTTCTGTTTTCTGTGTGAACTCTTCACAGATGTTATTAGTTCTGTGGACAAAATGGTAGAGTAAAATATTTATTTAAACACAATGTATTATTTCCAGAAATTCACAAATGTATTATATGGCTATTGCTCTGATGTGTAACTCCTGAGAAAAAATCTGTTTAGGAACACATTTTTGTGATTGTTTAATATCTGTAAAATAAATATAGTAATTTTTAAATGTAGTTTTCAGCAAAAGGACAAGAAGACTAACTAATGGCCAACTAAACAGAATCATGTTACTGGTGGCAATTCAGTAGGGAAGAGATTAGAGCATCAGTTATACGTATAGATCTGCACCTGACAGAAAGGGCCTTTAAGGCTATTAAAAGAGACCATATTCTTGTCTGTAATAACAAGTTTGGATATATGAAGGACTGTAAGGCCTTGCATGGTTCTGGCTGTGATGGTGATTTGCAGAACAGCCTTTATCTGCAATCAGGAAGTTCTTATTTGAGTGTAAGTATAGGTATGCAGGTCTGACAACCCAGTCACAGCACTGTTATCTGAGGAGAGAAAGGATGGATATGGACAATAGCAAAATTGGTATTGACTTCCAAACCAGAAAGATTTTACCTCACACACTTACAGGTGCCTGTCTAGAAGAGCAGCTGCAATTATATGTGTCCCCAGTGTCTTAGTTATAGGGCTTGGAAACCTTTATCCTATATCAAGTCAGAATTATTTAATTCAGTTGCTTTCTCACACTATATATATTCAAGAGAAATGCTGGAGGAGATAATGAAGTTTGCTGACATGAAAGTTGTTAACTGAAAGCAAGGAAACACTGTTGTGTGTTTTATAACTGATTAAGACCAAATGTGCTTTTCTTTAAACCATCATATTCTCTACATTCAGCTCACATAAATGAAAGATAAGGCACATACTATAGAGTTAAGATTAAGAATTACAAGGGAAAACAAAGCAAAACAAAAAGTAGAGCTGAAGTAAGTCTTGAGTTCTAACGGAATGATTTTAAATTTTGAGCTCTAGTTGCTCACAAGATACTGACTGTTCGACTTACTTCAGAACAGAATAATTCTTCAAGAAGATGAAATTTTGGTGGCAAGCTTCATATTTGGGATAAAGAAAGAATGAAGTATAGGTCTATTTTCTTTTTTACATGGCAAATATTAGATGCTTTCAAAAAGCTGGAACTTGAAAATCATGTAGCAAACAGCAGCCAGCAAGCTTTGGTTGTGTAGAGCCATATATGGAACCCGTTTGATCAATGGTGTTTCATGAGGACATGCCAATCTCAGCAATTTCTCTACAACTGAGGCTGGTTTAGCAATACAGCACGAGAAGTTGGATGACAAGAAAATTCTGAAACATTCCTTTTTTAAAATCAGTTGTTCAGCTGCCACTTTTTTATCACCCAGTTTATTAGTAATAGCGGGAAATCTGACATTTTAGGCATTTGCATTTGGCAATGTTTTATATGAAAAACCTCAGTATAAAAACAAATATTTTGACTTGCAAGAGAAGAAGGTGTATCTCTCTCGACACTCCTTCAATATTTACTATGCTGAATTCCTTATTATACCCTGTGATGATAATACAGAGGCCTCTTGCCTCTAAGCTGTGGAAATTAATATTTTTTTATTAGAAGCAAAATACATATCAACTGACTACTTAAGAATAAGGTCTTAATCACTGTCATAGCTAGAAGCCAAAGAACAAAAATGTTTTTTGTTGGAACTAGTTCAATCTGATGTGGAAAACATGAATCTTACAGGAAATGCTTCTATAAGTATGTATTTTTTTAAATACAGCAATGCATATGCGTGAAGCCTAATCACACAGACAGCTACAGCCAAGAGCAGAAGGAAGGCAAAGGATTCTGTGATGGAGGAATGGGTGTGTTCAAATGATCTGAAAACTAGAAGGTCTGGCTTTCAAAATTTAAGGCAGGCCTGAGGTAGTCTGTTGATCAGTCACTGCAGTAGATTAAAAGGAGATGTAGAAGTGTAAATATAGGTATTTGTGATAAAAATAGTGTTGGAGACTTATGCTGCTTTTGGAGTAATTTCTTGCCAGGTTAGATGGACTTTTGACTTTTCCCTAAAGTCATGTCTGAAGTTTTTTCTGAATTTGTTTGGGATTATATTTGGATTTCCCACAAAATGTTTGAGGGTCTGAATCTACGACTGGCATGTCTTAAAACCATTTGGGAGATGCTCACTGGACTGGCCAGGGCAGTTTTAATTTTTGTTTAGAGTTCCCTGACGCTATTTTTAAATTCAAATTACACTGGAGCTGCATTCCTGTTTGTTTTTGTTTTGCATTCCAGCTGAGTTGTTTTGCTTCGGTGGTTGAGATCTTATTAAGAATGTCTGAACATAATTTGCTACTACAGCATAGTATAGAAAAATATAACTCTGCTTTCTCACAATCTCATTTACAAAGTTAAAAACTTTTTTTTTTAATCTCCCTGTGGTCTGAAGATGAGCTGTTCACTGACCTGTGTGAATAATGCAACAATTGCAGATCTTTATGAGTTGATATTTTTTAAACTAATATGATCCTCATATTCTCTTGTCCACTCCCCTTTTCAAATACACAGATATAAACATGCGCTAAGTTCAAAATAGTAAAGTGCAAGGAAAAATGCTTTGATGACCTCTCTTCTGCCTCTTTATACAAGATTCTTTTCACTTCTAAGTCCTAAAATTTAAATCTTACTCTGATGATTCTTGATTGTCTGTGCTACAGATTAAAGTAATTTTTTTTTTAAATTTTAAATTTTAATGGATTAATCTTTGATATACAACTTGAAAGCTCAGAGGTAAAAAGAGCCTTAAGGACAAAATGGGAGTATTCTGGAGGACTAAAATAATTGGGTTTAAAATTTCAGAATACCTGGCACATTTTCAATGCTGACTGTAAAAGGGTGTGTACCTGTTTCTTAAATTCATTTATGCATACTGCTTTTGGGTTCGGAGACTATGCAGCAGTTTATTCTGGATGCTGTACACATGTGCAATAGAAATATCGTTTTGCCCTAAAAATATTTTAAAAATTAATATAGGATGAGAAAAAGCACAGTTTTAATTAAATGTTGGAGGATAAAGGAACACTGGACTCTCATGGATACAAAAGAAGTTGCAAATCTCTTTAAAGTCTCTTTTAATTTGGTTTAATTTTCACAAAAGAAGTCTCCTTTTTCAAAGTTTTATGATTCATTTCCCTTAGCAAATGGCTTTAAAAGTACTTAATAGAAAATAAATCCAAAATCCTTCCATACAAACTTCTACTTCTTGAGATGAAGAAATGTCAGTTCTCATTGCTTCAAAAGACACTGAAATATCAAACTTTCTATTATCCTGGGACTGACTATATCCATGGATATAATCAGCTGGATGTCCAGCTTTACCTAACCTGAAAAAGTAAATCAGAGATCTCTCTATCATCCTGGGACAGTTCAGGAAAATTTATAGTGAGAGTGGTAACTATCTTAAAAAACTGCTTGCTTGATAACATACATGAGCAGTTTCTAGGAAATTCAGTTCATATATGCTTAAAACCTTATATAAATATTTTAAAAGGTATTTTATAACCCATTGCAAAATAAATAAGGCTCACCATAGCCCTGAGCATACTTTTATTGTGTGGGAACCAGATCCAGCAGTCACATGTTTTCTACACACACTGTGCCAATGCCTGCCTGGTACCAACAACTAAGGTGAAAAAAAAAAAGAATGCAGGTAGGAGCCTTTCAAAATTTTGGAATTTCACAACTGGTTAAGATACATGCAGACTTTGTAGTCCAGTATTAGTTTTGCATTTATATCTTTGCTTTCTAAAATGATCTCTAGTTGTTTAATGCTTATTTTTATTTGTTTCTTTGTTTTTAAATGTTGGGATATTTTTTGGGAGGCTATTTTTTGTTGTTTTTTTGGGGGGATTGGGATTCTTTTTGTGCTTTTGTTTTGTTTTTTTAATCATAAGCTGTTTTTAGTGATTGTAGGGCAGAAAAAGCATAGAAAAGAAAAATCTGCTCTAAAAGCAACCCATTGTGGCATCCACAATGTTTTATTGTCAGTGTAAGCATTATTCTTAAGCTTTTGCCAGAATCCAAAATCTTCACCTTCTATCAGTAAATAAAGAGCCACAGGCCTTGGTGTCTCCACTCTCTTTTAGGTGTATAAGCAATACACTTTACGTCTGCTGAAAGTAAAAAAGGATATCTCTGTCATCCAGAGAACCAGGAATGTTTCTGATTTTTAAAGACTGCTTCTGTCACAGAAACAGTTTTCTGGTGCTTCTGCAAATTTTAGCAGCCTGACAGTAGAGCTAGTTGGAGCCTTCCAGCACAACATTATTTGCTTGGAAAATGCTGCTTTCCAAAAAAAAAATCAATTTGCTAAAGAGGGTCAGTTTTCCCCAAACTCTTAAGTCAATGTTAGCATTTGGGGCTTTTTTAACTTAAGGGAGAATTGTCTGTCATTGAAATGTCATTATGTTCTGCTTGATGCTCTCTCTAGGAAAGCTGGTATTCACAATCCAGTTTCAAAGAAAAACATGAAATCCTTTTGAGTGGCTCAACTCCCAAGTAATGTATATATACACACACACATATATATGCATCTATATATATATCTAATCTATATCTATGTATATCTATCTATCATCTATCTATCTATCTATCTATCTATCTATCTATCTATCTATCTATCTATCTATCTACCTATCTATGTCACTGTAAGGTTAGAGAGTGGCGAAGAAACACAGCAACACAGCCTCCTTCCTGAAAACAGAAGAAGTGATTTATTGCAAAAGTAGACACATTTTTATAGACTGTTTCACTGAACCAAGGATAGAATAAGCTTGTTGGTCCAAGGAAGGCAACACCTCTTGTAAACATGCTTTTACCAAAACTTTACGTTCCTCACGTATTCATCCTGTTAATACCAGGTGCTAAGCTTTGTTAATTTTTTCCCTTCTGTTTTCCTTTGAGTAGCTTGGGAAAATCAGACTGCTGTTTTTCCCTGGCTCTCACCAGTATCCACATATATTTTTTTAAAATTTATTTATTTTTTAAATCATCAGTTTTGGAGGCTTTTAACCTGATTTGAAGTAAGGGAAGAAGTCAGTAACTGGAAAACTGTTGCAGAGCAGCAGAACTGCTTTTTGTCCTGGCTTTCTGTGTTAGCTGCTGGCCACTGAAACGGAGAGACCCATCAGCAGGGCTGGATGAGCTCACCTGTGCTCCAGGTGCTGTGGCAGGGACTGATTCCATCTTCCCATTCAGCTCATCAGCTCAACCCATTCTTCAGTACTCCGTCATGCCCGCTGAAGGCTCTCATCACCATGCCAAGTGTTCTCAGGAAAGGAGCTGCCAACAGGAAAGGGACAGTGTGACAGGCAGAGGGGAGGACAGGAATGCACATCATTGTCACCAGGCAGGGAAAAGCCACCAGACTCCCTCTGAGGAGGGCTGCAGCTGGCCTTAAGCCATTCCAGCCTCTCAGACCAAACTTGTGCCAGGAGATGATCGAAGTGGACAACAAACTTGACCTGTCTTTGAGGCTGATCCCTAATCTTGCTCACCTCCTTTTTTTTTGTCACGTTTTCTTTTTAGATTCCTGCAGAGGACGGAACAACCCCACGGAACCAATGTCAGCTTTCAGCATACGAAAGCAGACTCCCAATCAAAGCGGTAATGCCAAGTCTCCTCCTTTCCCTGCTCCAGGGGCGCTGGCAGGCTGAGGCGCGGCCTCCCTCCTGCCCAGGCCTCTCCTCTCTGTGCCCCGGCACAGCTCCCTCACAGGGCACTGGCAGGAGGGTGGTAGGGCCACTGTGACCCTCCTCAGATGCCAAACTTTTGGTGTTGTGCACAAACTGTGGCTGGCAGGGATTCAGGCCAGAACAACCCACTGGGCAGCAGAGTGTGGCGGTGGTGCAGGGCAAGGTGGTGTGGGAGTCATGGAAAAAACACGCAGAAGCAAGGTGGCTGCAAGGGCTGTGGAAATATCCACTGGTCTCAGCACCGTCTCCTTGACTCGCACAGGGAAAATGAGAAGAAATCGAGGAAAAGTAGAATGGAGGAAGGAGAGAGAAAAGCTGTTTAATGTTGTCTGATGGGATTGTTTACTCCTCTGGAGAATAAAACTTGAAGAGGGCTGGAATTTGCTTTCTATGCAGAGAAATAACCAGAGGCCAACTAGAAACATGATGAAATTTTCCATTTCCCTGAACCTCAAAAATATTTCTATAGACTGAAAAGTTTTGGGATGCATGAGGACCTGGTTCAGGTGGGATGTACCAGGCGTAAGTGCACCAAAATTCATGTAGAGACAGCAGGGATCTGCTTGGCTCCACTGTATTGAGGACATCAGTTTTTATTGTTAAGTAGAGACAGGGATGAGCTGCATCTGCCTGTGCTCGTGTGACCTAATATTTTGTATTAGATCTATGTTTAATTTTTCAGCTGAAGCTTGGGAGAAAATTCATTAGGCCAGAAAAGAGTAGTGTTCTGCTAGCCCAGGGCCTCAGGCATTAGCAGATTGCTTGCTAATCTGCTAAACACTTGTCAAGTGTTTCTTGACAAGTAAACAATATATATTCTTTGTCTACCACCTTTATACAAGGTTTAATGAAACATTCTTTGCACTTAGCCATTTAAAAAGCCATAATTTCTGAGAAATCCAAGTGATTTTTTATGACCCACTGGAGTTATTCAGGCAAGCCTGGAATTGTCTTCATTTTTTGGAAGTCTAAAGTCAGATTTTCATAAATATTTATAAGAGAAAAACTAGCTCAATAGGCAGTGAGCAGGCTGATGCAGAATTCATGCAGTGAGGATAGATTAGTTTTTGTTAATCAACCGTGATTGTCAGCTTATTCTTAAAAACAGCATTTTCCATGTCCCTGGTCATTTGTCAAATGGCTGGATCTATGCTGTTTAAAAAGAAGAAAGTCAAATCTGGGTATCAAGGCCAAGAGACAGAAGCACACATCTGTGCTATCACAGCCATAGCTTTTAAAACATCTGCCACATCTCTAGCACTTCAGTCTTGGAGAGAGCAAGTCCAACACAGAAGCAGAAAACATTTACAACTAGGCAACATCAGTGACGAGTCCAAACCTTTAATTCCTTCTCTTTCACTTGACAGCATGGACATATCTATAGGGAATTGAAACAGGCACAGGTTGAATTACAGACATTTTTAAACTGTTCCTCTTACCTCAAACAGGCTGATGATATTAAATAGGTGGACTGAGAATACTGAACAATAGTCATTGCATATTTTTGCTTGCAAAAAGGGAAAAAAATACTCATGGAAAAACCAAAGGAGATAAACATCAGCTTTCTAATACAGGGAAGAATCTATAGTCTCCTAAATCAAGTGAATATCATACTCTTACTTTCCCAATACACTAAATGTCAGCCTTGTTGGACAAAGATATTTTAGATTGTTTTCAAAAGTAAGTAAACCTTCCATGCTTGTTCAGCATGACAGTCTGTCTCTCCCAATAACTCTTGAAACTATACACCAATTTTAGTTAAATTTGTTGTAAAGGTATTGCTTTAATTCAAGTTCAGTAAAACTAAGTAACTGACTAGAAAAGAAACTGTTCATTCAGCCTTTGAGGAAAAAACTTCAGAGGGAGTCTGACTCTTTGAGAAATACGAAAATCCACATAGGTGGGTGTAGTTGGAGGGCCACGTGGTCACCTCCAGATTAGCCTTCCTTTAAAATTTATATCCTGTCACACATCTGCAAATACAAAACCCACAGACAACACCCCAGGAAACAGGATTCATTAGTTTGACTTTCCTGGGATTACTGTGGTATGCAAATTTCATAATTCCTTTATCAGATCTGTGAAATGTGTTTACATTAGAAATGGGCGAAGCAGTTTCATATTAAGGATGAAGCTGAATTTAGTTTGCTAAGCTGGGTTTCTGCAGGCTCCTCAAGGTGAAGCTACAAACTTTTCAAGAAGCAATCTGGATTAAACAGATGTGATAACTGAAAATTCAATCTGTATTAAACTTTTATCTATTTCAACCTATGGAATAGTACTTTAGGTTTCCAAAGTTTTTCTACATGTTCATTTTCAAGACGTGTTTTTCTGCATTTGCAGATAAGAAGAGCCCCTCTGTTGCAATTAAAAGCAGACAACAGACTACTCATGATATTAATAAACGACGGACCCTTTTGCAAGACAACAGCTGGATAAAGAAGAGGCCTGAGGAGGAAAGGTAAAAAAATATTAAATACATTTCTTCCATATTTAGTTCTGTATGCCATGTACTTTTGCATGGAATGTCTACTTTTGCATGGATGGTATAATCCAGAATTAGGGTAATTCAACCAAATAACTCTTATTTATTTATCTTGATGAGATATTGATCACCTTTTGGAAGTATTAGTTTGCTGAATATTCACTGACTGTTTATCATTGGAACATTTGAGTGCTGAACATTTAACGAAGTTCTGCTCTACAAGTAAATTCCCACATTTCACATGTCTAGGTTGCAAGACTGTGATCTTTTTATTAGCAAGACTATTATAAATCTTGGCGAGTTCTTTTAAGGATCTTAAGTCAGAATCAGTTTAAATCCACTCTAATGTAAACTAGGACTTAAATTACAGCAGAAACAATGCCTTGGAACCATGTTATCATTATCTGGTCCATGAACAGCTTGTAGGAAGAGATAATTCTTACTCCAAAATGTCTGGAATTTCTGATTGCAGAGTTCTGCAGCTGGTGCAATTATAGTGGTAGTGGACAGCTGTGAAATCTGATTGAAAACAGAAATTTTTTGCCAAGAATAAGTTATCTATTTTTATTACTCATTGTTCTTCTTTTGCTTGAAGTGCTGATGAGAACTACGGAAGGGCTGTGCTTAACCAATACAAGTCCCAAGATAGCCTACACAGGTATGGTACAGTATCTGAACACCTTTCTAATTATACTACCAAAGAAAACTGACTATCCTTTTACTTTATCCTGAATTAAGCAAAGAACTTGCTTTGTTCAGTTTTAGTCTATACATATTTTCACTGTAAATCTGACTCTAGTGTCAATAATTGATCACTGCAGTAGATCCAGGGTCAGATCTGTTGACACCTGGAGAGTCTAAAACTCTGTATGATACCTTAATCTGAGACATAGATACTCTTTCATTAATGATGAGTTCTTTAATAAAATCAGTGACCAAAGTGGCATTTCTAAATTTTTATTACACCAGTACCACAAATGAAAAGGAAGATCAGAAAGCTGTAATTGGACGATACAGATCTGATACCACCTTGGACAGGTAGGATTTTTTTTCTGGATGTATTGTATGTTGTGATTGCCATACCTTGAGGGACCTTAAAAATGAAAGCATTAATGAAGTCAGTGGTTTTTAAAAGTTTTCTTGTTTATTAAGCATCTAAGTAAAAGACTTCGAATTATTTTTGCACTGATTTTCAATGACACAAATGAAAATGTGATTTGAGAAAAGGTTCTTTTGATATCTCCTCTTTTTTTTTGGTACCTCTTTCTGCATATTCTTATCCTCATAAATGTAAGTACCTTTCCACAGCTGATAACAACTCCTCCCCAGTTTCCTCCTTTTCAAACTCTAAACCAAAGTCATATACCCAATAGCTAAGCACAACATGACTAAACGCATAGTTCTTTGCAAATACTAAGATCAGTACCAATATCAGTCATGCTTGTCATACAGGTGCATTGACCTCTGATGGGTTAAGACATGACCGTGCTGGTGTTTGGAGATTCTTTCCATGTTGCGTCTTCAAAATCCAGCCACCCTTAACATCTGGTATCCAGAACATGCTGAGGCTATGGAGAACCAGCACTTAAATGCACACTGTGGGAAAATTGCACTTTATTTAGTTGGGTTTTAGCACTGTGTTAATTTATTTCACGATCCTTATTTTTCTTGTAAGAAACAATGCAAAATAGTTACATAAAATTTACCTTCTCCACAGGAGTTTGAAAAAGAATAGGCTGGAGACGTGCAGTATCATCACCCTGCTTATTCCTTTACAGCCCAATGAATCCTGCTGTATTGGTTCGCTCATCATGAGGAAGCCATTCTATAACTTCAATTTACCTGCTGCTCTTCTTTGTATCTTTTCTATTTTCATTTTTGTTTTTTTTTTATCTGGGAATCCAAATCTCCATGTAGGTATTTAAGATGGGTGCACACCTTGTATATACATAGAGGAGTAATAACAATGATTTCTATTTCATTTGCATTTCCTCCCTATGTACTTCATAACTTTGAGTTTGCTCTTTTGAGTGCTGCTAAGAATTGAGTTTTAATTTTCACAACATTATCTATATAATTCCAAGATTTCTTTTTTGAGTGAAAATTGCTGGTTCATAGACCAATTGTTTCTCTTGGCAGGCATTACTTTGCATCCAACAAAAGTGAATGTTATCTGCCATTTTAGAAACCTGACATGTTAGCAAGATGACTTCTGAAAAGCTTTGTTAGTTGCCATTTGTTTTGACTACCATGAAGTAATGACATTGGCAAGCAATATCATCTCACTCGCCTTTTTCCAGATAATTCATGAACGTATGGAAGAACACAGGTTTTGTACAGATCTCTCCTTCCCACTCTGGAAACTAGCCATTTATTTAAAACCTTAGTTTCTCACATTTTAAGCAGTTTTTTCTCTATTACCTATGGGAGGTCAGTTTACTTAAGAACACTTAAAATAGACTTCTGTGAAGCTTTTTTGGAAATTCAAGTAGCATATAGTACCTATGTCGCATTTATCCAGACGGTCTCTCACTTCAAAACAATTTTTAAAGCTTGATTTTCATCCCTCAAACCCTGATTGCTAATTTAGAAGTCATAGGAAAAATCCAGTTTCTACACGGTCACTGAGGAGCACTGTACTTTTGTACTCTATATCTTTTTGGTTTATGCTGAGATATTAAAGTATCTGAACTATTTCAGATTATAAGCTTCTCATACACAAAATATCTAACATAAAGGGTTCTTAATATGCAACTAATGACAAAGTGTAGCAAAAGAGGATTTTTGGTGTAAATAAGAATTGTACCAAGTGGAGAACATCCTTCCCAGAGGAAGCAGAAGTATTATTAGGAACTAACTAACTATTTGACAAAAAATGAGAAAAACCTTAAAAGTCAGATAGGGATGAAAACAACATTGCTATTTTTCCATGTACTAAATGATCCTAAGTCCAGAATAGCTTTCAGAAACACTAAATCCTTACTGCATCTGTAGTAATTAGATCTAGATAGATGAGACAGAAGCAAATAACATACTTTTATTGTTTGCTTAATCTAATACTTTCTAATGATATAAATTACTAGGAAAGGATCAGAGAGCAAATCAGAAACCATTGCAGTCTGTGGTATTAACCTGCTTTTCACATCTTGAATACTGCATGTATCATTTCAATGATGTGAAGAGATGACAATAGAACCAGAAAAAAATTAAAGAGAAAGGTGAGAAAGGAAAGAAGAGATGTCATAGGAAAAATGTCTGAAAAGACAAAAAAGTCCTCAGCTTGGAAAAGAATAATATAGGGAAGCTGAGTAATAAAAAAAATATTTTTTGTTTGTTTCACTGTAAGAATGAGGAGATACTCTATAAATATTTGGGTAATGAATTAAAAATAAATGAAACAGAGAGAGAGAGAAAAGAAGAAAAGGAAAGGAAAGGAAAGGAAAGGAAAGGAAAGGAAAGGAAAGGAAAGGAAAGGAAAGGAAAGGAAAG
>VXBI01001411.1:481014-525539 GCA_013397375.1 Toxostoma redivivum | reverse complement strand
AAAGAAAGAAAGAAAGAAAGAAAGAAAGAGAAAGAAAGAAAAAGAAAGAAAGAAAAAGAAAGAAAAAGAAAGAAAGAAAGAAAGAAAGAAAGAAAGAAAGAAAGAAAGAAAGAAAGAAAGAAAGAAAGAAAGAAAGAAAGAAAGAAAGAAAGAAAGAAAGGAAAGGAAAATAACATTTATTTTTCTTTTAATGCATATATTAATTGTAGGAGTCACCACCACAGGATGCTGGGGAGGCCAGAAATTTAACTTGGCTCAGATAAACATTACACGTGTAAAAGGACCATTGATCCAGGGGATTAATGTTGGAGACAGCGCTGTGGGTGTGAACAGAGCATATTCTTTGATTCCTTATCAGAAGCTTGAAAGTTATATAGAAAAAAGTTATAAAGTTAACATTATATAAGTTCTAAGTTAAAGTTATATAGAAGAAGTTAACATCATGTTTACCTTTCTTTCACTTTTTTTTTTTAATGCTTCTGCCACATTGGGCAGCAATGGAGTAGAATGCCAGATCTAACCCTTTAGGCTTTAAAACGGGAAAATACAAAACTACGTAAAGCATTGTGGGTGAATTTAGAAAATACGCGATGAAATGTGAAAGAAATGCTGGTTCGCTGGCTAGTGGGGAATGAGAGGGAGCGCTGGAGTTTGCATCCGCAGCACTGCCAGCAGGGTTAGTGAGACCTCTAGTGACCCTCACAGCAACTGTAGCTGCGGTCACAGTCACAAGCTGCCCTGACAGGAGAGGCTTCTTAGCGAAATTGCATTTAAGATTTGCAAAAGGCATAGAGCACAGGCTGGTGCAGATTGTGCCCCAGAACTCCCTGGAAGGCTTTTCATGAAATACAACAGTAGTCTGTGCTGCTTGAAAGCAGAATACAAAATATTTTATATGTAACATCAGATTATAGTTCTAGGATTAATTATTTTGCATCTATAGCTTCAGTTTAGAGATGAGAATAAATAATTAAAATTAAAAAAATTATATATGTGTAACTCAAGATGTGTTCCAGCTGATTTAATCAACTATTTAAGATAACCCTCTCAACTTAGTATTTGTCCTCTATTTCAACGTACATCACTTTATATTTAAGTTTTTCAGAGTCACCCAGTTCTTACTAAAGCACATTCCATATATGGGAAGTAAGCTGGAATAAAACAAGAACCTAATCTGCTTCAGCTATGATAGCTACATGGTGTTTTCTGTGAAAATTTTGAAGAGTTTTAGGTAGCAACTCTAGAATCCATAAAGGTCTTGAAAAATCATGTGGTTGTTCATGTAAATTTTATGGCTTTATGAAGTCAGTTCAAGCACAAAGAATCCAACTTCTTTAATAGAAGTTACTCCTGTGGGTCGATACCATGCTTTGCCAGGGATTTTGCACTAGATTGTTTTCACATCACATTGATCTATTTAAATCTGTAAATCAAACAAGACTGTTGCATCTCTCTAGTAATGGTGAGGCTGAGAAAAATGCAATAGTTCTGTGTTTACTACTTGACTGAACATTCTTTCTGGTATTTTGACCTAATTCAAAGGAGTTGTAATAAATTTTTAGCAACAGTCAGGTTTAATACACCTTTATTGTTTGAACATAATCTTGGAAAAGTCTTTTTTAGTGAGCTACTTAGAGCCTTCAGATGATAATGCACTGAATTTATATAATTTCAGCTTCTATTCTCTATCTTTTGTGATACTGGAATATTTATGATACTGGGATATCAGTACACAGGCCAAAATGATAATTTTATTGAAAATGGATTTTTTAAAAAATAGAGTGTTTATTATAAATAATTCCTGTGTTTCTGACAGAATTCCAGCCGGAAGTGATCCTGATAAAATAAATAAGTCCCCAACTCTGAACCATAAGCAAAACAACAGGTATGATTTTCAGAAACCTTATCATCTAAGTATTATGTATTATAATTTATCATGTATCATATATCATGCATCATCATCTAAGTGTTATATATTTCCGCAACTTTAGAATTCATGTACATACTGAGATTATATAGAGAAATTATTTGTATGGCATATGGCCTGGTGTAGGCTTCATTTGATCACCTGACCTCTGGAATGTAGCATCTATATCTAAATTACCATAGACTCTTCATAGTTGGTGAGGAGAAAAAAAAATATATTCATTAAAATAAGAACAATTTTCCTTAAAGAAGCCTATTTTTCCACACAGTTTAAAAGGGGGATCAGCTCAGATTACACATTTACTGATCATAATGATTATTTAATAATTACAGTATTTAAAATACAAAAAAAGAGAAAGAATAAGAGTATTTTGAAAAATGTGGGTGCATTCTAGAGCTCTAGATTTCTCTGCATAAAATCTACCAAATACAATACATAATTCTGAGGAAGGATAATGAAAAAATTCTATTTAATGCTTTCAGTGGAAAATGTCATTGTACATTGCCAGCGGAAAACTTGAGTACAAAAACATAAAAAATAGTTTTTTGATAAGCTAGCTGATTTTTCCAGTGGAAACCTTTTCTTTTGTCAGAAGGCCAGTCTTTTGATTAAAACAATTTTAATTTTAAATAAGTTAGCACAACATTATCGATATGTTATGTAAAAAGTTGCTATGATTCAGAGGTGGCCACTGTATATACGTCATATAATTACACAACACTGAAAAATTATTTTCTAAAAACTTACACCTATTACCTGATTGAAATTTTCATTTAAGAAAATCAGAAGAGCTCAGCCACCATACTCGTAAATGCAAAGGGACAAATGCAGTGACAATGTCAGTATGTCAGTAATAAATTACACAGAAAATAGTTGCTAGAGAGCACAGCAATTAAAAGTCATCTAATGGAGAGTTGAGATATTACTCTGAAGAGCAAATCAGTATCTGTGGCATTTCAAGTTCAACTGAGGTCTCTTCCAAATTATAATTTTGCACCATTATGTTGTAGATCATGGTGATTATGACACATGCAGCATCATATAAATTGGATTTTAGAGCGTTTTTTTGGAGAGGGTTTTTTAACAGACCAGCAATTAATTCTGAAGTGGGACTTAAGAGAGACTTAAATTGTATATATTTTTTCCTGCCAGAGAGCAAAATTATTCGTAAAGCGCTATTCTTCAATTACTGTTATTATGAATTGCCAATTACTGTCATTAAGAATTGCAGAAGATAGGACAGCTACTTTTTGATAAATTTTATGAGAAATCACTGGCTTGGATTTTATATAGGTTAGTTTTACAAACATATCATAATATAAAGGATTCTAATTGAACAAGAAACAAAATTTAATGTAAGAAAATGAAATATATTATTATTATAGTGTTTGGAGATTAAAGTGTAGGTAGACAAGTCAAGACTTGAAGAAGTCAGAAATTACTTCGGATATCAAGTAAAAATGCAGTTGTCTAAACATCAGAACTCCTTAAGGTATCTCCATCTTGTGTCTTTTGAGGTATATAAACATAATTATAGCATTTATCATACACATTTGTATCATTCTGATAGCAGAAATAAGATTTCTTATATATATATTTTTTAATAATAGAAAATGATACTTTTTCTGAAGATTAACGCACTAAGTATTTTTCCTAAACAGGCAATCTTGGACTCCTAATGCAGCATCCACAAACACTCCAGTCACTTCTCCAATCAAGAAAAAGAGGTATTCATTGCCACCACTGCTTGGTTGCCAGAGGGTATATAGCACTGTGATAAGTCTCAGTAATATACCATAAGTACATTAAAAAAATTACCAACTTCCTCCTCCAGCACACTCAAACTCCTCAGCAAGCTTCAAGAATTAAACTTTTACATCCTCTGTTTTTTTCCATGGGATTTACAAGTTTAGTCTCTGTAGAGCCAGTTTTGTGAGCCTGGTGGACATGGCACCATGGGTGCTAACTCTAGGCTGCAGCCCCTAACTCAGCTGGTGTACTCATTTTCAGTGTCCAGTTTTAAAGCAATATAGCTCACTGTAGTTGTGAAATCTCTGATGCCAAACTTGACCCTGTGCTGTTGCAGTGCATATGAATCACACAGTTTTCTGAATGATATACAGCTACCTTTAAAAATCTGAATTTCAGATAGCATTATTTAGGCAAGATTAAAAACAGGGTGTGGAACTAAATACATTTTTAATTTAAAATGTACTGCTGGTGACAGCCATAGTTTTCTGCATCCTTTCCAGCTGCAAATTCTGTTCATGATTTTCTATTTCATATTTAATCCATAAAAATATGATCAGTAGAATAATGAATGTAGAAATGATAATGTCATTGAATTTATATGAACAGATGTGTTTGGTGGAAGTTTATGGCGTTTTCAGTCCAGTAGTTCTCTTCAGGCTCTTGGAAGACTTGGAAGGCCATAAATGAATTGCACTGCTTCTGGTGTAACTGTTTTTACCTCATAAACAATTGCTGGATTGATAGTTTTGAGGGTAAAAAAAAAAAACAAAAAAAAAGAGGAACTGAAAGTGCTTGTGCTGCTTATGTGACCCCTAATAGCCTGATTGTGTTTCTTGTGTTGATATTTGACACTCTTTTGTGCATTTTATCTGGTAGTCCTTTCCACTTATTTGTACCACTCAGATTGCAGAAAAGACCAACTAGAGTCACAGAACACATTTTTCACAATACATAAAATTACTGTATTATTTTTTATTCCATTTAGTTTTCTGTAAATATGGTCTAAAAAATATCAACACGCAGTCTTTGAAAATACTGATAATTTTGGAAAAGTTCCAGATATTTTTAACAACTTCTAACATTCACAGTGTGCTGTTCAGGCCCAGAGCATTAAGCTAATATTAAAAAAACATTTATTAAAATTTACAGGCAATCTTGGATGCCTCCCCCAGTTTCGAGCAGTAAGACTCCAACAGAAACAGTGGAAAGCAAACGGTGCGTATCAGTGATCACTGGTTATTTCCTAACTCTTGGCTACAGCTAATTTTGGGAGCAAGAAAGCAGGGCAGTTCTTTGATGGACTGAGTTTGATGCAGAAGATGCCATGCAAAGAGAAAGCATCCCATGCCTAAGTTCTGGTTTGGGCTCTTGGCAGCCTGATGCCCAGCATTGACTGGGTCCTGAGTATATTAAGCACCAGCAATTGAGGTTATGTGAGTGCTCCCAAAGTTGTTCTGTCATACTTGCAATTCTTTCTTCATGGTTTCACTTTGGACGATTCCATTTAATTCTCCTCAAGGCAAAAGTGCTGTAGAGAGACTGGCCATAAGGGCAGGGATCTGTTGGTGCCATTTGTACTCACAGTCAGGGGCTCACCTTGGTCTTACCTTTTGGGTATCAGTGTGAACAAAACCTCAAAATCTACTAAGTCCTCTGTCAGCAAAGTATCCAAGAACAATCAATCAGACAAAAGTTACTTGCAGATAAATGTTTGATGTTTTTTTCTGAAGTTGTGGTTGTTTTCTTGCAGAATAGAAAGAGAACAGGGAACGTTTCTTGTGCTCTTATCTAAAAGCAGAACATGGATGGTTTAAAATATTAATAAATAAACCTTCATGGTATTCTTTGCTTACATCCACTATTTGCTGCAGCATGGCCTTCTGCTTCCCTAGTTTTAATCTGGGAAACTTCTAACAGGAGTCTCAATGCAGCAATGAGGAAAACTAAATGAAACAGAAATTAATGGATACACTGGGATGTTAGATATAAGCCTTGGTAGACTGTTGCCCAGGGAGTTTATGGAGTGTCTGGCACTGGAAGATTTAAAACCAAGTTTAGCAAGTATTTTTAATCTTACACTGTTTACTACCCTCTATCTATTTGGCCAAGATTCAAAGTCACTCTCCACCCAGCAGAAAGATGGCTCATAGATGTTGAAGTTAATATTCTTTGAAGTCAGTCCTTACTAGATGTTCTCAATGTGCCAACTGAGAAGAATCTATCTGGCTTCATTTCAGTATCTTGCTAAGATTATGGTAATTTTGAAAGCATGGATAATGCTTTATATGGAATCCATCCAGTTTCCAATTGCAAGCCGGAATTCTTGTATTCTTCTTGACACTAATTATCCAGTCACTCCTCCAGTCTTGCAGTTCAGAGAAGACTGAAAACAGGCATATTCTTTCTGAAGCCTTCATGACCCTTCCTGGATCCTTTAACAATGCTGTCATCACAAACAGCTGGTTAAAAAGTGATGGGCATTTAATGATTACTTGGTTTAGCTTTTTAAAGTGCTTTGAAGATGCAAAAGCTATTTCAAATTGTGAATATTACAATAACTAAAAATAGTTATCAAAGGCAAACCTTTTACTTGCCTGTGAGTTTCAGGAAATAAAGTGCCATGCATAGATGCTATAAGCACAGTTTCTAAAGGTCACTATCAGTCTTAAAGACTGAACAAAGAGCTATGTCAACTATCTATTCTTCACATTTGAGAATGGCTGACTGCTCTGCTATCCTCAGGAAGGCAGTCCAGCAATCACAGATATGTGGGTTTTCTTGGTCAGGGTTATTTATATATTTTTGAAATTCTGAGATCTGATTCTAGCTTTTATAGTTAAACACGATATATAAACTTTCAGAGTTCTTTGCCTCAGTTCCAGCTGATTGAACACACTTTACAGAACACTTGAAAGAAATTGCAGTTGAAGCTAAGACTATAAGCAGCTCACTCTATTTGAGTTTTAAGGTTGTAGATTGTGTGCTGAAATCAAAACACTATTAATCAAAGTGATTAACTAGAGAATGTTACTTGAAGAATGATTGTCTTACTGACATAAAGAATATGGTTTGAATTTAGTATTATGCTACTTGAGTTAAACATATATCCTACATTAAAAAAATATTGGAAGGAAGGGAAAATAAAAGTAATTGCTGTTGATTGATCTAAATCTTGCAAAGTGTTTCAATAATAGGATTTTGCTACTTGGTTTCTTAAATGTTTACTCTTTTCTTTCTCTAGAACCACTTCAGAAAATTCAGAGGCTTCAGCAACGTATGTCTTACTTTGCTTCTTGTAGATTTAGAAATGTAACATGCTCCTTTGCATAAACCTCGATTATTATTTTACATTTATTTATAATACAAACACTGTATAATTTACCTGGGAGGGTTCCTCCATAGCAGATGTTGCAGAAATGCACGAAGACTTTCTTGCCTGAAGAAATGCAATTATTTGCATATAGCTTAGAACATTTCATTGGATATTTACTGAATTGAAAAAATATTAAACTGCATAAAACATTAAAAACTGTTTTGCAGTTTTAGTTCCACAGCCATATATGTTGCTAATGCAAATACTCTTTTATATGCAACTGCTGCTCTAAAGTCAGTGAAAGAGAGAGTGTGAGCTATGCAAAGAAAAAGAAACTGTTAAAGAGCATGTAAGTAACGTGAAGAAAAAGAAAGTTAAATCAAGCAGCTCTGCACATGCAAAGGCTTGTAATAGAAGGCTGTCCTGGGATGACTTTATGATGCCTGTGTCCCCAGTCATCTATTCTGTTTATGCTGGCTATTAAGTTCTGCAACTTTAAGACTGGTTTCAAGAGGGAAGGGGGAGAGAACATGCACAGAGTTTGTTACCAGAGACCCTAAACCACAACAAAGGCATTAAGATTAATTGATGAAAAGTATTCTAAACTTGAGTGTCTGCAAAGGTTGCTCTAATTTTAGAAAATAAATGAACACCATTAATTAAATGTGTATTTTACATGGTCTAAATTAAGAAAAGATTACTTAACCAGCCTGCAATTTCGTGAATTATAATTAAGATAGCTACACAACTTGGAATGATTTAGTTGCCATATTAATAGAAAAATTCTCTAAAGAAGCAGGTAACCCTCATTAACTCTGCCACCTTCTCCTTTTCTTCTAATTACTCATAGTTTTAGTACCCTGCAGTGACCATTTGATTGGTCACATAAATAAAGAAAAATAGCAAAGTGTAAATATTTATTTATTTAGCTTTTAAAAAATCAGTACTTTGCTAGTTAAAAGTCTTGTCTTTACTAAGTAAGATAGATAGGAGAAAATGTGTTTCAAGTTTTTTTACTACTAAAATAATTTTTGAACAGTAAAGAAACTCCACTTTATTACTATATCCATATAGCAAAGTAGCAACTCTAGGGATATTAGTTTTTTAAAAGGCTCAGTGGATGTGGTAATCTAGTAAACTAAAGCATTCAATTTCTTATATCTGTATAATTTTCTACACATATTTATTTTTTTAAAGAAAAAAACCAGAAAAAAATTATCAAAGACAATGCAAACTCATTGTAGTTACACCTGAAAGAAATATAATATCTACAGTGATAAACAATTTAAGTGATACAGTATGTTTGCAAATATCTTCTTGTGCCTTAACTATATTTTCACCATTGCTGTTGCAGGGCTGCCCTGTCATCAGAACAGGTGAATCCTCAGAAATCAAAGACTGATGTGGACAATCAAGCTACAGCAAGGTAACATAAACAGTATAATCAAAAAAATGTTTCCATAAGCATTGATTATGGGGATATTAATACTCAATTTCCTTTATTTCTATATTTGATAACTTGTTTGGACATACTGTGTGATTAATGCAGCATTTATCCTGTCCTAACCATTGGCCTAGAAGTCCAAACTCTGAGTTCCCTCTGATTGACTTGCTAGGTTATTTCAGCTGTTTAATTTTTTAATCTTTCAGTCTGTCCAGCCTGCATCCTAAAAAGAAGCACATGTTTTTTAAGTTGCTGCAAATGTTTTGAAACAGAATAATCAGGGTAGTATGGATTATACAGTGTACTTTCTTTGCACTTCAGACATTATGGAAGAGGTAGTAACCACACTTTACTATGTATATAAAAACACCCCAACTTGTGCACTGTGATGATAGCATTTTGAATAGTGAAAACCCAACATATACCCTTTAGGGTGACAAAATTAGCATGGTTCGACAGATGACTTGTGTTTGAAGGATGAGTTATATGGCATATCAACTAATCTTTGAATGTCTGCAGAATACCATAAAAATTGTTGGTGGAAAAGACACAGACCTTCTTTGTTTTTTGGGGTTTTTTTTACATTTTTTTAATGAAAATTTCAGCAAATTGTAATGTTCGGTACTGATAGAGATGTTTTATTTTTCAAAGAAATCAGCAATAACTTCCCCATCCCTGGAAGGCCAGGTTGGATGGGGCTCTAAGCACCCTGTTCTAGGGGAAGATGCACTGCCCAAGGGAAGTGGATAGGAACTGAATGATTTTTAAGGTCCCTTCCAACCCCTTCCAACCCAAGGACATTCTATGATTCTATAAATATGCAAAAATTTTACTCTGTGACCTTGACTAGAGTAAAATGCCTGAATATGCAATTATGAAATGAATTTAATTAGAATGAGATTCCTAGTTATGCACTGAGAATTACAATAGCTCATTTGCAGTTTTTATGAGGAAATATTAAATGGTGCAGACATTAAAATTAATTTTAATTAGCTAATTTTACTTAATTTGGTCCATAAGGTTCAGTTTTGTGAGATCTGAAGCTACAGTCTATACTATTATGAAGCCTGTTCCCCTCCCCCAAAGTCCTAAAAATGTAAAACCAGTACAAAATGACTAAGAAAGCATTCAAAAGATGTCTGACAGTGTAATCCCTAGGAAAAGGAAAAAAGAAAAAGCAATGTTTCAGTGAAACATTTTCCTGTCAACAAATGTGGGACACCTTAAAGAATTAAATATGCCTAGTATTAACCAGGGAAGTCATAGCCATTCTTCACTGTTAAGGGCTTGTTAAGGTCTGACTTAATCCTCACCCTCAATCAGTTCACATTCATCATCCCTGCTTGCTCTCATTACCATACCAAGCTCTGTATTCCTGTCCCTTCATTGGTGAAGAGCTGGAGGAATATTTTACTGGTCTACAAGTTTCTATGGCAACACTGCACTGCTATTTGTGTCAGTATATAAACTGTAAGTAGTCTGTAATCTTAGTGGGCAAAATTCAGCCCTCTCTGCTGCTGCTATAATTCCTTTACATTTGGCTGGTGCTTCAGATGTCATCCATCTGCTGCTGCTGAGTTAGCTTCACAAAACTACAGATTTTTGTTACATTTTTGGTAGCCAAAAAGTGTATTAATCAGCTGCCATCAAAAGTTCCCTTCCTTTAAAGATGTCACATAAATACTACATTTTTGGCAAAAATGGTTGGGTCACACAAGGTAAGTAAACAGTTGCATGAATAGTATATATAGTAATACCAATTTGTATTAGAATACTATTTTAATTTACATCTTTTAGTTACCCATATTTTGACTTGGAATAGAAAGATTTTCAGGTCATGTTTTTAAATCCAGACTTATTTAATTGTCTGTCATTCAGGATTCTGATAGGGATATTAAAGGAATAAAGAATTAATTTCAGTAAGTGAAATTAATAAAGTAAGTGAAAAATGGCAACTGGCTTTCTAACAAACTGTTATTGATACAAGAAAAATCTTTCAGAAGGGATTTACCTGAAAAGGATGTCAGATGCTCTCTTCTGGCTAAAATCGTAAAAAAAAAAAAAAAAAGCAATTATTGCATTGTTTTTAAGGACAGCAGTTGGACCTGGCATCCATCTTAAACGTGTGTGTGTGTATACATACATCTCGCATCTGAAGGCATGGACATATGGACCTTCACCTGTTGGATATGATTAGGAGAATGGAATAGGCATCACATGATTAGCTAGGGCATCTATAGATACTCTAGGCAGCCTAAGCAGGCTAGGACACAGAAGAAGTGAAGATTACTGCCTAAAAATTGTGCCTTTTTCAGAGCATAGCAGGTCAAATCTGGTCTCTTGGTATCTCACAAATGCAGCAGGAGATAAGCACTACATTGGATACATACAGAGACATTTTTCTGATTTTCTTAATGGGCCTTTTATTCGTGGCTTATCAAGTCCTTTTTGCGCTTTTTTCCATATCAGTGAAGATGCAAGATTCTCACTCTGCTTTTTTCCTTTCTGTAATTGTAGTAACTATTAAATGCAGGTGTTTAAAAACTGGCATTTTTTAAAGAACAGTGCTCTGTAGAAAACCACATTAAACCACTTCAAACATTCTGAGAGTGTTTAACACAGCTTCAGTCAGTCTTTTGTTAATGATTACAGTTTGGATACAAAAAGTCTGTGTTTCTATAAAAAGGCTTTTATCATGGGGTTCACATGTATTGAACTGCACATCATTACAGAAAGTAATGGTATTTGGCACAGTGATCCACATTTACCAGGGCATTTACAAAGTTAATACCACCAAAGAATGCAGAATAATCAAAAAGCTGTATTTTCACAAGTTTATAAACTGCAGAACTAATGAATTTATCTTTTATTTTTCATAGACATATCAGAATTAATTCATGTGGAACATACCTGAGGAAAAGCTTTGAGGTGATAGTACTAGGGGCCAAACAAGATATTAGAGAGAGATCTCACTCAGCTCTTAAAGCATCTGTAGTGAGATTGTCCACTTCCAGGGAAAGACTATTAGTCTGTAGGGGCAAAGGGCATATTGCAGAAGCCCTTATATAAAGATGTCTTTTTGGCATGCCAGTTAGAGGAGTTGTCTTGAAGAAAATATTTCAGCTGTACGTTTGTAAGTATGTGGGTGAGAAAGGCAATTTTTAGGGAACAGAAAAAAGGCACTAGAATACAATTTTCTGGCAAGAGAATCCTATATTCTTGCTCCTGTACAATTTTTTTCCCCTAGTGTACAGGATGACTCACTATTATTTCTCCTCTCAGGTAGTAGAAAATTCAGGCAATGCTATAAATCTGTGTGTACTATACTCTTTTTTAATCTTTTTAATGATATTCCTATTTACCCAAGACGTGTTACCAGTTCCCATTGCAATAGATTGTGAAAGAACACATTAATTATCTGTGCTTAAACTAACTCTTGTAATAAGGACTCATATTGCTGTGTCTATCAACACCTGGGAACTTTTAAAAGTGGAAAAAATACAAAATATGGGGGTTCTATTAAAAAAATAAATTAGTGAATAGTTATTGACTTTGGATTTTCCAAGCCAATGGAATTAAAATCATGATGTCAGGTCTCCTAAGCAAACATTTATTGACAAAACTTTCCTTGTTCTAGAGCTGCATAAAGCACAAAATTGAAAGAACATGTAGATGCATTTTGAGATATTGGCTAATATATGTTCTCATTAGACTGCCATCCCTGGAAGTGTTCAAGGCCAGGTTGGATGGAGCTCTGATCATCCTGGTCTAGTGAGAGGTGTCCCTGCCCACAGAAGGGGTGTTGGAACTGGATGGTCTTTTAGGTCCAACCCAAACCATTCTATGAGTCTGTAAGATATGCAATTCTAAGGAGCCACGAGAAATATTCAAAGGAATTATCTTAGGTGCGACTAAAGTTTAGATGGCCAGAATTTAAAGGTGTGGCTCCTACATGAGTAATTCCTATACGACTTTTCCTTTGGGATGTCCTTTATTTGCTTTGACTTTTTAGCTAGACCATCTAGAGAGGTCTAAAATGTTCTGGAGGACACCTGTGTCCCTGCAAAGTTGTTGGAAGCAAGGATTCTGAAACAGAACTCACATAAGTACACCCATAATTTACTAGCTTGCTGTTGCTACGATGACAATTGTTTCTTTATGCTAAAGTGAAGTTGCTTTACGCTTTCTAAATTGTTTTTGATAGTACAAATCAATGCAGTAAAGTTTAATTTTTAATAATTTTTTTGCATTTCAGCAGAAGGCCTTTCCACGTGACAGGCTCATTCTGTCTCTCAATTCTGATAGATTTGGCATTCACTGTAAGGCTGGTTTGCAGCTTTTCTGCATATTGATACAAATGATTCACTGTTGCACAGCTTCTGTTAAGAGATCCAAGGCCCTTATTCCTAACTAAAGTTTTAATACAGTGTTCCTAGGGTCACACATAGCCTTCCAGAAAACTGAGTAAATTGTCTTTTTCCAGTGATCTTTCCCAGTCTCTCTCCTATAAAACATTCTGATCAACAGCTTCTTCCTCTGTATTTAACTCCAAAATCCTCTGGGATAAGCATTACACTTGTTTTGGCACATTGTAAATTGGTTTTCACAGTTGACTGAAGTCCTTTTCTGTCCCCTAACTCTCAGCTGTTATTGATGAAAAGTCTGAGTGAGGCCTCCTGGCACTGATTAGTGAGCATAGCAATGTGGAAGGAAATGCACTCTGCTCCAGGATAAATGCCCATCTTCTCTCAAAAAGTTCCTTTATTCATCCTCAGTTATACTTGACAAAAGCTGATATAGGGACAGTAAAGCAGCTATAACAGCAGATCAAAATTCAGCTGGGCCCATAATGCTAAACTTTACCCAGTAAGATGGCTGACTTCTTTAATATAGTGTAGACCAACTCTTTTATTCCAGAGTTGGAAGGCCCACTTGGAAATTGGTTGTTTTTGTCTTCTCCTTTGCTGACATGATTAAATCAAAAATGTCCTTATGGTTTTAGCCAGACTTTCTTACTGCGGACTTTTCATATTCCATCATGTCAGAAGAAGAAGCTGTTTATCAGAATGCTTTGTTGGTTAGCAGGGAGAGATGACTGAAAAAGGGACATCAGATGCAATTTGTTTGGTATCACATTTAAAAATATTATTTATATTTTATTATATCAGATACTAAAAATAGGGTGTCCTCTCCATAATTTTTATAATTCTGCTCAGGGCTTTTAATCAGAAAACAGATGTATTAAAAATACTGTGCATGATTCCTTTAATAAAGCTGCCTCTGGATTGCTCATGATTATGTTGATGATGACAGAGTGACTAAATTCAAAACCTCACTGACTATACCTGGATTTGACATCAAGTGCCCTAATCATAAAAGGCATTCCAACAAGTCTGATATGCATGGTCCTTCAGTTTTCTAGTCCATAAAATAATACAATATTGGTGCTTGGGTATTGTGTTTACTGTTAGTGCATCCGCAAAGATAGATGATAAAATTCTAGGCAACAAGGCAAGAATGCCTTCAAGAATTAGGGAACATTTGGAACTAGATAGAGGATCAGGACTTTTACAGGTTAGGTAGGTATTCACTGAATAACAAGAGAGTACTGGGCTCATACTCTGCTTCCTGATGCTTGAGGTTCAAGAGCTTAGCTGGAGTCTGTTTAAAATTTTGTTTTTTCATTCCCACATGTCTAGGATCAACTTCAATTTCACCTCAGCATTAGGGGCAGTCTATTCGCATTGATGCTTTCTTCATTACCTTCAGAATTTTCAAATACTGCTATTAGAAAGATTTCATTGCCTTCACTAAAGAATAACATCACTAAAGCTTTTTTGTAGGTATGATTCATGTTTCCTGCTTGAAACTTTATCTGCAAGTTTTCAAGATTAAAAAAAAAACCAAGAAATGAGAAAGAACTATGAGATGCACTTGAATGTGTGGATAGGATTAATTTGTGTTTTGCTTTTTGATGGTGATCTGACTTGTCACCAGTTACACCAGAATTTCAGAACTACTATCTGAAATAAGTGAGATTCACAAGCAAAGATCACAGAGCAGAAGAACCAAAAAGTATTAGATCTCTATCTCAAGCGAGTTGAGTTAGAAATCAAATGCAGACTTGAAAAGCAAAACAAAATGTAGACAATTCAATTTCTCTAACGTTTTGATACAGAGCATAAAAGGAAAAAAAAATCACACTTTGTGATTATATATTACATTAATTTTTCTACTTTTAAAGATTGCTTACTGAAAATGTCCATAGATCTTTCACACATTAAATCAAGGAAGGCATGAAGATAGCTAACATTAATAGAATCAGGTAATGCAAACTACAATTGTTCCATAAAGAAGGAACATTTGCTGATGTGAGGTTTTGGACCTCTGGGTTCTCTAGGCACCCACACTGTCGGGTTATTTTCTTCAAAAAGCCAAGCAGCTAATAGTTGCTAAAAGGTTATTTATGGTAGAAGCACATCAATCTCAAAGGCAAAAATCACAGACAGCAAAGTCCATGCTAAATTTAGGCTTAAAGTTCCAAGCAAAAGCGGAAGTTTCCTGTGGTCCCAGCAGGGCTGGCGATGCAGGGCAGCTCCTATCTTCTTCTTGGGTGTTGATAGCGACAGCGAGAGGGCAGGAACAAAAGCAAAGCAAAAGCAATGGCAAAAAGCACCAACTCTCCCTGAACATGTTCTTTTGTAGAAACTTATAAGCAAGCTAAGACGCAAACTCAGACCACTACTTCTTAACCTATTAGAATTCTAATTTCTTAGCACACCGGGCTACATATAGACTATGTTGATAGCCTATCTTGTTCTAACTGAAAAATGTAAGCAATATTCTTAACTCTATTATGCCTGAAGCTATGTTCTTGGAGCCTCTAAGGAAACACTAGCATGTTTTTCAACCTTTACTAGAACATGTACTACTTCTTAGGCATCTAAGACCTCTTACTTACTAAGGGCACTTAAAACTTATTACATTTACTTACTTACTTGCTCCCTCATGTTACAACCTAAACCTTCGCCTCTGCCTTATGTGTGAGAGGCCTAACATACTTCAATCCATCTAAAGGCTTTAACTCAATCCCTGCATTCTGATCTCTCTCTGAAGAATTCAGAGAGATTCCTGACTTACTGACTCCAACATGCTGATATTGATATAGAAGCAGAGATATTAAGCTTTTGAAATTTAGCTGATTTCTGTAGAGCTTGTCACACAAGCCTTATATAATTTCCCTTTCTGTTTGTATCTGAGAGGCATAGGGATCCAAGATATGGCAGAATAGGAGTCCCTGGTTAAACTGAGCCTTACATTTTGCAGGCAGCCTGCCTTGACAGCTTTTTTTAAACCTACTTTACTCATGTACTTTGCTAGTCTTTTATTCTGCTGGGCTGTCTTCATTAGTTGTCAGATTTCTAATCCTATTTTACACAAGCAGCTAGAGGCAATGCAGCAGAGAGCAGCAGCAAATTTAAGGCTAACAGGTCTATAGCATGAGGCCCACAGCAGCTCAGCTGCACATGAGTTTTTCTATCCTTCAGGGTGGAGTTATCTTTGGGTTCACAGTGCTATTTTGTGTATTTTTCTGCAAAGATGTTATTAAAGGTAGAATAGACTTGCTTGCTTTATTTTTTTTTATTATTTTTTTAGGAGGTGGTCACTGCAAACAGAAAAGTTAATCAATCGAAAGCATTGTCTTCCATACTTCAACAATCATGACAAGCATATCTAATCAAAATCCCAATGTTTCTATTTTATAATAAATTTATTTGGTTTCTTCAGTACTTGAGATCCTTTTTTACAATATACAATGCAAAATCTTCTGCACTGCCATTCCAAATATTTGTATATAGATTACAAAAATGCGTATTAGTTACTCTGAGTTAGCTGCTCCTAAAAACTTCCAGCCATGTCCTGAGTCTTTATTAAAATATTTCATCCTATTGAATTTGAGTGAACTATAAATTCTCCTCTTGGCAGGCTGTCTGACCTACCTCATTCTCATCCATTTCAAAAATATTCACCCTAGGGAGAATGTTCACAGGGATTTAATGGCTGTCTCTGAAAATACTGTACTTGGAGGTGGCATCCTTTGGAATGACCTATGAAAAATGTCAGTGTCTATTACAGGCCACCTACAGTATTTGAAAGATACTTCCCCTAGTTTGTCTAAACTGCTTTGTATAGAAATTTCATGCTGCTGTTTTCCATCATCATCATCTGTGTTTTAAAAAGTTGTTGACAAATATAAGAAGTATTAATTCAATTCAGCCAGTCTTGGACACCAAAATAGTTTATTTTTTCAAGTGAAAATTATATTTGCAACTGGAAATCCTTCTCCACAGGAGCCTTCCACTGTATCTGATACTCTGATATTCAAGGAGCTTTTTTAATATATGAATATAGTCTTTTTTTTACTTTAATACTTGTTATCTCTTTTAGAAGTATTAAAAAATATGTAAGTTATATTGCTGATTTTTAACACAGTAACAACTCTGTAATGAAATCTAACCTGAAATTCTGTTTAAGTTCTATAATGCAGATCTACTCTAATTTTGAATGTGAGGCTGGATTATGTTCTAATATCAACACTGGTTGAGAGCACTGTGTGCTAATGCTGAAGCAAATGTAGCTTTGCTAACAAAGAGAGATTTAAAAAGTCAGCAAAAGTATGCTCTGAGCACAATCAGATAAATTCTGAGTTATGCCCTATATCTTACAGCTTGTCCAACCTTACATTTTGTCCTTTTATAAATAGCAGCTCTTTAACTTTAGTTGCTAATAACCTGAACTATGCTTGATCCAGTAGCTTGCAGTTGTGTATCCTCTGCTTTGCACTAAGCCAGCCACCTCAAGGCAAAGAACTTGCAGGATGTCAGTCCTGGTTACTTGCTTCAGTCATGTCAAGATGTTTCATAGGGCTGAAAGTTCAAGAAGTGTACAATAAATTAATATCTTCCAAGGTTCTGTTTGACAGAACTTCTCTCTCATGGGAACCATAATGTGTTCAGGTCAACAGGTCAGTCTGCTTGTATTTTTGTGCTGTGATCTGCAGCAGCAACTGTTTCTGTTCACTTATTAGGACCCTTCACAGTTGGTGTTCTAGGAATCAGGCTGTAGATGACAAAGAGTGCACATGTAGCCTTGCCTAGGTAGCAAGTAAAATCTTCCTTGCAAGCCACTCGGTGCACTGGAATACCCAAAGCACTGACAAGAACAAAATAATGCGAGAAAGTAACAAAATGCTGTTGGCTGCAAAGTCATCACGATTTAAAGATTATAGAAGGGAACTAACTCATCTATCCTTCAAGTTGCACCAAAGATTAATGTGGGCCAGTACATGCATTTCTGAAGGAATAGGTCTTAAATTATTGGAAATTTCTTTCCCCCATTATTTCCAAACAGGTAGTAGGCCAAGTTTGAACTATTTTAGATAACTCCTCATTCTTTTTTTGAAAACTGTGCAAAGTGAACAGAGTAATTTAAAGTAAATAAATCTGAAGTTATGTGGGAAGAGTGTTAAAATACATGTGAAAACTTAAAAAGAACATGTCTTAGAGCCAGAATCTTTCCTGCTAATCTCAAACGAGTTTCTTCCTTCCCTTTTGGCAGAAAGCTACTACCTATAAGAACAAACACATAGGTGATAATTCCTGGTGTTCTAAAATACATTTCTATAGCATTATTCATTCAATTATGTAGTATTTGATTCAATAATACTGAGATATTTTAACATTTCTTACACAGATTAACATAGAAAGTTCTAGTATTTGGGCCTTGTTCTGGGAGCATATTTTATCTATATTGTATTGGACTATTTTTATAGGAAGGCTTCTTTAATTAAGGTATCGAATTCTGAAAGAAGAACCCACAGGAACTATTAAAATATTAAATTGAAAATAATAAAAAATTGAATAGAATATTTTATATCTATACCATGAGTAAAAACTCCAAACATCTGTATAACTGAGCTAAATCTCATTGGAAGCACATTGGGATTTGGTTCTACAAATGCTTACATGCCTTTGACAATCAGACACAGCGAACTGCAGGGCACAGCTTTGCTACTGTCACAGCTTTTCCATTGCTTCATGCTGGGAAAGGCAGCAGAAGTCAGCAGAAAGGCTACTGGTAACTGTGCTGAATAAACTGCAGATAATCCTGTGATTGCAGCCAGAATGAACAGGAGCCCCAAATCTGCTTACTATGTTTTGGGTGAATATACAACAGAGGCTGACATACATATGCAGGTTGCAAGCACGTAAAGATCATAATTGAGATTGCTGCAATTTCAAACCTTCATTAGACTTTAGAGAAAACTTGAAATGAATTTTTAAAATACCTCTAAGAACAGAAAGAAATGGAGGATGCAAGAGAAAAGAATAATAATACATTTTTAATCAAGCCAGACATATGCACAACTGGGTTTGTTTGGTTGGTTGTTTTTAATAAAAGTTGCAAAAAATGTAAGTTAAGTAACTACCTGAGCTCTTATTTACACTTACTATACAATGTTATTATGCAACATTACACAATGTTTCTACCTTCACATAGTGAGGAAGCAGTTTGCCATACAGTTCACCAAAGAAAGGATATTTTTGGATAACTGCAAGGCTTCAGTTTCTGAAGGAATACTCTGAAAAGTGTTAAGTCTTCTAAAGAGAATTTTCACAAGTATATAATTTATTAATGACTGGTATGGAATTCTAGCTAAATGGCAGTTAACTCTCCTTGCACTTAACTGTTTAATTCTTAAACAAGTGGATATCTTGATAATCTTATCAAAGGGAGCCCCAAATCTGACAAATATGACCAAGAAGAAACCTGAAAAGGCTACCTTTATCTTCCATGGAGAAGTTGTTTCATGACAGAACAGGTCAGAATGAAAAGTCAGTAAAGAAACGTATGGAACATTGCTGACTGCCAGGTTATATAACAGGTCCTATAGGAGGTCATATCATCAAAGGCATCCTTCTTTCCCAATTGCTTTCTTTTAAGGAGTAAAATAATAATTTTTTTTTTAGTGAGCTAATGTTACTAGATGGCAGCTTTTTAGGTTAAGCTGCTGGAAAATTTTCAAGTAGAGGAGTTTGCATTTTGAAAATACATTTTCACAGAAACAAAGTATTTTATAAAAATGTTAACACCAGTGCAATACTTTGAAGGGAAATAGAGGTACTCAAAGCAACACTCCATGTTTTGCTATGATACTACTAAAAGTTTCATTCAAAAAGTACAAAATACCTTAATTCACATTTCTATTTTTAAGAGTAGCATTACATTAACATATGTTAATATTAGTATATTGAAAAAGAGAAATTAATTAACCAACAAGATGTAATTCAAGGAAGATTTTTTCTCTTTACATCAGATAGTAATGATAAATTACATTCTATTGCTGTGTGGAAGTGCAAGAATCAGTGGATGTAACCAGATCTCAGCACCCCTCTGTTTAAATATGACATATATTGTGAGAAATGAGAGTTTATTCGGGAAGGATCTGGTCTAGATAACCTACCAAATAGAAAAAAGGCCTTTTTATTTTTATTTAGACAGAAAGACTTAGTCCATAATCACTTTTAGGTAAGATATGATTCACACACATATCAGGAGTACTTGGTTGACTGTACTACTTGGTAAGATTTTTTGCTGTATCATAGCATGTTAGAGGTTAAATACTCTTTGAAGTTGCCCACAATGCATGTTCAGCAGGAATTATCCTTTCTGACAAAAGTACTAGGTATAACATTTGTTTCCAAAACATAATTTGGCCTTTTTATTCCAGGAAGAGTATGTGCTTAATGTGCATATGGTGGGCATATTGCTGTTTCTATGAATACCTTTGAGTCACTAAAATGATGGTCATCAGTTAATTTTTTTCTTTCATAAGGAATGTGTCAATTATAACATTTTTTTAAATGAGTATTTAATTTGATTAATTGACAGCTGACTATACTAATTGTGGTTTGATCTGGGTTTTGTTCTGTCTCTACAGGAAACAAGACCTCAATAACCTCAGCAAAGCAAATCGAAGTTCTTTCACAAGTGACAAGGAGTAAGTGTTCAAAGTTTCTCAGGCCCTACTTTTCTAAGGCAGTGAGTAGTTCGAAACTATCAGAATATCAGGAAAGGTAATATTGCTAATCTGTAAAATGTTTATGGATTAATAAATAGCATTCCTTATACAGAAAGATGAATGTAAAAATACAGATTAATTCACTAGCATCTGCACCGTCAGTTGAACAAGTACTACCTATGACAAGCTTCCATACATGCCTTATATGCTTCCACAAACTATCACTGAAATGTTTTTATATGGTTAGAGAAGGGGCAGTTAACAAAATACTGTAGAACTCATGGATTGTAAGTGCTGCCCAGCAAGGTGTAACAAAGTATATCAATCGGCAAGGGAAGTGATCCACAGAGAACAGCTTGAACTTTCTTTTTTGAACAGTGTGTCAGTTCAATGAGTTTCAAGCCAAGTTTCTGGAGTTCTGCAAGCAGCCTTTCAGCACAGAGGAAGGGAGGAACTGGTGGGGTACAGTGCTAGTGAGAGCTGTGTATTACTTTTCACACTAAGCACTGATACTCTATAGATAAATTTCAAGAACCATATTCTAAACAGTAACAGCAGATAAAGGTTGCCAACATGTGATCATCTATTTTACAGTAGACAATCTTACATATATGCACACATACGCATACATACAGATATACATTTAGCACTAAACTCTAAGTTGAGTATCTTTTTTTTAAAATGTTGTTGTTTCCTTATGTGTAAAATATGTAAGTGTTCAGATACTAACATTTTCAATATAAATACAGACATAAATAAATAAATACAGTGTTTTAATTGTTAACCATTATGACACACAGAGATAATTTCCTGTCATTCCAGAAGCAAAATTTTGAACATTTGGCCATATATTTAGGTGTTATCTTCAGAAGCTGAAGTTTCTTAGTTTAAATTAAATTTCATTTTTGCAAATAAATGATGCAAACATGGATTAAGCTGCTTTGAATCTGTAAATTAATTCTAAATTCTTTGAAAGTTCATGTTTCTTCTTCACTGCCTTCACTGGCAAAGAACAATCTTAAACTAAGGCACTAATACAATTTTAAAAAGCATTTTTATTTTCTTGGATGTATTAGGTAATGATTTTTATAAATAAATAAAATAAATAAATAGTGCAGAATTTTACCTTGCTAGGAGTAAGTTACAAACATATTTTCTTCAAGAACATATTTTTTTGCAAATTTTGAATATAAAAATACTAAAAATTCCCTTTTCTTCTATTAAATATGTGCATAAATATAATTCTTTCTTTTATGACACTTTACCCCTTCTTAGACAGGGAGAATATCTTAACAGTGCTATTTGGGTTTTTTTTTCAGAGGAAAAGACCTTTTGGATTCGACTGAAAAACATACTTCTGATCAGAAAAATAAGAGGCAAGCCTGTTATAATCTTCCCCTTATATACTTACAAAAAAAATATGGTTGATTGGATATTGGTATTAAAAGATTCTGTTCAGTAAAAATAATTAGATTTTTATTTGTTTCAAATGAGGATGACAATGACCTTTTTTCAAATGTAAAAAATTTGTCAGTGGGCAGTATTTTTTATTATAGAGCATTTTAATATAGAATATTAATGTACAATTATATTTAGTATACCTGACATATGTTAATACATAAAATTTATTATATTAAATGATTGATGAGGCATAAATGTGACTGCAGAGACCTAAAGATTGCACACAACCCTAGATAACAGCAGCTGGAAGGGAGATTCGGGCTGGATATGATAACAAAGCAAGGGACACACTTTGACAGCCATTTCCATAGCTCATGGTAGTGATGTCTGAACTGAATGAAAGTCTGTTATCAAACTAAATTGACAGAGCCACAGTCAGATTGGAAGATGTAGGCAGGACCTTCACCATGTGTAGCATGGCACCACGATGTGAGACATAAATTGAAACATGAGACATTCTGACTGGCTGCATGGGTGGCTGTCCAGCAGTGGAGCAACTTGCTTGGAGAGGTTGTGCCATCTTTCTCCTTGAATATTTTCAAGACCCAACTACTCAAAGCAGCCTGGCCTGCTTTGAGCAGAAGGTTGGACCAGAGAGGTCCTGAAGTCCCTGAATTTCAGCCTGAATTATCCTACAATACTATAATGGATTTGATATTTTTGAGTAATTTTTAATTCTTCTGCAGTGTCACATTGGAAAGAAACTGAAAAATATCGAAGCCTGAACGGATAACTCAGTCATTGTAGTCAGGAAGTTTACCTGGGAAATGCATACAGTTTTTTTTCTTCTTCAACATAATTTAGTCCATTTCATATGTTTAGATTAAATAAAATACTTCTATTAATTCTGAGGCCTTTCTCACTTTCAGAGATGAGGACCTTGGGGATCACACTGAAGTAAAGTCTGCTGGTGACCAAAGTAAAAAGTGGTGAGAATCAATTCATAGTTCTCTCTAAAGTTTAATGATCAAATATCAAGACTTGTAGCTTTTTAGTAGGACCAGAAAATATTAATTCCTAATACAAGCAAACAGAATTTCCCCGTGTGAGTAAGATATCTGTATTATTTCTAAAATGTGCCTGATTAACCAAATATAACAATAAAACTGCATGTATTTTGATAAGCAATGACTCAAACCTATAATCTCTCATGTAGAATAAAAATGACTAGTGACAAAATCCTCCTAAGTATTTTTGTGCTTATGTAAGTGTTCTGTGAATTCAGCTGCTGGCATCTCAAACAAATATAGTAAAATGCATTCCCAGTATAAAAGCTTTACTGCTACTAGATTTCATTATTTACGAGTGCTAGGATCCATTTTGGTCAATTAAAGTGAGATTAGTAGTAATGTTTTTAGGTATCCTTCTGATGGTGTCTTTTTTGAGTCTTCCATTTACTTATATATCCACATGAAGAATGTAGTTATCTGTATATATAGGCAGTTTTGCTATTTTTAAATAGAAAATACTTTTATCCCAGCAGTTCTACTTGACAGTCTGACCAGGGAAGGATATACTGAGCATCTCCAGTGATTGAGTTTCTCTTTCAGTTCTGACAGGGGCTTGCCCCATCATGAATTGGGCACAAAGAAGGTGCTGCTTCTCGCAGCACTGCTCTGCATATAAAGCACAACAAGCACTGAGTGAGGGTCCTTGGCAAGCTCACTGAAATAATCAAGTTGCAGCCCACACATCCAGAGTTGAGGCAGATAACGATCACGTTGTTCCAGAATATAACCTTTGGCAGAACCAAACAAGGGCAGCCTTTGTCTGAGCTGCTTTTTAAAATTATCAAAAACATTATTAGCACTTATTGCTGAAATCCCATAATTTGTATGACAAGGTCTATTTTTGTTTGTTTGCCTGTCATGTATTGTGGCAGGAAAAACTGCAGGAGGGGGTTTCTCTTGCTTGAATCATCCTCCTGCTTCTTGAAATGAATCTATGTATCTGTTTAGTTGGTAACTTTTTATAAAAGCAAAACTGTAGTATATCCAGAAAAAGAAAATTTGGAACTAAAATATAGTAAGACTAAGAATACAACATTATGGAATACTGACAAGAAAATGTGGAATGCTATCAACAACTGAGACATTATTGCACAGCTGAAAACCCCAGTGGGCACTTGGAGGAAACTAGAGTTCAATTAAAGTTAGATGAAGTTTCCAATATGAATATATATGAATATATCAGCATAAACTGGAGGACTAAAAATTATAGGTCAGTGACTGCATTATTTTGCACCAGCAACAATTTAACCAAAATAAGGTAAATTTCTTTCATCTGCTTTTTTCTAGTCCAAGCTTCTGAATTCATGACTGTAAGTGTAAATTAAAACTGTGTAGCTGAAAAAGATTTCTAAAAAGTGTTAATTTTCTTGTCATGTTGTTTCTTTTTTATTTTAGGATAATTGAGAAAGCATGTGAAAATCCTCCAAGGGCTCCAAACAATCTCCCAGAAAAAAACTACTCTAGTGACAGTGAAAGAAAGACTGGGTACTGTGGAAAATTATTTGTAATGTCTAAATTATTGTAATGTCTAAAGTGCCATTTCTTGAAAAAAATCATATAAAGCTTTTTTATGCAAGAAATTTCAGGAATGCTTAGAAAGCTCTCATTGGTCTCTGGAGTCATGTCAGCCCCTTTCCAAATCTGCTTCCAGGATCCCAGGCAGAGAAGGTCACAAATCCTAACTCCAGTGCGCACCCTGTGTAGCTCTAGAGATATAGCTGAAACATAAAATTTAGGAGGGCAGCTAAGCAGAATTCTTATCTAATCAATAGAGGAAAAGCATTTCCTGAATGCTCTTATTTCTTATGAACTTGTTTCTTTGTGAGACTATAAGGAAAACATTACACTCTTCACTTACAGTGCCTTTTTAACTTCCTAAACCTATATGGGATGAATCTGAACCCAAGTATCATCCACCCAATCACTGACACTGTGGCATGAGATTCTGACTTTTTGACCAAGAACAAGCTATTTTAAAAACCATTTCTCTTGCAATACTCATGCTCTAGATGGATTCTGCCTCTACAAACCCATATATTGAAAATCTGAGTGAAAAATGTGATGTAGGGGTATTTATTAAAACTAGCTGTACTAGTACAGGTCTATTGGTATCAGGAAATAATTTAAATAAAAGTAAATGTTATCTTGCTCTTCATGGTCAAAATTATTTTCACAAAATATGACCAAAAAAAGTATAATAAATAGTTCTTGAATGAAAGACCTTGTTGGATTAAGAAAACCTCTCTTCAGTATCAATCCACCCATCTATACAGATTAATTATTTATGTAGGAAGGATTATTTAAAGACAGAACAAATATGTTGCATTGCTGTATAATAGTTGTGAACTGCCTGAGTCAGGGCTGATGACTGAGCAGGGAGAGGAAAATTCTATTGAGCCTTACTGACAGGAAAGTAAAGGTCACAGTCTGGTACTTTATGAGAATTATGGTCAATGTTCTCATCCTTAACCTTATGCTTACCTGATCCTTACTGTGGATATGAATGGGCACAGATCTCTAATCTCTCATATTCTTACATCTGCTGTTGGAGTACAGCTGAAATCTGTGTATTCTGAAAATTCTGTATGACCTTGAAGGACAAACCCAAAAAGTGGCTGAGAATAAAAGCAAACCAAACAGCACATAATTTAAGATTAAAAATAAATATTCAACAGAAAAATTAATTAGCATTTTTCAGAATTTTGTGCACATACAGCCTCTGAATTGTAATTTTCTGATTATCTTTGAGAGTCAAAATAGAGAACAGTAATACAAGAACGACAGGGCAAAGAATATGCTGCAATATGCAATGTTACCTTACACTTGATAGACTATACCCTCTACTTGAAGCTTGAATCCCATTTTAATTCATGAAAAATTATTAAATGAATGTTCTTTGTAGATTATTCTTTCAGGTTTTATGCAATAGGTTCTACAGAGTATTTATTGTTGAGCAGTTAGCTGTATGAACCAGTCAAACCACAGCAAGTAAAGGAGTGACTGAGAGAACTGAAAGAAGGGACATGATCAGGTGCACAGTTCTCAGGCTACACTGGGACTCACTTTTCACTTGGTGTCTCACCAAGCTGTCAGACTATGCATTTATTTAAATGTTCTGAGTTTCCCTACACTTTCAGTTGACAAGGTTAGAAACTGATGCTTTTTGAAATATTTTTGTTGTTCCTTCAGCATTTTTTTTGTTTTATACACTCCAGTTGTGATTTTCTACCTAAGCTGTGCTTATATATATATTTTTGTGTATTTCAACCATAATACTCCAGTCAGTTAGTAAAAACCAAGGGATGCTGTTCTCTACGCTAGGACTCTCAAGGGAAGTATTTTTCTCTATATGATTTCCTGTAAAATAATGTTATTTTCAGGCATGCAGCATGTAAATACCCATATTATGTTGAGTGTGCAATGCACAGTAGTTACTTTGCCTGAGATTCTGCAGTTAAATACAATGAGTTAAATGAAAGATTTGGGAAAAATAAGCTTAACAACAAAAATAAGAAACACAAGGTCATACTATACAGGAACAGAGAAATTACATTCCTTTGCCACTTTTCACTGTAGCAAAAAACTTTAGAAGGCAATTACACTACCAATATGCTCCTGCCTGTGACTTGTGTTGTGCTAGTTCTTGGTCAAGAGAATTTCTCCACTAGAGAAACTCTTTTAAAAGGTGATCACTTAGCTTTAGTTTGCATTCCTACTTAGTAAGCTTACTTTCATCTCATCTGAAATGTAAATGGAGCACTGGGTGTTCATTTGAAGAGATATTTCCTCTGTGGTGAGCAAACCCAGTTTTGTTATATTCTGATTAAATAACAAGCCCATTGTTATGTTCTATAAAATATAAATAAAACATTTATAATTTCAGCTTATCAATAACTGTGCAATTTAAATAAATTTCCAGTGTTGCATAGAAATCAGATAAGACAGATGCACTTTACAAAATACAGGTATATAGGAAAGAATATCTGAGCTTCATAACACCTTACACACACATGTTTTCAATCTGTTATATTTTCCAGAAAAAAACCCAGTGTTTGGTAAATACACATGACTATAAACAATTGCTCCTTATGCTGCAGAACATTATTCAAGAGTGATACAAAACATGTATAACTACTACATAACTTCAGAATTTCTGGAATAGGATAGGATAAACAAATCAGTTCAGAAATCTTCAAAACATGTATGGCAAGATTTCTTCTTCAACTGTCACATATATGTTCATCCCTTCAATGGAAACAAAACTGACATTTAAGTAACTTGGCAATGGGACTGTTAAAAATGGAAGATTTAACTTCCCTGATAATTAAATTCAGTATATGCCTTTCTACGCTGATATAAGGAACAATACAGTTACTGTAGTGAACACAAATCAAACACTGAAAAGCCTGTATTATAAAGACCCTCACTTCAATTCTAGGGACATGTTGTAATTTTGTTTGGCTGTTTGACAGCTTTTTGAGGACAAGTGAAAGAAGCAGAGGAAAATGAAAAAATGTAGTCTGTCACCATTTTCTGATATGTATCATTTAGGCTAAAATATCAGCACAGAAAACCAAATACCCTTATGAAAAATTTTGCTCAATGGGCTTGTGGATTTAATTTTGAAATGCTGAAGAATCATTCAAAAATAGAACAATATAAGTACACTATATTACAAATATTAACTATATTACAAATTTACATTTTTTACTTGATATATTATTTTTGATGGTTGTGAAAAAACAGAAAAAGAACTCACCACCAAGTATGATTTTTTACAAGCCTGTTGTCTTAGTTTATATTGCATATTATCATCATCAATGTAGTGAAACCTTTAAAAAATGTAGTACTTTAAAAAGTATTTTAAAAATGTAGTGTTTAGTGATAGCTATGTGCTCTCTGCTTCAACAGCAAATCATCACTTGGTGCCTATGAAGAAAATGTAACTGGAAATACTATCAAAACTGTTTATTCCACTTCTGATCGGTAAGTACACATTAATAACATCATAGTGTACCAAAGGATACAGACATTTACATAAGCATTCAAGTCTTCAGACAAAAGAGAGCAGTGGAAGTCACCATCATGAGACAGCTTTTCATACAAAGCTCTCTTTCAGTGAGATCAAATCATTACCACAGTTCAGCAGCCTAATATTATGTTAGGCTTGTCACAGCTGACATTTAAAATATCCATAGAAACAAGAGCCAATGCCGTAAGTGACAGAGTTGGCTTTGTGATTCTGTAGGTTTCTATCTCAGGCAGCCGCTTACGCTGCAAAATTTCCTTCCTTTGTGAGAACAGTAATGACCAAATTTAGGTACAAGTGTGGAGGAACAGGTTCACATGACAGTGCTGTTGAAAACTATCTTTTCCCACCTGTAAGACATTCCCAAATATAAGGAGGATATTTGCTCAATCTGTAATAACTTACCTCATGGGGAAAAAGAAATTAAATGTGCTCACTCTTTTCAGTTCAATTTGGACAGCCCTACTGCTGGAAATACCTTATCAGAAAAACTTGTATCCTTTCCAGCATAAGGATAAGGAACTCTGGGGATGATTAAATATTAGTACAGCTGTTTGTCACTGACAGGAAAGGAGCAAAAGCCATTGATTTTGTAACGCTAAAACAACACCAACAGCTGTATCCAGACAAAGTACAGAGTGATGTCACATAGGAGTGCAACAAGAGCTGAGAAATTTTTTAAAATACCATTGTCAGGAATACCTTGTAGGCTGTTCTATACATGTACTTGCTATAATTGCCATGAAGATATGAGTTCTGTCTGCAGTGAATAAAAGTCAAAGAAGTTTTCAAGCACTTCTGCATCACAGAGAATTCTGTGAACCAGATTGATCAAACTATGGCAGTTTGAATTCAACTACGAGTTTACTTTTGTGATTAGAACATTAAAATCATTGTCCTCCACTTTATCCTTATTTAGTATACATGTTCCCACATATTCAGCAGCTTAATTCAGTTCACAAGAGAAGACCATTCTTTCTACCAAGGTATTTTTGCTACTTGACAATTATGCTCAGCAATTTGCCCATTACAGGGGCGTGTATATGACACCTGTCAACTGGAATGGAGAGAAAACACAAATGACATTTTCCCATTAATGGCCATTGTACAGTATACAAATGTCTTTCCCATGCATTGTGCTAACCTTATCAATTTTCTGCTTGAGATTTCAATGGCAGCTCTTTTTCTGACAGCTGATGTTATATTATATACACAGGAGTATAATTGGAAAAGATATATGTACATACTGCAGGAAGCCCTTGGGCATAGATGCCAAAATGATCTTAGATGCCTTGCAAATTTACTGTCATTCGACTTGCTTCAAGGTAAGAAGATTTTACCTGCTACCAAGAAATAGAATTTGACTGAAATACCTGCATTATAGTACACATATAATAAGAGATTATTTAGGCCTTAGGCCTTCTCCACCTGTGAGAATAAGAAGTCTTGAGATGGGAAGAGAAGATTAATGTAGGAAATACTAATCTCTCTGTTTCCCTCTCTTCACTACACAATCCCTTCTTTTCTCTATCTCCCTCTCTCCTTCTCCCTCTAGTCTCCTTCTCCTTCTCCTTCCCCCTCCTCCCTTGAAATCATAAGCAGGACAAAGGATGTAGCTGAATGTATTCTTTGAGTCCAACACATTTACAAGCCTTCACTTCAAGTCTGATACAGTGAATTATATCAACTTACACTTTCTTAATGTTGTAAAATTTTATTCAGTTTTATGAAGTTTTGTAGATGTTCTTGAATGATGTCTAAAACAGTCCTAATTATTAAAAAGTAGGTAATTTTTTCCTATTTCCATTAAGAATGAATGCACAGAAGAAATTTCTTTTTTGTTTGTAATTCCAAACCCTAAGTCACAGCCTAAAATTTGCTCTTAAACTTTTCTCAGGGTATGCCTGGCAGTGCTCAGTCACATGGTCTGTCTCCTTCCTGCCTCATTTGTCTTATTTCTGCTAACATCTACACACAGAGTTTGTTGTTCTAACAAACAAAAAAAAAATCACTGCATTAGCATAGCTCACATTACTACCCAGTCCTTCACAGCTTTTACTACTGCTTCTAACAGCAGTTCTTGTCCCTATTTGCTACATGAAAAGTAACACAAATCAGAATACAGCACTAAGGTTGCACTTCACATGTATGAAGCTGCATGTGCTTTTTGTTTACTGTGGACTTTCTGAGCTCTGTGAGCACCAGAAAGGCATTTTCTTCCAACTGCTATGTAATATGTCCTCAATACTATTACTGCATGTAAATATAAGTTCTGGTCTGCTTCCATTCTTTTTAGACAGATCAACCCACATGGGTTGAAGAATGGTCTTTTCATTAGGAGTATGAACATGTTGGTAGTGGCTGAATTATCTGTTAAATATTTCTGCTTATCTTTTAAACTATATTTTTTGTTACCTACTGTCAACCTGACCTGTCTGGCCAGGAACATTCAGCTTAATTTTTGTATAACTACAAACTTATGAAAGGATTGGCAAAAAATGTAAACAATTGATGTAGATCTGTGGTTCATGCTTGTAGTTATTTATTTAGCTAAGTAGTGCAATTTCTCATAATCAGTATTCATTTAGCTCCTTACAAATACCCTGTATCCATTAAAGATTTGCACATAGCTGACAGCAGTACACCAACTTCATTTCCTTGTAAAGGTATACACCAAAAGTACAGTAATTAAATAACCCAAATTTTAGATTTTTTTCCTCTGTGTAAAAATTGTAGCTAATATTGGTAATCAGAGCTTTAAAGACATGGCCACCCTTTTGTTGATTTAAACAAAGAAATATAAAATCAGTGAGGACAGCAGATTGTTTTAATAACACCTTAATACTAATGCTATTTTTCACTTATCAGTGGATAAAATATCCAAAAAACAGAATTTACTATTCTTTTATTAGATTTAAATAAATAAATTAAATTATCTGGGTATCAAGATCCTAGTTTCTGTATCAAATTACCATGCCCCTTGATCCACTGTAGGCTTTCCTTGTGATCTTGGTAAGTCAGCCTCTGTGTATATCTATCCATTTTCATATGTTAAACATGGGCAATGCTTCTCCATCTCAAAAAATTAGCTTTTTTGAGACATTTGTGAAAGCATTTTCCAGATTCTGCAAGAATGGGAGACATAGCTGTTAAGGTAAGGTGTCATAAGATATTTTGAAATGAACAGATCTAGATTCTTTAAGATCTACTCTGAGTTGGATGATTATGTATGATCATTCTTCCTTTTTTCAGTGAAGAAAGAAAATTATCTCAAAATGGTGATTCATCTTATTTTAGGATAAACCCCTAAACTAATACAGAGAAAGTAAAAGTACCTTTTGGAAATGTCTGGGGAAGGATAGGGTTGTTGAGCATAATGAGTACCTAGGCAACCAGTTAGGACACTAATATCTGATTTTTAGATGTTTAAAGGTGAGACAGTCAGATAGATATTTAAGTTCCTGTTGTCTAAAACTATTCTTTCAGAGTTAAGTTTTTATGTTGCAGTACTAGTAACTCCTATTCTGGTCTGCGATTGCTTGTTTCCTAAAGGAAACCATGCTGGTAAGAGTATTAGAGAAATGTTTCATTTAAATTTTTCTTCCTTCTTTGACTTGTGTGTTGAAGTGTGAAGTATGTAAAAGACCCCTGGAAGATCTAAAAGCAGGAGACAGCATTTGGATTTACAAACAAACTGTGCACTGTGAGCCTTGCTATTCCAAAGTTAAAGGTAAGGCACAAGACATAATACTGAACGTGAGAAAAACCATTTAGTGAACTTCATTCAAAAGACTTCAATATATGACAGCATAGCTGTTGCTTTAGCTCACTTGCATGTACCTAAACCTCAAAGCATCTACTTCAGTAAGTCTGGGTGCTTAGGATGATATCCAACCCTAGGTTCTAAATAGAATTATTCTGTATCTGTAAAGGAGATTTTGGTTGCACTGCAAGTTCAACTCTCTCTGTAGAGTTGTACCTGTGCAATCAATAGAGACACCTAGAGGGAGGCAATGGCACCTTGCCCTGGAAGTGAGAATAAATTGTAAGGCCATCTGAGAATTAGATTGTTCTACTGAAACAAATAAGCCAGGGTGCAGAGGTATTTTCATGTAGTGGAGTAACTGTGACCAGTACAGAGAAAATACAAAATCTATGAAATTATAATGAAAATATTACACTTTGATTGATTCTTACCCTCGTGAGAAGCAAAGTGAGTAAAAAAATGTGCAAGGCAGGGACAAATGAACATTTTGTTTTATTAGTTTTTCCAGAAGTTGCTAGATTTTAAATCTTCTCTCTTCATGGCAATTTTCACAATAATATAAATCAGTACTTCTGTACCAAATTAAGACAAACAGAGATGTAGATTAAATACTCTGATAAACTGGTTTTCAACTATGTAATTCTGAGATAAGATCATGTTATCGAAAATTATATTAAAAATCTGTTTTCTTATAATACTTTTGTTATTAATTCATTGCAAAATCTGATGGGAATGGGGAATTTTGCAAATAATCCAATTAGAAAATTAATAAAGCACAGTAACAGTTATAAAACTGTAGAAAGATATACCAATGGTCTCTACATGAAGCACATTAAATTGTCCTATTTCATCAAGTTACAAGATAGACAGTTAGACTTCAGTAGACATTCTAAAGAAGAAACAAATATCTGAAGTTTCCTTGTAGGACGTTTAGGGCATATTGCTTTGCTTGGCATCTCTGACCAATCTTTTCTCTCTTGCAGAAAAATGGATCTACTAATTTTGACACACAGAACGTATGATGAAGTTACTATTGTTCAGTTAACTGTACTGGCCTGTTAATTCACTGTGGGAAATTATACATTTTTACTGCTGGGAATTCTCTGAATTGCATGCTACTGCATGGTCATCAAAGGAATTAATTTAATGAGAATTTAGATGCATTTTCATACACATTGCAGGAAGCAAAACAAGATATTGGTCAGTATATTTATCAGATCTGTGATATCACTAAATTGTACATAAAATCAATGATAATTTATTGAAATTTTCTGAATGTCCTACACATTTGTTTTGAAGGGGCTGTATTCTCTTTTCCTCCAACATAAATATCTGTTTGCTTCATATAACATGAATGGGATTCACCTCATCAAGATTAGCCATTTAGAAGTCGGCTATTCTGTTGAAACTTTCATGCAGAGGGAAGTGGGTTCATACTGCACCTTCAAGGGGAGACATCAATCTCCAGAGAAAGGTTCTTCCCAAGTAACTTAAATTTGAAATGGAACAACTCCTCTTTGGAAAATGCATCTCTACAACTGCAGAAGGATTCTAGACAAAAATTACTGGACAGTTTTAAGTAAAACTACCCCACTCCATGTTTGTAAGTCTGGCAACTATTTAATCACCATTTTTTAAAGAAGTGCACACTAAATAGTTACCATGAAATGATGAAATACGTACTTTGCATGACATTATGTTGTTGCATTTATACTTCCTACTTTATTAAACTGACTATCTAAACACTTTGGATGCATTCATCTCGCATAAGTTTACACATCTACAGAGTAGACTTCTGTTTCTGAGTTATTTTATCTATTCTATCTTATATAGAGAAGCAGACATTTTTATGAAGCAGTTCAACTGGTCAGATTGCAAACATCTATTTTACTGTGACATTAACCAATGTACATCTTACTTCCATGGTTTGCAAAGGAACCTGGAATGAACAGCTCAGATTTCTAGACATCTCCACTACATCAGTTACACTCCTTTGTGACTACAATAAAAGCATTTTGTTTTCCTTTTGGAGAGTGTATGTGTATACAAGTATAGAAACTGAAAGAAGAATTCATGCTTTGTTATAGTATGTTGCCTAAAATAATCAATAGTTCAGTAGCTTACTGGACAGACAAAGGTATTGACTATTAGTCTTTGTCATGAGATGCTTTAGATTATGGCTATTCAGAACTGATTTTTCTGCCTTACATCTCAGTTTAAAAGACTTCCTGGATATGACCATGACAGAGTTAGTTTGGAGACTGCTGGATCTAGGCAAGAGCTTAAAAGCATGCAAAGTATAAAAGCCATAGTTTAATAATAGACTGGTGAGTGGCTGTCCAAGTCAAACTCTCTCTCCTTGACTGCACATTTCATAAGGGAGGCAGAAGCTATGGGTGTCTGTGTAATTTACATCACTGGGCCTGCAGCTGAGTAAGGATGTTGTCTGACTTAAAGGATGTTCAGACTGATTATGCAATGGAGACATGAGACAGTACATATTTTGTTTTGTTAATTTTATTAATCTTATTAATTAATGTCAGTAACTCTAATAAATCTTTAATTATTGATATTTTTTCTGGTGTGTTTCTCTTGCTGGTGACATATCCCAGTTAAACTATAATTAAAACTGTGCTTTACCAGGAAACAATGATTTGCACAATGGGGTGGAAATGCTGGCAAAATTTTAATGACACAAATTTGGTGCTGTTGAGAGACCAACACTTCCTGCTAAAGCCAGTTACAATGGAAGATGTTAGCCATTCATTTGAGCCAGTACATTAGAATCTAGGACTTCGTAGTGTTTGAGGGGATGAAAGATCTTAGTTAACACCCCCAGAGACCAAGAGCTCTGGATGAAAATATCTGCTACTTAAATGCTCTCTGACAGAGAAGTAGCAGTAAGAAACAATAAATAATAATTCTGTGCTCATTAAGTCATCCTCACTGAACAGCCCTGCTAGTTTTGCCATGTGTTTTTTTGTTATTTTTTATTATTTGTTGTAAGTTGGCTAAGAAGAAACACCAGGTTTGTGATTTACTATATAAAATCTGGCAGAGCAGTACTCATTAAGAAAAATTATATTAACATCTCAATACCAATGTATCAAAACTTAAATGTTTTTTGTCCTCTTTGCATATCATTAGCCTGTGGTGTTTCATTTCTCGTTGACTAGTCCTTCCACGAAACAATCCAAATGAAGAGTTTGCTGGCAGCTGTTTTAATGAACATGTTATCTTCAATAATGCATTAAATTAGACTGAAAAGCTGTATTGAGAGATGATGTACTAAATTATGTGGGGGTTTGTTATTCATCAGGCCCATTTTTTTCAGTGTGTAATGGATACTTTATTTTACAAAGCTAGGGCACTGCTCTACAGGGAGGAGAATCAAGCAATCAGAGGAAAGGAATGAAATAACACATATAATGCATATTGATGCACTTAAATATGTAGATTGCTGATATTTACAAGAACAAGGAATGTTGTAAGAACATCTTTGCTGTGTTAATATATTCTGTTGTATCTGTGTAGGTTCCCACAGAACGCTCAGCCTGAGCATCCCTCCCTATCAGTGCTTGACACAGAGTGACAAACATCTGTAATGCTGTCCCCCCATCCTCTTCTTCTTGAAATAAAGATACATGTCAGTTTGACAAGACATTCTCTCTGGTACTTCACAGAGTCTCCTTAGCTAGGCTTGTAAAGAATATCAAATGGATCTTGCATTTATTCCAGAGGTCACCTCTATTTCTCGCTTCTTTTTATAGGGATGTGTGTAGTGTTGGGATAGCTTCAGGTGTATTTACTCACAAAAATAAGGTCAAAACTCTGCTACTCTGCTTGCCTTCCTTGATATTTGATATTTTAACATAATCTCATTGTTTAGAATGGAAAGTACCTGCTTTCTTGGTTGGTTTTGCTCTCTAATCATACTTGCACATTGCTCATTGTAGCTACTCTGTTACACCAGGAGGTGGTTTCAGCTTTCAAAGTACTAGATGCCAGACTATGAGGGAGAAATGCCCCTCCTTTTCTTCCTTCTGCTGCACCACAACACCTCATTTTTTCTTCACAGCCGCAGAGACATCCATCATTCCATAAAGAAAAAGGATAAAGAGACTAAATACTTGGGTAGGTTTGATGTTCCGAAGTCTGAAATTGTTGACCAAAATTTTTGACTCTGTTCAGCTGTTTAATTGATGCAGAACAACTGAGTTCTTAAATGATAAGGTCTTTCTTTGACTTCAAAGGTCTCCTGTTTTGTGCTTTGCCTGGTCTGAACTACTCAACTCTAATATCCTGCATCAGTAAAACTAGGGCTTATAAACATTCCTTGCATTCCAGAGAGAATAATCTGCAAGTATTCTCTGTTTGGCACAATCTGCTGAAACCAGACCTTCTCGAACATCTCAATAACTACCACCTTTTAAAACCATGGAGATGGTGTTCTCTGAACGGATGAATTGGGCCCAAAAAGTGGGAGTGCCAAGTTCAATGTCTCCCCCAACATATCTAAGCAGGTTGTGTAACACAGCTGGATGTATGGAATAAGCAAGATATTCCTGGTAGTATTTTTGCCACATTCCCTGCCCAGTGCAGGCTGGAACCTTATAGCCCATGTTCCACTGGATAGCCACATTGCTTGCACATTCTTTGTATGCTTATTGATAGCACAGGAATGACTCCTGAACAAAAAATATGTTCTCTTGGGAGCAAAGACCAAATCCTGGAATTTCATCATCTCATCGAGGTGGTCTAATTAAGAATTAAAAGCAGTGCGAATAATCAGAGGGTTTGTCTACAGATTTGGCTTAAGCAGGACAGTGAGAGAGTGAAATTTTGGGGGTTTCATCTGAAGACTATTACAAATACATCTTCAAATGTGAATCTCTTCCAAGCCTTAGTAACTTCTTTGTCTTTCCAGCCTCTGAGCCCTTTTGGATAGGAATTCTCTCCAGTTTGTGCAGTGTCCAGTACAGCAGTGGCCTCTGGGTGGTACTGCTGCACCTGTAGGAATGACTCAAGAAAAATTCAGAGTTTATCTCCCTTTCCAAGCAAGGTGCTTGGAAATGGAATATCTTTTCGCAGGGTTTTTATAACTGTGTCAGTTATAAATTGACAGCTACATCCTTGTAGGCTGTGCCAGGACTTAAAAGTGACTGGTTTGGTCCTGTTAGAATCAGTATCTGAATATAAACATGCCAAAAGCACTTGTCTGAGTCTTGGCATTGCTGTGCAGTCATCAGACATCTGTTTAGGGAGCTTAGACAGCTATTGTGGTCAAAACAATTGGCAGCCAACATTTTAAAACTACCTACTCAGGAAAAAAAGAAGACACAATCAACTCTGGAAAGACAGGACAAACTTCTTCTGGCATTCAAGCCATTTTCCCACATGTTTAAATACTAAAAGAATCAGAAAAGGGAGAAAATATTATGAAAAAGATGAAAGTATTATGCAAATAAGTCAATTAAGGAATTTTAGTAGTACTAATGTTGTTGTAAATAATGGTGCCATTGAAATTAATAGTCAAACTTGACTGTAGGATTAATATTCCAGAAAACATTGGTCTGTTTTCATATCTTCTGGTTCCTCCAGGGAGATTTTACCCATGGAACTTTGAATTATATTATCCCTGTATGTAGTTCAAATCTTGGAATTAGGAATGGGAATCTAGCTAACCATATTTGTAGCTGTAATTTCAAATAGCCAAATAGTTAAACAATATTTGGGAAATCTACAGAAGTATGTGACTGATAATGCATCTGTTTTTAGCTGTTTTCACAGCTGATAATGCATTTGAGCATTGACTTTATCCATTTGCCCAAGTGACACGTGAAAATAACAGTAAAGCCTTTTGAACAAAACACCAGCTTTCTCACAGCAAAATTCTTTCTGGGAGCAAGCATACCAGCCCTCACATGACTGACATCTGTGGAAAGCTGAAGGAGGAAATCTGGGAAGGAGCAATATTTTTTCTGTCTCTTCCACTCTAGCGAGAGACAGCCCAGATACCCAGTTAGAGGAGGGCACATGCTTTGAGAACTGTGGTTTCTGGGTTTTAATTTGGAGATCTCCAGGACTATTTAAAAACTTCCCTACCTTCTAATTCAGAATCAGAATCTCCTCAGTAGAAACAGGCAGTGAAGATAGCAGGGACTTAGCTTCTCACAATGAAATTAGAACAAACAAAAGGAAAAGATCTAGCTATGAAGAATATACTCTTTTTGTAATACCACAATTCACATACCCTTCATCAATCCAGCGAATGTACTCAAGAAATACATCTGCTACACTGCATTTCTTCTATTTCCAGATTGTCCCAGAAAGGGCTGATTTTAAACCAGCTCTCTCCCAGCCCTGGAAGTGTGTCCAGCACTGACTGCACATCTCCAGGATGGACAAAAGGGACTCAGAAGGAGTAAGACTGATAGATCCATCACCACCTGTGATAGATCCATCACTACCCAGACCCAGGGGTTCTGGCATGGCAGAAGGAAGGGCAAGGGGGTTTATGCCAGTCTAGTGCTGTTTCAGGAAAGATCTCAAGTACTCTGCAAGTTATACCATTTATGGAACATTGGGGCCAGAAAAAAAAGTTTGGATGTAAGTTTTCTAACCGTACCTAAATTACCCTCTAGGTATCTTTGCCATTTTATTGTATCTTTTGTGATTAAGTGGCTTATAGATAGTACAAGGACTAGTTTTTACACACAAGTTTTTACATGCTATTTTTACAGGCTTTTTTTGTCTATCTCATCTGGCAGTAAAAAGTAAATGACAAAAAAAATTACATAGGCTTTTCTGGGTATTCAGCAAAGATTCTTGCTTGACCAAACTAAACCTGGATGAAAGTTCAGGTACTTATTTTTTTAAACCATTCCCTATCTGGAAAGCTAACACATCCGCTTTGACACAAGAAAAGCCTTTCAAGCAACTGCAAATTTTCCATGCTCTTTTGACATAGTTCCACTCAGATGTGCCTTCTCAAACACTATTACTGTTGGACTGAGGGTTTTTTGTATTATTTAATTTTTCCTACATACATCACATAACCAATGCTAAGCATATTGATGTTTATTTTTTCAAAACTGTGATTTCTAAACCCCTTTGCAGCATCATAAAGCCTTGAGTCTACTGGCCTACACTTACTAACATTTTGCAAACTGAAAAATCATTTATGTATCCACATGATGGACTTGCTAACATGGATAGTAATTTTTTTCCACTTCTTTGAAAGTTGATGAATTTCTTGAATCTCTTTCCCCAACTATATGCAAATAGACAAAACTGAAGATGAGAGAAGATGAATAAAAGGAAAAAAAATAAAAAACATAACAAGGATTAGATGATTCCATAAAATTATGTTAATAGGAAATAAGGCATTCTTCCTAAATCAACTGCCACTGTTCCCTGAAGATAAGTCAAACTGAAATCTGGAATTTTGGCAGAAGGTGTATCATGAATTTTTTGTCTCCTGGAAAGAAGCTATATTTCTGTCATTGTGATCTTCAGCACTTCACACTCAAACAGTGTTTCAATAACTTTACTTTTAGATTATCAGCTCATTTATTAACAACCTTAAATACCACACCTCCCCCTCAACCTTCTCTTTTGTATTCATCAGTGGTAAACGAAATTATACTCTCCAATATACTTGTATACTGGAGACAATGTAAATATTCAAACTTCTTTGAAAGTCTAATTAGTCTTTGTTATCAATGAAGATCATTAGAAAGAAACCCATTCCGTTTTCCAAGATTCAGGCTAATGCTTTCAGTTTCTAATAAACAGAGGGAAGGGGAGGGGGGGAGGTGGCTTTAAAGCATTTGAAAGTCAGAGTGATTTGATAACAATCAAAAAACAACCCCTTGAACAAGAGCTGTCATGGATAATTCTGTCTAGATGGTTCTACAAACTAGCAGACTCTAAGCTTAATTCACAGACAGTATCTTTGGATACCATAAGCACTGGAGCAATTTGAGCTCACTGAAATGATGCAGTTTTGGATTTGTTCTTATAGTAAATCCATTCTAATGGTGATTATAATGTACTTCAATTTCATATTAATTAAATAAGGAAAAAGCCTGAAAGAACCATGGTACCTAAGAGAAGGAAACAGTATAAAACAAGAGAATGTCAATTAGCATAAAATTAGTAACAGAAGTCAAAATGTTTGAAGAGACATTGAAAATGAAGAATCCATGCTGTAACTTCAGGAAAGTGTTTAATTGCTCCAATAATGCAGAGTAAATGTATAAATTTAACAATAACAAATTGCTAGGTCTAGATAGCATCTATGCAAAACCTCTATGGCAGCTCAAGTGTGACAGTGTTGAAGTTCTGACAAACATTGACCCTACTGTTCAAAGAAGGCTTGGTGCCAAACAATTGGAAGCATCAGCTGGGATATTAGCCTTGAAAAAAACCACAAAACTTCTCTGGGGAACTACATTTCATTTAGTCTTAATTTTTTATCAAGCCAATTTGTACAAACTGGAACAAATAACAGAATACAGAAGCATCTGGATATGTATGATATACTGGAGGAGAGTCTGCACAGATTTTTTAAAGCAAGGCATGCTGATGAATATATGACTGTTTCTGAAGAAGCCAATATGCTTTTGGTTAAGCTGATGTCTTTGACTGTTTTATAAGAAAACATGGAGCGAGAACAGAAAGAAAACAATGGGTTAGAAAATTCAGTTTTCATTATGGAGTGAGACAGGAAACAATGGGGGGTTTGGTCTGGCTTCTGTGGGGATAAGGCTATATAAATTAGGGCTTGTCAGCTGGGAAGAGAAGTATCTAAATTTTATATAGTCATGAATGACAAAGAGAAGCTGAATAGAGAATGATTAATCATTCTGTCTTAGAAAACCAGAACTAAGGGGCACCCAATCAAATTACTATGCAGCAGATTTAAAGTAGATAATAAGAAGTAGTTTTTCTAACAATACATTATTAAATTGCAGCTCTAATTGCCACAGGGGGTTGTAGAGCCCTAATGTTTAAATGGCTTAAAAATGGGTCTCAGCAAATGGAATATTATTACACATTGGTTGCTATCAAAATTAAATGATCCAGATGTCCTGATTCAACGACTTCCGAAAGAGGGAAAATATCCCTCAATATTTTTCTTGTTTCTGAGATATTTTCCTTACAAAGCTACAATCAGCCCTTGCTAAAGGGAGAATACTGGATAGGATGGACTTCTGCTGGCATGAAAGTGGCTCTATTTTTATAAAACTACTTTCACAGTAATTTTTCAGACTGGAACTGCACTTTAAAATAATCTCATGAGACTTGGAGTTTGCTGTCCATGCTCTGACCTTATTGTTACACATCCTTTGTATAGCCCAGACTGGATTACAGCAATTAATTCTTTACTGGCTTGCCTGAAAGGCAGATCCAGCCTGCAGCTATTGCAGCATAAAGCAACAAGCTTATTACCAGAAAAGAGCAGATGGGATTTGCGGACTTCCTGCTTCTTTGTTCTCTGCATTGACAGCCTATTAGTAACTACACTGATTCAGAAATTCCTACTATAAGCACTGAGTAAGTAGCATCCTACAGTAGATTTCTACTGATTTAGGGCATATAATTTCTCGAGTCCAGGAGTAACAGGTTTCATGGGCACATTAGGATGCTTGGGGTTGGCGTTAGACACATTTTATAAACACCTTAAAAAAGGAATGGAACCATCAAGTCTTCAATGTGGTTTGTAAAGTGCTGATGAAATTCTGAATTGATCAAACTCATCAGCTATTGCTGGGATATGGAATGGAACTCCTTAACAATTTATTAGTAATGACAATATTGGGAGGAGAGTAATTTGTGTTTAAAAACCCCAACAATTAGGTTAACTATATAAATTACTAAGATGTTCAAATCATCTTTACAGTATTCAAATAGACCAATCTGAAAACTGTGGGACAGTATTCATCAATGTACATTCTACCTGCCAGGACCTCTGTGTGAAGCTGTTATTAGTGGAATTATGTGTTAGTGAAATTACAAGTACACTTAAAATAGAGCAACAAATACAACACAGTGAAATGCATTTCTACCCTTCACTAAATCCACTTGTACAGAAAACACCTGGAAAAGACAGTCTCTCACATTGTCTGTGAGCATTGTAGCAGAAATATGCACAACTTTAAGCTGCTTTCTACCCATACTACTGGATATCTCACTTAAGAAGCCTCAGTCAAGGAAGAGCCAATCTCTGGACCATTTTCCTGGTGATATGATGTCTATGACCAATGCATCTATGTGGAAAAGGTGCATTTGTGCCCATGCTAGGGCACGATGCCAAGTTCTAAGCTTTTTCTCTTTAGCAACTGAGTTCTGAAATGAATGCCTGCATGCAACATTTGTGTAGGTGGCACAAACAGTAGAGGGCATTTGAAATTTTTCAACTACTTGCACTCATAACTGAGGACAAGCATTCCCATGGTGACTTTAACATCCTGTGCTATGATGCTATATGCTCTACCCTGTCTTCAAATATATCTCCTAATCTATCTCCAAACTGGTGTCTGCATCAAGATATTTTTAGTGATGCAATATCCAGATCACACTGTCATGTTCCTGTTCTGACAACTGAAAACTTCTTTACTGGGTTTTTTTGCTGGTCCACTAAAAGACTTTGCATCCTTGGTTCAGATTTAAAACAAAAAAAAATCCTCCATTTTGAATCTCTTTTGAGTATTGTAAAGAATCATCAAGGTTGTAAGAGATCTTCAAGATCATCTAGTACAACCATCAACCTGGCACCACTGTAACACCCCTAAACCATACCCCCAACTGCCACATACAGACATCTCTTGAATGCTTCCAGACACAGTGGTTCCACCACCTATATGGACAATTTATTGCAGTGCATAACTACTCTTTCAGTGAAAAAAAAATATTATGATATACAACTGAACCTCTACTACCTTGTTGCATCCTCCAGCACTCATATTATAATAAACTTCTTGGCTTTTTTTTTCATTGTACACTAGTGATGTATAATAAACTCAATATTACCTACACTGCCAATTTATCTTTTTATATCATTTTGCAATCTTACTGGATTAACAATACACTTCTAAAAATTAAGACTAGTACCATTAATAGTGATAACAAATTGAGAAATACACATTTTGCCTGAGACTAAATGTGTAGAAGCTCAATTCTCCTTTTACTTGTGGGAATAAAGATTACAGTAAACTGCAGCAGTGAAAACTGGATTCTGTTACTCATTCTAATAAAACATGGCAGAATTGGGGCCAGATGGTTTTTATACTTTCAACATTTACCCCATTCTTTCTTCCAAAGGGACAGAGAAGATACAAGCAAAGTTTTTGATTAAATGCTATTTTAATTGCAAAGTAGTGTACTGGGGGCTGTATTTACTCTCTTCACTGATGGAAGTTGTATCATCTGGAAGTCAATGCTTCGTGCTCCACTCTAGCTTCCTTTCTAGTCATTCTTATAGGACTGGTTGTTATTATTATACTGCAAGAGTGCTTGAAAGATTGACAAATAATAGCACTACTGTCCCAGGCACATGCAGAAGAAAGTTTCCAGATTAATAAACGAAAGAGACAAAATTGTGACAAGCTGGATGATTTCAAAGTTGGCTTATGCCATGAACAGAGAATCAATGTCTGTTACTCCTTACACCAGAAACATGAGACAACAACAAAGCAGAGTGAAGGCAGCAGTGGCTGACAGTACTACTGCTCTGCCAAATCGGATGTTCAAGAATTGGGTAGCAATTGACCAATAGCTATTTTTAGTGGGTAACTGAGCAACTTACAACCCTTAGACTCACAGAATCATTTAGGCTGGCAAAGACATCAAAGATCACCGAGTCTGTTAACCCAGATTCTGCCAGCACTTTCAACTCCTCGATAAACCATTCCTAAGTGCCACATCTTTTAAATACTTGCAGGATGGTGACTCAACCACTTCCCTGGGCCCTTTGTTCTAATGCTTGATGACACTTTTGTTGAAGAAATATTTTGTAGTATCTAATTTAAACCTGCCCTGACTTAACGAGATTTGTTCCTGATTTCATATAGAGCCGTAGGAGACTTATGACTGTGACTGAGAAGGTTGTCCCCTAAAGATGCAGCCAGAGGAAATGAGCTGAAAGGAGGGTTGTGTGATGTCTGAGCTGTCTTGGACAACACCGAATCTCTGCTCACCTCCGAGGTGACACAAGGGACACAAGCAATGGCTTATTACAGTGCTGGGCAATGAAAGACAATGCAAAACTACTACCATAAGTCAACATTACTCATCTCTCTCCCTCTCAAAGATTTGCAAGCTGCAAGACCACCTATGTACCTAGACTGTGTTAAGAAAGACATTTCAATACGAGGGCATCTTTCACCTCAGGAGTTCTCCTATACAAAAAACCAGTAAATAGTTACGTCGTTTTCTGCAATGCTCGGCTGTCTTTGCTTCCCCACCAATCCAACTTGAAAAACGCGTCGCCTTTCTCGCTTTGCGCCAAAACTCCCAGGTTCAGCATGTTTCAAACCTACAAACGGCGGCTTTTGGCTGAATTAGTTCCTTTCAAGCTCAACAAAGCCTGTATTTGTGATTCCCATTCCCCTCACACTCCCAATCTGCATAATTACAGCCCTGACACTACCAGGCTCTAATTACACGGCTCACGAGGGGCGCGGCGCCCGGGGCCGGATCCAGCCCGCGGGCGGGGCGGGGCGGGGCGGGGCGGGG